>JAHWFO010019039.1:0-18128 GCA_023313115.1 Rhysida immarginata
ATGAGGGAAACTTTACCTTGCTTAGATGGCCCCCACCATCACCAGATATCAGTTCAATTGAGTACTTATGGGACGAAGTTGAAAGAGCCATCATGCATAGGGTTCGACAATCATCTAATCTCACACAACCGGACAGTGCTATTCATCAGGCATGGTGTCAGATTCCTTTCAACATCTCTGGAGTCAGTACCAAGAAGAATGGCTGCAGTATTGAACGTAAAAGGGCCCAATAAAGTACTAATGGGGTGGTCAAAATAATCTGGCCAATCAGTGTTTGTAGGTGAAGGTATGACATTAACGTGTATCTTGTATATATTGTTGATCAGTTTACAAGCTACCTTGTGTAACTTTAATGAATTGTGATAGAAAATTAGGTATTTTCTGTTTTATTGTACAGGGTGATTCAGTCAATTTCTGACCATTTATCTCGAATGACGTGCATTAGGGATAAACAATTGAAAGAATATGAGTGCCATATCGACTTTCTAAATAGTTGGAGTTTGTATTGTTGCAACGGCGCTGCATGAAAATCGTATTGTTGAAAAATGGCGCCCGCTTTATCAACAGAGCAGAAATGCAAGGTTGTCGAATGGTATTTCGAGACAAAATCACCTGTAACCGTGCAAAGAAAGTTCCGGAAGGAGTATAAGTGTCGAGACGCACCAGGCAGGCAAGCAATCATGGATTTTGTCAAGCAATTTCGTGCCACTGGATGTGTTAAAGGCAAGAAAAAAGGCGGGAGCTAAGCTCGTGTTCGAACGGCCGAAGTTGTCGAAAATGTTCGCACAAGGTTGGTCGATTCCCCTACCAAAAAATCTGTTCGCCGCCTATCCATTGAAGAAGGGCTGTCGTATACCACGACGTGGCGAATTTTGAGAAAGGATTTACACCTGTTCCCGTATAAGATCCATGTTTATCAGGAGTTAACAGACACTGGAAGACAGAAGCGACAACAATTTGCGATGGAAGCCAATCAGGACATTGTGGACAACCTGTGGGTGTCAGATGAGGTCTTCTTCCATCTGTCAGGTGACGTTAATAAACACAACATTCGTTTTTGGGATTCCCAGCACCCTCATGAGATCCATAAGTCACCTCTTCATCCACAAAAGGTTATGGCTTGGTGCGCGATTTCCAAAAGAGGCATCATTGGTCCGTTCTTTTTTGAGGGCACTGTAACGTCACAGGCTTACCTTAGCATGTTGGAAACCTTCTTCATCCCCGAGCTGCGAAGGAGGCGTATACCGCTTCAACATTAATGGTTTCAACAGGATGGGGTTAGGCCTCACACCACTAATGAAGTGCTAGACTTTCTCAATCAGAAATTCGGAAATCGTGTCATTTCAAACAGGTTTCCAGATCGATTCGGGGGTGGCTTTCTTGGCCCCCTACGAGTCCTGACCTAAACCCATGTGATTTTTATCTCTGGGGGTTCCTTAAAGACAGTGTGTTCACTACAGCACCAAGAACCCTAGACCAGCTGCGACAAAGCATTGTCGACTGCTGCACCCTTGTGCATGCAGAAATCCTGGATAGAGTTATGAACAACTTCACATTCAGCTGCGAGCAGTTCAAAACGTTTGTGGTGGCCACATTGAGCATATCATCAAGACTTTTCCACGGGAATAAAAACTCCGAACTGCCTAAAATATCATACTGAAATGCTAAGTTTGTAAACATTAACGGGTCAATAAATCATAGTACTGAAATGGTCAGAAATTGACTGAATCACCCTGTATTTGTATATGCAAAGGAGTCGAATGTTATCAGCAATCTGTGATAGTTGAGATTTCAAGGTTAGGTTTAATGAAAATGCAGATGCTAAAACTTAAGTTGAACACTACTTAGGTCATCTTGATGGCTGTAAAAAAACGAGGAAATTGCTTTTGGACAACATATACATATTCTAATAGCTTAATGTTGTCTATGGTAATTTTATTTCTCTATCATTTTAAGATGTAATTGAAAGGATTCATTAAAGGTTATCAATTACAGGGGTTAGCAAAATAATTCAAACACCTGCATTTTGGCAGTTTGTTTGAACCATTCCTGATATCCATACATTTCTTAAATTACGTAGCACAGATCGGTGTCAACTCGCACTAATACTCTTGGTGTTTACAGACCTTTTGTATTGTTATTTTGTTGTGTGATATGTTGGACTTAGCAGACTTTTGTACTGCTCGTTTAATGGAAGGTCGGGGGGGGGGGGGTCTGTGACTGGAGTCGTCGAATTAATGGGGGTTTCGAAATCTACCATATCCTTGATCTCATTTCAATAATCAAAGACCAGTAAAACATCTGCAGATAGATGCAATTCTTATTGAAATGCAAAGCTGGATAACAAGAACAGAAGAACATTTCATCGAATTGTAAACCGCAAACCTAAAACCACAGCAATGGCAATCACTACTAATTGAATACAAGTTTTAGGTGCACCTGTATCAGTGAAAACCATCCAGCGTGAACTGCACAAAGACAGCATCCACGGCAGAGCAGCTATAGCCAAACCTTTTGATGTCCGTGAAAGCAGCTTGGTGGTGCAACGACTACAAACAATGGATGGAAATGGGTAATGTGTTCAGATGAGTCAAGTTTCACTTTGTTTCCAACTTCAGATTGTGTGTACATGTGGAGATCACCATGTTAAGCATACAAACATGAACTGCCTTAAATCTACTGTCAAACATGGTAGAGTCTGTATGATTTGGGGATCCACATTGAACTCAATGGACCAATCATCATTCTGTAAGGCCACATAACAGCTCAGAGGTACCTGGATATTCTCATTGACCAACTCCATCCCATGTACCAGACATTGTTTCCTAATGGTGATGCAATTTTCTAGGATGACAATCCAATCCACACTATTCATTGCGTCCAATCGTGGTTCGAGGTGCATGAGAGTGAAGTAAAACATTTACCCTGACCATCCCAGTCGCTGGACTTGAATATTATTGACCCTGTGGGAGGTTATCTGAAGAACGCAGTTGGAGTATTCCCACCGCCTGCTTTGGTTAAAGCATTAGCAGCCAGAGAGGTGAAAGATTGGTGTAAAATGGACATTAAGGTTGTTTATGATTCTTATTTGTCTATTCCTCGACATATCTCAGTTGTATTAGGCTCAAAGGGAGAAACTTGCCCCTTATTAATAGACCAAATGTTGTCTTTTGTTGGTGTTCAAGTTATGTTGTTCAACTTGTGTATATTTCTTTGCACAAAAGATTTTTAAAGCAGATTTGCCATGTATTACTGGGTGTAGCCAGTGACAAAAGTGAAAAGGAAAAAATAAAACACATGTATCACTTATTTAATTGGAAATTGAGTAAGTGATCCTCATGGAGGTCAGTATGGTTGAAATTGATCGACAAAAAGGCCTTCATGGGGTCACTAAAGAAGAATAGTCACAAGCAGAAATAATTGCGAACTAATGTACATGTATAACAAACAGAATTGCAAAACAAAACTTATATAATGAAATAAATCATTCAAAATAATTTAAAAGAAAATTAAATTAATTCACTTTTTATTTGAATTTCTTGTTGCCAAAAGCTAAAAAATGTAAAAAATAAAGTTTTTCCTGTTTATTTTTGCATATTTTATTTCTCGTGACGAGTCAAAAATGGGGATCACATTCTACAAGAGGATAGCATTTTTACTGTTTTTTTGGGCTGAAAAAATGGAATTTCATTATACAAGGGGCGCATTATACAAGAGGATTTACGGTAATCACGAGATCTTAATGCCATCAAACATTGTTTTATGGGGTTTTGGATGTGACAACAATCACTTACCAATTTTCCAGTTGTTATTTTGGCTAGGGAAGGCCCTGCCCACTGAACACTCAGTCAGTGTATGATGGTGTAGAAGAGAAAGTCATTAAATTCTTATTTCACAATATATTTTATAATTTGTTTGAGTAAATAGCTTTGTGAAATACTAGATTTGTTTTTTTTTTATTATATTTTATTTTTATTTTTAGATTTCACACTTCAGAATGTTGGGTCAAACCAGTTAATTAGGCTAAATTGTTATGGCCCAGATGAGTTCCAATTAAACTGACTTAACTATATTGTAAATAAGCAATTGGTAAGTTGGGTTTTCCAAAGTATTGTTTAATGATGAAAATTTAATGTTTCAGCTCTTTTGGGAAACCTGTAAAAATTAAGGATCACTTAATTATCAGCATACCAAGCAACCAACCAAGTGAGTAACAAATTTTGTATGTGTTGAACTTTGTTACATATTGTTTTCCAGTTCTGCAGAATAAAACTGTTTGAAACAAGTTAACCTACTCTAATTCCCAGATTACCAACCGCGGCTCTTACATATTTAAAATCCTAGTATTAGTAAACTGCGGCTCACGTGCTGCCGTGGCGGGTAGGCTGATATATTGTTCAGAAATAGTGGTGGGCAAGAAATAAATTATTTTTCTGAATAAACTTGCATATGCATAATAAAATTTTAATTTTAAAATTCATTATTCTTTTGCATTTTACATTATATCTTATTTTATAAAGGAGGCATACAAGTAAAGTTAAGTTGCATCATAAAGTTCTTTCATAACATTCAAGGACTGCGGCCCTTACAATATACCGTAAAACCTTGAATAAAGGCTGGGTAATCAAATACACGCCGGTCTCAATTAAAGGCCGGGTGGTGTTTTAAAAATAGATTAAACGCCGGGTCTCAAATAAACATGGGATCTTTTTTCGAGTCATCGATATAAACTCCGGGGTTTTTTTGTTTCCATTATTAAACCAATCCGAAAGCTTTCATGTGTATGCCCTTCTCATTGGCCGCTTCATTTAACCCATTCTAATTTCGACCAATCCCATGCTGCCTTACCCTTGCTGTTTCTGCATATAAAGAAGTTCTCGTTCATGGAATCTCATTGCAAACCTTCTCATAGGTAGGGCAATCATTTGGACTCGAAGCTCATCGTTATCAAAGTTGCTATTCTTCTCCATTCAGGTTAGTTTTTGTTACTTCATTTATTTTACTTTATTTTAAGTACCAGTAAGTCACTTGCAATTCAAACTTTGTCAAATAGAGTTGACACAAAGTAGAATTGAGACAAATAGATGCCCAGGCCTGTATTCAAAGTACATATTTTTTACATAAATATTTTTTAAGCATTTTTGTGCAGTGCGGCCCTTACGATGAGTTTGGCTGGTAATCTGGGGAATTACGGTATGTACATTCTATAACTTAGAAATAAGTTAATCTACATTCAAAATGTGCACAATTGGCTATGGAAATTACCATATCCAGAAGGAGTATCTGTTTGCAATGAAATTAAAATCGTATACAGTACCAAAGGCACATTACAAATGATCAAATTGACATTGCTGAAATGTCGCAACGACATGTGATACTCTGTAATCTTTACTCAGTGGCACTTGGAGCCATGCAATAGGATGTAAAGTCAGAATTCTGCATGTTAAAAGGCAGATCAGTAGGTTGTAAAGAATATCACACCCAGAACCATTTGAACGGGATTGTATGGTCAGGTTGCACGAAGCCAGGTTGGCTGTGCCAAGACCATAGGCATGAATATACAGGGTGATTCAAAATTCAATGTACAAACTCTTAGGGGAGGTAGTAGGGGTGAGTCTAAGGAAAAAAGTTCATATGAACATGGGTCCTCATTTAAACGATAACTGAGATATGAACAGAAATAAAAATGCCGCCACCAAGATCATCAATGTAATAAGGTACATAAAACTGTGTATACCGTTAAAATTTGATCAAATTTCAACATCGTAACACGTGCTGGTTAGTACTCGCATGTGAGCACTGTTACAATTTTCAATGTGTAACTCTGAAACTATTTATTGGAATACAATCAACTTTTAACGGTATACACAGTTTCATGTACCACATTGTTCCTCCAAAATTCATTATCCTAGGCATTACAAAACTTGAGTTATTAATTTGTTGATCTTGGTGGCGGCATTTTTATTTCTGTTCATATATCAGTTTGCATTCAAAATCGGACCCATGGTCATATGAACGTTTTTGCTTAGAATCACCCATATTACCTCCCCTAAAAGTTTGTACATTGAATTTTGAATCATCCTATACTGATTGTGTCACATAGAATAGATATTGGTAGTGCAACTTGGTGGGGGGGGGGGGTGGGAAATTGAAAATATAAAAATTATTGGAAAATTCAATAAAATATGTGGTGAAATGGATTAATTGCAATCAGAACCAAAATGGATGAGATTCTGAGAGGATCTGCTGCTTTGCATTCATTGTAAGCAATTAGATAATGCTTTCTAACAATGGTCAAGACAGAATTAAAGACAATCTTCACAGTGGATGCCTATCAATCACTTTTAAGGAAGAAACCATGATATGAAATTCATAAGATTAAGTTAAGTTGATCCCACTGAGGAGCCCTTGCTGACTAAGTCATATGGATAATAGGCATAGCCATTTTTGCTGATTGTATAGACCAGTCAATAAATTTGGCATGCTGAAGGTCTCTTTATGGTGATTATTGCTAACACTCTACATGAACAAAAACATGTTCTAAGGAAGGTTTGGATCATTTCCAGAATAATTCACATTTCACTTTAGCTTTGTTAGGCCATAGTTGCTAAAAACAAGTGCATGCAAGTTGTTACCACATAAAACTTGAAGCCCCTGTTTGTAGGATTGTATGAAGTTGAAATCTGTACATCGTATGTGGCCTTATTTAGGAAAATCTACAGTGTCATATGTTGGAGGATACATATGTTTTATAACAGGGGTGGGCATGCTTGAGTTCAATGAGAGCCGCATTCTGGATTTTCATATATTATAAAGAGACACATTCCGGTTTTTCAGATATTATAGAGAGCCAGACAATAGTTACATAGTAATAAATACACCATCTCAAATAGCAAAATATTAGTTACTTAGTCAATTTAATAAGATTCAGTGAAAAAGTTTCTGAAAAAAACAGGTTTAAATTTTTAATGGGAGCCACACTTAACTCAACGAAGAGCCGCATTTGCCCACGTCTGTTTTATAAATTGGAGGGCTTAATATTTTAACAAGAAAATAATTGTATATGAAGTTGAGAATTTTAGTACGTCTGTGTTCAAGCCATTTAAACCCTGCATAAAACTTGTTTGTAGTCACTTTAAATTTTTTCAAACTTATTTCAAATAAGTTCTTTCTGTACTTATTACAAATTTTTAGCAACATACCGTACTTTCTGGACATTGAACCCAACAAAATGATAATGTATACACTATGTGATCAAAATTTTCTGAAAACCCCTCCAGACCATGTTAATTTCCTAATTTATATGCCCATGTTGTCTAAAGTAATATAAATAAAATTATGTCTTTCTGGACTCGTGTGTGATTCATATTGATGCAGCACGAATCATTCAACAGAATGTGGAACCGTCGTAAGATGCAACAAATCTGTACGTGAGATTTCTGTCATTCTGCAAATACCCTGTTTAACTGTTTATGACATTGTTGGCAAGTGGAAATCTCAAGGAGTAATGTCAGTGAAACCATTAAGTGACATGCCAAAGAAAATGACAAACAGAGATTGTTGACTGCTAGCTCATGCTGCCAGAAGTCTTCAGCTGAAACAATTGCTCCAGAGTTCTGAAATGCCACCTTCTAGTACTGCCAGTACAATTACTCTTTGCTGGAAACTGAGGATCTTAGTTTTCCGTGTCCATGCTTCTGTTTCTGCTAACAAGCCCCACTTTTGCAAATGGGACATGATCTTTAGAATAATGTACAGCTCATCAAAACTGATCCATGAGACAAAGGAAATATGTCTTATGGGGCAATGAATCTTGGTACACACTCTGGAAATCAGAATCTATGTACACATCTTGGTGTCATGATATTGGGTCATTTTCATTGTTTAGATTAGGAAAACTTGTTCCAATAGCAGTATCTATGACATCTGCACTTTCTTTAACATTTTGGACATTTCTGCAGTGCTAACAATGTGGAAACAGTTTAGATTGGACCAATCCTGAATCAACATGACAATGCTCCTTGTCACAGAGCAAGTCTGAGCAGGAATGGTTTGAGGAGACAGGGGTTGAAAAAATAGACTGGTCTGCACAGAGCGCTGAAGAACACATGTGGAATGAATTAGATAGCAACTATGGGCTAAGCCACATTGCCCAATATCTGTCACATCTGTGACTGAATTCATCAATGCTTTCTTAGAAGAATGGAAGACAATTCCTGAAGTTATCTATTAATCTTGTGGAAAGCTTTCCTCAGAGAAATTCATCACCAGATTAATTTGTGTGAAATCATGGTTGCAGTGCAAAAATACAGATGTCTTAGAAATTTTTAATCACATAGTATAGAGTTCAGCAACACCAGTCCTTGAGATTGCAGGGTCTGAGGCAATTGTCTTGTCTACTCAGTGCTAAGGATGGGTCTAACAAGAGACTCCAAGTACTCTGACTCACTGATTTTGATAAAGCAAATTCTATGTGTAGCTTTCACCAAATTAAACACCCATGCAAAGCCATTCATTCGAGAAAAAAATTCATAAAGTTTGTTATAATTGATTATACTTTATAAAAGCCCAAATCGTAGCATAGATTTTTATTGTGTTCAGGTGGTCTAGTGGTAAAATGTTAGGATTCTGTTTTGCAGATACAGATTCAAATCCCATCTTAGATAATTTTGTTTTTCTTTTCGTAACTTTTTTTTAACATGTGTGGGAATGTGTAATTCATTTACTAAATGTATTTTCCGATTTTCTACAATCATTTTTTTTTTTATAAAATCCATATACGAATTATTATAATTAAACATAATCTAAAAGTTCTGGTTTGCTAAAGTTATTTTTCATAAATTACATAAAAGGTTGTTAAAAGTTATATTTATTTCCTTTTTTTAAAAAAAAAACACAAAAGAAGTTATAATTAATAACGAAGTTGTTAATTTCGTTCATAACAAACTTCTGCTCCTAGAAATAGGAAATTGTAATTTGGTGGCTAATGTGCTAGTTAGAAATTAATGAAGGGCAATTGATAAACTATAGATACTAATATGTTGCATTATATTTAATAGTAGGTACATGGTGCAATAATTATTTAATCTTTGTGGGAGTTAAATGCCATCCCAAAAGTTGCAAAATTTATAAAAATAATTAAATGTGGATATATATAAACTTTATATGCTCATTTATCACTGTGAATTATTAATTATAATAATTCGTATATGCATTTTATAAAAAA
Organism: Rhysida immarginata; assembly: GCA_023313115.1. Lineage (NCBI taxonomy): Eukaryota > Metazoa > Arthropoda > Chilopoda > Scolopendromorpha > Scolopendridae > Rhysida > Rhysida immarginata. The sequence goes on from JAHWFO010019039.1 coordinate 9,227, forward strand.
AAATGATGGTAGCTAATTGGAAAATCGGAAATATATTTAGTAAATGAATTATACATTCCCATACATAAGACATAAAGAACATAAACTAGAGGTAATTCTCCAAAATGCAGGAAATGATATTATTTGAAAAAATGGAAGGAAAAATTTTGTGACCTGGATTAGATCCAGGAACCTCGAGTGTCATGCTCTATGCCTCTACCAATTGGGCCATCATCAAACTTTCTGAAGGTTGGATAGGAGAAATTCCTGACCTGTGAACCGAGTGCCTGCCTCCCATTGGGTTTTTCCATTAGTGATCGCATGGCTGTACAAGAATCTGCGATAGCCCAATTGGTAGAGGTGTCAAGCATGACACTCGAAGTTCCTGGTTCGAATTCAGGTCGCATAATTTTTCCCTCGATTTTTTAAAATATCATTTCCATACATGTTAAAAAAAACTTGAAGAGGATAAAAAAAATTATCGAAGACTGGGTTTGAACCCGTATCTGCAAAATTGAATTCTAGCTTTTTACCACTAGATCACCTGACCGCGATAAAATTCCATGCCGCAATTCGGGCTTTTATAAAGTATAGTCAATTATAACAAACTTTCTGAATTTTTTCCTCGGAAAATTTAAAGAAGTGTGTCAAATGGCTTTGCATGGGTGTTTAAGCTATACATAGATTTTTTTTTTTATTTTTTTTTTTTTATCAAAGTTGGTGAGTCCGAGTATTTGGAATCTCCTTGTAAGACAGATCATGATTTGACTGTAATATTTTGCAGAGTTCTTTTCATAATAAAATATTGGAGTCCAGCTAAGATTGGATTTTATTTCCTAAGGTCAGGACCGGGCAGGCCAATACCTCGATACCTGATCACCGTCGTGGGAAGGTATCATCCAAAAAAATTGTGTACAAGTCATTCTGATGACGTGAATGAAAATAAATGACATCTATGTACTTATACATGTAACTCAGTAACAATGCTGTGTAGGACATATGTTCATAGGGACATTCTTTTTTGTTTTGATCCCAGGAATCACTCCCCCCCCCCTACCCACCAAACATTTATTACAAATTTATAGATACACCCTGTATGTGTGTATTCAGTTGCAACATTGAGCACTAAGTTCAGAAACCTCTGGGAGCAATGTCTACTTCACAGCTTTTACTAAGAAATGCATAAAATGGAAATCCATAGCTGAACAGCTAATAATTCTACATCACAACCATTGCCAAGCACCGGTTAGGAATGGTGTATAATAAGAAAAAAAGAGATCTCTTAACCACACTATAATAAATAATATTTTTATTACATCACAATGTATTTAAATTTTTACAGAATGTAAGTTGCTGATAATGTCTCTGCCAGTTATTACTTACTTTGTTCAGGTATACAGCATAAGACCTTTTTATCCAGAATGCTAGGAACTAGGGATAATCTGAAAAAGTTCTCTTCCGTAATTTGAAGTCTTATAATCAGTTGAACTACTACATATACATACAAAGTCAAATGATTTTAAGACTTAGTTCACCAAATTACAGAAAAACTGCTTACCTAGAATATCCCAATTCTCGAGCATTCCGAATTAAGGATCCTCTACAGTATTAAATTAGAAATTAGAATGTTGTTTCACCTATGGCTTAATTTATAATGCATTTTTATTTTACATGTAGTCAAGGAATTACCTTGCTTCTTTTCTAATTTACTTTTTGTGTGGTTTGGATACAATAGTACATAAATAAGTTGATGAGAAAATACAATCTTCAGAACTATATTTTAGGCCTACTTCATAATAGGTAAAATTCCAAAGCAAGACACACATTGTGAACTCAGTAGAATCAACTTCTACCGATTAATTGAGGAAATAAATGATACCAAGTTCGCAGTAGTGGATAGTATGTATTGGGTAAGCTAACAGTTATATAAGAATATTCTATCAAAAACGAATGAAGGGAGGATAATATGTATTGGGATAATAATATTTAATTATCCCCCCTTCATCCATTCTTGATTTGATTTTACAATCTTGAATTTATTTTTAAATATCTATCTCCTCACATTATTGCAAGGATATTAAACAAAGCTTAAACTTAAATGTAGTACATGTTATATGATATTTTTCTAAGAGTTACATCTTTGTTAATTTATTTTTTATTCTAATGATAAATGAACTTACTATTAACTTATATGAGAGTGCTGGAAATTCAACCTTTAATAAATATGAAGTAGACAAATGAAATACTGGATTGCTCCTTTTTTCTTTCTACAAACATGTACATGAAGCCCAAACGTGTAGTGGGTTGAAAACATTTTTAAATTTCAAGAATTTGGATACAGTTTACTTTCTGAAAGATGCACAAGGGCTTTAATGTAATGTTCTATGGCACTCTAACAATAGTGTGACCATCTGTCCAGGATTCTAGTGCCATGTCCCACATGAGTTGATGTTCCAAAAAATATCCCCGATTTTCTCACTTGTCCTGTTACAAAATTAAGTTTTGTTTTATTAAGAATGTAATGATAGAATATATTTCTATCAGCACATCAAGTAGTGCATGCATAGACGGTTGTATGCCCCACCACTTTATCAATCTTAGGCACGTCGCTCCAGAACACTCCTTTGTATTGTATCACTGATAAATATTGATAAGCCAGTATTCTGTACCTTTTCTAGTTGAGCATCACAGAAATCGCTGTCTAAAGGTAAATATGTACATCTTTAGGCTAGGTCTGCTTTAGGCAGTACTTTTTGCAGTGCTCATATATTTACAATGATAAAATGGTCACATGAAAAACAACAATTTCCAGTCTCATGACATCAACTCCAGGTCACATCTGGCCTTTTGATTTTGGAAATATGGTCACCCTATCTAACGATATAATTATTTTTTTTTTTTTCGTTTTCATAGAAAGCAGCATCAAAATTTACCATTCATGGATTAATTTTCAGATTGACAGGTGCATGATATGGAAATACTGTTATATTGAGCTGCTGAGTATTAATTTATTGGAAATACAGGTGGATCCTCATTATAATGAACAGCTAGAGAAAATTCATTATAACCAGGATTAAAAAAAAAAAAAAAGTAAAATCGATCAAACAATATGCTATTTTGGGTATTGGATAGCATTTGTGCACTTAGAAGCAGGGATTGCTTCGCACATGACTATAATAAGATGTCGTAGATAAACAACATTTTCAAGCCATGAGACTGTAGCAAAATGGCTGCTGAAAGTAAAATATATTACAGGTATTAAAATATATACAGTAATTTATACAGCAAATACAGGAATTCTTTTAAATGTTTAATCAGTTCTTGCAGTCATTTATAATAAAATTGCATTTTCAAAACACTGAAATGAGCTCTTAATTTTGTTAAATTAATAATCTTTTAAATTGAAGTTTAAACAATAATTATACAACACACCTTAATGAACATCTTACTACAGGAGAGCCCTGATAATTCGAGATAATTGGGGCTGACTGTACTTCGAATTTAGAAAAAATTTGGATTACACGGAAAGATTTATTTTATAATACGTGCACACAGTGGTTTAGGTAAATATACTAACTTAATCTTAAAGAAACTGTCCAGAGTTTTCAGTTATTTTATCCATTTAACCGGAGTTTACAAAGGATGTTTCGCCACTCGAGAGTGATTCAGCTCAAATTACATGGCCAAACTATCGGGCTCTACTGTATATCATACTACGTTCCAGGCAAAGGTTTGTTATAAAAAGATTAGTAAATGTATTGTGGCGACTGCAAAATTTAGTTCATTATATTGAAAAATTCATAATACAGTCAGACCTCGGACATTCGTGAGGTTAGGTTCCAGAACCCGTCGCGAATGAGGAGGATTCGCAGATGTTTGTAGAGTCACTGAAAATGGTAATATATGCTTATTTCAATAGTTGAAACCCTAAATATGCCCCCAGACACTTTAATTTTATTTTAAAGTTAGCTTAATACATTGCCCTTATAAAAACAAACAAACAAATGTTTGATGTAAAAATAAAGTACAGTATCACCTAAAAGATATTTGCCACATTAGCACATTAGATGTTACCTCTACTATTAGATGTTACCTCTACTAATTCATGGAACACCTCATAATTTTCTTACTAACTTTACACTTAAAAGCATATAAACCTATAAATTACTATGAAAATGAAACATAAGCACTTCTGTAGGGGTTTTTCAAGGATTTTGTGAATGCGCAAAAAAATCACGGATGCAAATAAGTTCAGTTCCAATGAAATTTTTGCGGATCTGTGAATTCACGAATCACGAAGTGTGAATGTCTGAGGTCTGACTGTATTGAAATTCGTTATAATGAGTTTGTTTTTTTTTTTTACATTACATCAGCTACAATTTGCCAGGGACTTCAAATATAATTCGTTATGTCACCGTTATAATGAGGGTTCACCTGTACTTTGATATTCAATAGTAATATGACAGAAGGAAAGGAATTTTTCTATTAGTAGAAAAAAGGGCTTTATCCCTTGTTCCCCACCACTTTAACATTTTACGTTAATCACTTAAAACATTATTTAAAGTTGTTGCTTATAATGAAATGAATTACATTACATATATACATGATGACCTGTGAGATAATTATTTTTTTTGATTTTATTCTCTCTAATTATTTGTGATTAGAAAATTCATTTTTCATTTTTAGTTGTTTTTGAGATGGTCTGTTGCTGTGCAGAAACAGAATTCCTTCTCCACTGCGAGAGTAAAGTGGCAAAATTAGGCACTTCATCTGCTGGGTTTTCTGCATCAGATATTTCATTTGAACTTTTCCCCTTATTTAGGGTGCTATTTACAGAATCGGCATTCGAAGCAGCAAACCTCGACTCTTCGCTTTCCGTATGAACTGCGTCAGGTTTTACACAGGGCAGTCTCTGTTTCCTTAAGGGGTGATTTTCAGAATTATCATTGGGATGAAACTTTTGTTCCTTAGTGTCACCCGAATCAAGATCTGGTAATTTTATCTCCTGTGGCTTGTTATTCTCACTTATAGAGGACTTGTTATTTGTATCACTATACTGAGCAAAGAGAAATGAATTTTGATTTTCTCCTTTTCTTTCACATTCATGGATTGGTACTTTATTTACTGTAGCATCATATTTGTTATAAAAAGTATTACTTGGAAGTTCACTGACACACGAACTTTCATTAATTAAAGAGTTTACATCAGACACCTCGCAAATATTTTCTACCTTTGATTCTATATTCAACCTGCTTAAAGAATCTGATAAAGGGGGATCGAATATAATGCCTTCGGTGACTGGGAAATCACTCTGATGGACCACTTGCAAACTTGATGATTTCTGTTTTTCTGCCTCATGATCTATTACATGGTTAAATTTGTTTTCAGTAAATTCCATGAGGTCGACAGTACTCTGGTGCTGATTTCTGTTTATCTCATCATTTAGATTACTATTATTGCTATTGCATGAACCGTTATTTTCAAAATCCAACAGACTATGAGTATTATTTTCAATATAGGTATCCTTCATAATTGAATGGAAACTAAAATCAATAGGCTGATCATTTGTAATGTATATTTCTTCATTTTCTCCTGGGTCTGCACTTTCTGGCTGTCCCTCAAATGTTGATGATTCATTGTCAAGCAGAAGACTATAATTTTTAGAGACAAGAATATTTGAGCTATTCATGTAAATACTTTCATGAATTTTATCATTTGAGAAATTCCTTTGAGAACTATTATTATCAGTCAATAAATCTATTTCTGGATTCATTTCAGTATGACTTATCTCCATCGGTGGTGAGTCACTTCCCTTATTTACAGCAAAAATGTTTTCCTCAGTAAAAGACTTTCCTCCTTCCCCTTTAGATTTGTTACAATTAGTGTTAATTCTTAGGGTTTCTGGGTTTATATATGGAGAGTCAGAACTTGTTTGTGTGAATGATGCTGATCGTGAAAGCCCTTCCTTATTGTCCAACTCACTTTGAGCCGAATCCCGAATCTTAAAAGTCATATCCATGTAATGAGAGTCAGAGCTATCGTCAATGCTGAGATAGCATTTACTTTGTTCACAGGCATTAGTTTTAAAAGGCATCTTATATTCAGAAATTTTTTCTGATGTTGGAAAAACACAAATATTGGGAATTTCTATGTCAGTTTTGTTTACGCTCAATAAAATTTCATTTGCAAGTCTTGATGCAAACTCAATGATAGTCTTTAATGCATTATATGAAATGGTATCATTAGAAAAAGCCTTGTTATTGTGATGTAATTCATCCGACAAATCACTACTACTATTGCTATTACTGCAAATATCGAGTGTATTGTTTTCTAAACTTGACTGTTTTTCAAAATTTATAGCTTGTATTGGATAAGAAGAGTTGTTTAAAGTTTCATTCCCTTGTGAAATTAAGCTAGAGGATGAAGCAGAGTCTTGTTTTGTAGAAATTGATAATTGGCTACAAGCATTCTGAATATCAGAGATGGATTTATTTTCCTTCTTTTCTTTAAATGATCTACCTTTCTTTTTAACTTTTGTATCTCCTTGTTTCAGTTTAATTGAATCTGATTTTTTATGGAGAAGTAATGGAACATCATAAGCATTATTATCAATTGCATCTATTAGAAATGTTTTTCTCTTCGGAGGTTTTTCGTTTGTTTCATCACTCGGAATTAAATTTTTATCTTTCACACCTAAATATTTGAGGAGATTTTTACGGCGGACTCCTTCGTTTTCTGAGTTACTCGATTGCCGTGTCCGAATGATCTCTCTATCTAACGGATCATCTATTCCCAAAAATTGAAACACATCTTTTTTACGAGCAGGTGTTGGCTTTTGCCTTGTTTTGAACCGCGAACATCGTGGAGGAAGAGGAGGAGGAGCTTCTTCTTTGTTACTAGTCAAATTCTGGCTACCAACACTAATAGGAATGCCAAGCAATTTATGAATATCCTTACGAAACTGGTCAAGATCTTCGTACATGGGTTCAGATGAAACTGGGCTTTCATCAGCATCGATTTCATAATATATTTCCATATCACTTTCACTTGCCGAAGCACATATTTCCGGAGATAAAATAGGCAAGCTCTGTTCTTGAATCTCTTTTATTTCTTTAACTTCATCGTGCACACTCGCGTTTTCATAAATTTCATTATTATCCTTGCTTACTGAAGATATGTCAGAAATCACACTAGTAATACCAGAACTGTAATCCCCACAATCAACATGCTTTACTTCATTATTTTTTTCAGCAGTGTCATCTGATGAGCTCATTTGGACACCAGAATCTCTCGAAGAAATAGAAGAGCACACTGACAGGAGCTTTTCTGCAGCAATTAACCTTGAAGGCTTTGTTCGGAGTTTTACAGTTTCTGCAGACAGGGTCACATTAGTGGCTTGTGTCAACTCCATGTTGATTGTTGAGCAGCTTTGAGAGGTCATCTTCAGAAATGGCAAATTTGTCACGTTTTTCAAATCAGATTCACTGCGGCTGATCTGCCTGTTTAATATCTGCGTTGTTGGTTTGCAAATTTGGGATTCTATTTGGTCGATTTCTGAATATCTTCTAGGTTGATCGTAATGATTCTCTTGCGGTAATTCAGAAATGGGATTAATAGCAAACCTAGACTGTTTTGGTGGTGTCTGATACATAAAATCATCATTGTATTCTTTGTTACTTATTAATGATAGTTTAGGAGAATCATAGAGAGTTGATGATGCTATTTCAGAACTAATGGAAGCAATATCTTCAGTGCTAATGTTTAAATTAGAGCTACAAGCTGTTAAGGGATCCCATCTAGGCAGCATCTGTCTTCTTGAAAACGTGGCAGAACCCAAAAGTTTCATGTTGTCTACTGTCAAGTCTTGATTTGTGTTCCGCATACACGAGTTCATATGACGAACGATCTCTTGAGCTTTTATACTGAAAAGATGTAAAGGTTCTTTCCAACCACCACAATGTCTAAAAGAAAGAAAAATTAAATGCATAAATAATCTTATTTTAAATGCCATTAAAAGACAACAAAATAGTTAAAGATTAAAAGATAACATGAATACATTAGGATAAATATTAATCAATAAATAATGAGGCAAAGGATATGTCACAGTAATTATTTAACAAAATTCAAAAGTATTGTCTGCAATTGTTTAGGCATTTATCCCACTGTGACATTAGTCGCAGAATGCCATGCTCGTAGAAATCCTTTGCATGCTGTTTGAACAAACTACACAATCACTCTTCGACTTCATCATCCATTTGAAACCCATGTCCCGCAGTGTTTTTTTGAGCTCAGCGAAAATGTGAAATTCACATGGGGACATATCTAGACTATGGGGGAGGGGTCGACATTTTCCACTTTAACTTCTGCAGACGTTCCTTTGTTGCGTTGGCTTGTGTAGTCTAGCATTGTTGAGCAACAGGATGCTACCATAAGAAAGTTTACTGGGGTGTTTCAATTGCATTGCCTTCCTGAGTTTCCAAATCTGTCTCATGTCACTTCCATGTCTTTGGTGAGCTCCAAAAATCACTGCCGGGACAACAGTTTCAAATGGACGATGAAGTTCAAACACCAGTTCTTTGGGATTTCTAAGAGCGTGGCATTTACGACTAGTGTCACAATGGGATAAATACCAAAACAATTGCAGACAATACTTTTGAGTTTCGTTAAATAATTACTGTGAAATATCCTTTGCCTCGTTATTTATTGACTGTACATCATATACTGATACAGTGGATCCTTGGTTCACGAACAATTCGGTTTACGAACAACAGTTTTTGTTTCGGTTTACGCACCAAATTTCGGTTCATGAACTGGTGCATCACTAACTTGCCATTGTACGCATGTGCAGATAAATAGTGTCACTTTATATTCGTGTGAATATCATTCGCAATTTACGTTTTATATCTTTAATGTTATTCTCGGC
>JAHWFO010019055.1:0-10035 GCA_023313115.1 Rhysida immarginata
ATTCATTCGACCACTTATTTCAATAATTATCCCCAGGAACCTCACATAAAAAATGTCGCAGTCGGACAGGATATAGTAGCGTCAATTCCTTTATAAAAACAGTGCGAGAGAATAAAGTAGCATTAAAATATTTGCACTATTTGATATTTTAAGATTGGAAAAATTTGTTTAGAACATAAACTCATTAGAATATTCAAAAGAGTCGTTGCATAAGCATAACTTACATAATTTACATGTTTTGCATAAATTAAGTATTCATAAGATAAATTTAAGTAGAATTTAGTAAAATTATCAATTAAGCCCAAGGACGGGAAACAAAGTACTTAAATCTAGATTGTTCAGGCAGATAAGAATATTTCACGTAAATCCTAAGTTTTAAATATGCCACAAACACAGGGTCAGCCCCAGGGTCAGTTAATACCAGGAGTGCCCGCTCCTCCGCCACTTCCAATGCAAGCCCCCCCGCCGCAGTCATTTGCGTTAGCTAGTGAGATCAAACAATACGATGGATCTACGGATCCCGAAACCTTTTTCCTCAAAATTGATGAGGTGAGCACGGTCATGAATTGGACACCAGCTGCAAAATTCAATATTGCAAAAATTAAGCTAACTGGGGACGCACATTTCTATTGTAGGGAAGATGGGGAGATGAGAACGGTAAACACTTATGAGGCATTACGAGAGGCATTGAAGGAAAGTTTTGGAAAAGAACCGAAAGGAAAAAGTGAAAGATTGTTTATAGAATGTAGACAAGGTGGAAAAGAACCAGTACGTCACTATGCGACGCGTCTGCAGAGTCTGGGAAATAAAACCAAGCGAGAAGTAGAAGGTGAAGGGGAACAGGCAGAAATAAAACGTGTCTATGCTCAAGAGATTTTGACAAAAAGAATTAAAGAACGTTTCGTTGAGGGGTTATTACCACCACTGAGAAGAGTTGTCATGTTTAAGAAACCAGTGACGTTAAAGCAAGCAATAGAACAGGCTGAAGAGGAGGAAGAAATTATTAAAAGATGGGGATCAGAGGACTATGCATTAAATGCCGTAGGAAAGGAAACAAAAGGAGAAATAGTCGTTACTGTTAGTGCCGAAACAGAAGAAAGAATTGGTAGGCGTATCGAGGAAAGATTGCGTGAGAAAGATAAAGGAAATCAGCCTAGAGCGCGTCTGATGAATGCAGGTAGACCGAATGAACGTGGCCGTCCCACCGGACAGAAGCAGCCACCCAGTCCGAGAAAGGCTCCAGACACCAACCGAGGGACAGGGGAGGATCGAGCGCGAGAAGAGCGTAGCTGTTACCGCTGTAATTTGCGCGGACATTTAGCTAAAGATTGCCGTAGACCTCCTGTAAACAATTATGAGTGTTACTACTGCCATAAACGGGGTCATACAATTAGATATTGTCGTGAAAGAATGCGTAGAAACAATAGAAACAACACTCGAGAACAACCAGCTAATGAGCGCGAAGGAAAAGAACGAGTTGCTCAGCCAAAAAACGTGCGAGCAGCCCCTCTCCAGGCCGGAGAGGAAAGAGAGCAGTAAGCGATGAGGACACCCTCCCATTGGCACATATTTCAGCAGAACCCGAAGAATTGATGGTTAAAGGCAAATTAGGGGAAATTAATGTTAAATTCTTAGTGGATAGCGGAGCCAAAGTAACGCTATTAGGCGAAGATATGTTACAAAAAATAATTAAATTAGGGTATAAAGTTACTGAGGTTGCAGAACCCGCTATAAATTTGGTTGGGGTTACGGGACACAATTTCCCTACTGAAGGCATATACCTAATTAAATTTAAATTTGGTACAAAAAGATACATGTTAAAATGTTACATTTGGAAAAGAAGGGAAGATATACCTTATCAAGCTATATTGGGAAGAGATTCTTTATGGGAAAAAGGCCAAAGTCGAGAAATCAAAGTGACTCAACTGAAGTCTCTAATATCAGAGAAATTATGGAGACTGTTTCTGTTAAATGTAAGCATAAAATATCCATTCCTCCGCATTCTGAAATTATTTGTGAAGGTCAATTGGCGAGTACAGCGTTTAAAAATCGTATTGGGGTACTTGAACCTAAAGATTTTTCTGGTCCAGGGTTGTTAGCAGCTAAGGTATTGGTTAAGGTTTTGCAAAATGATACCATTCCTATTCGTTTATTGAATTATTCTGGGGAAACGTTAAATTTAGAGGCAAATAAAATTATTGGAAATTTAAATGAGGCAGAAGAGGAAAGGGTGGAATTGAGTACAACTATTGAAGAGGGAAAGGAAGTTAAGATAGATAAAGAAAAATTTCTAAATTTATTCCATTTGGATCATTTAACCCCTGACAAAAGAATACCATTAGAGAACTTATTATATGAATTTGAAGGAGTATTCTCGCATCATGAATGGGACCTGGGATGTTGTAAAATTGAACACCACAAAATTGATACTGGGTCATCCCCCCCTGTAGCTCAACCCCCTTACAGAATTCCTTATTCGCAGAGAGGTATCATGAAGGAAATGATAGATAACTTGTTAAAACATCAGGTCATTGAACCCAGCTCTAGCCCCTGGAATGCACCAGCATTGCTAGTTAAGAAAAAGGATGGGTCTTATCGATTCGTTGTAGACTATCATAAATTGAACAAGGTTACAACTGTTTTCTCGTTCCCTTTACCCAATGTGAATGAAACTTTGAGTCAGCTAGGCAAGGCGAAATATTTCAGTGTATTAGATGCGAATCAAGGCTATTTTCAACTTGAAATTAGTGATTCCGCCAAAACATCGTTCAGTACCCCGGACGCGAAATTTCAGTTTAAGCGATTGCCTATGGGTTTAAACAATTCACCAGCGCTATGGCAAAGAGCCGCTAATTTCATAGTCAGAGGCTTACAGGACCGTATTCTTTGTTATTTAGACGATTTCATTACATTTAATGAAACATTTGCTGAACATTTAGACAGTTTAAAGATGTTGTTTATCAGGTTGAAGGAAGCAAATCTCAAGCTTAAACCCCGTAAGTGTCAATTTCTCAATGATGAAGTAAAATTTTTAGGGCATGTCATATCTGAACGTGGCATTGCTCCCGATCCAGAGAAAATCACAGCAGTAAAAAATTTTCCAAGGCCGAAAACCGTTAAAGAAATTCAATCTTTTCTAGGATTGGCAAATTATTACCACAGGCATGTGAAATCATTCAGTGCCATTGCAAAGCCATTAACTGATTTAACTAAATTAGACACACCTTTTGATTGGTCTGATGATGTAGAGAAAGCATTCCTCACCCTTAAGCAACTCTTAATTACAGCTCCAATTCTAAAAAGTCCTGATTTTTCCAAACCATTTATAGTCGCCACAGATGCGAGCTCATATGCGTTAGGTGCAGTTTTATCACAGCGCTTCGAAGGAAAGGAACATCCTATTGCGTATTGCAGTCGTTTGCTAAAAAAGAGTGAACTAAATTACTCGGTGATCGAAAAAGAATGTTTGGGAGTAGTGTATGCTATTAAGCAATTTCGAGTGTACTTGTATGAGAATAATTTCACGTTGCAAACCGATCATCGTCCTCTTTCCTGGCTGTTTAATCTAAGAGACCCTACTTCGAAACTTGCCCGCTGGGCGTTCGCGTTAGCCGAATATAACTTTGACATTGTGCATAAGCCAGGCATCAAAAACACCAATGCCGATGGCCTCTCAAGAGTTCCCATTTCTGCAATAGCAGAATACGAGCCGCTGTTATGTAAACAAGAGATAGCTCGAGAACAACACCTAGAGGAAGAGTGGAGAGGGATTAGAGAGTATTTCAAGGGCACAGGCGTGAAGCCCCTCCCCCGTGATTGGCCGGATAGAGAAGAGAACTTTTTCATGGATGACGAAGACGTATTGTATCACATAAAAAGATCCCAAGATGGAAAGGAGATTTGGGAACAGGTTGTCATTCCGAATAGTTTGAGAAACCACGTGCTGTATTTGTACCACGACATTCCATCCAGTGGTCACATAAGATCCAAGAAAATGCGAGTTAAAATTGATAAACAGTATTATTGGCCAACCATGCGTTCTGATATTCAGAAATATTGTGCCGAATGTGAAAGTTGTCAGCTCCATGCAGCTCGACCCAAGCGCAAAGAACAACCCTTGCAAAGTTTTCCGCCAGTGAAACATCCGTTTTACCGTATTGCCGCCGACATTCTGGGACCAATTACCACTTCTTATGAAGGTTATAAATATATTTTAGTGGTCACAGACCATTATTCCAGATATACGGAAGCCGTTCCTCTTAGGGACCAAACTGCGAAAACTGTGGCTAAGGCATTAGTCACCAGTGTTTTCAATCGTCATTCTATTCCAATCCAACTATTGACCGACCGAGGATCTAATTTTACCTCTGAACTTTTGCGAGAAGTTTGTAAGATTTTGGGTATCAAAAAACTGTTCACCACAGCGTATCATCCCGCCGGAAATGGAATTGTCGAGCGAATGAACAAAAATCTCATCCAGATGATACGTCATTACGTCGAAAAAAGTCAAAGAGACTGGCCAGAATGGCTGTCGTTCTGCATGTTTGCGTATAACACGAGTCCACATTCTTCTTTAGGCGAAAGCCCTTTTCTGTTATTTTACGGGAGAGATCCCATCCTCCCTGGTGACATCATCACCACGCCGAGAAGGCCATATTATGGCATTGACAAGAATTACGAATGCGAAATTGAAGCCCGCATCCGGTATGCGTTCGAGTTAGCAGAAAAATTCAGAGAAGAACAGGATAAGAAGAGAAAAGAATACCATGACAAACGTCATAAGCCTTATTCATTTAAGGTTGACGATCTCGTATATTTAGCGGTCCCACAGGTTAAACCTGGGTTAACGAAAAAGCTCCACCCTACTTATGAGGGACCCTATAAGATTATTGACCAGTACTCTCTGGTCAATTTTCTGATCAAACATGTGAAAACCAACAAAACTAAAGTTGTTCATGCAAATCGGATGAAGCCTAAGGTAGGAGACCTGCCACAGGAGCCCCGTCGCCGGGAAAGACGAGTCCGAGCTAAAGAAGCCGCGCCGCCCGAATCGCAGGTGCCATCGACTTGTCCCGAGGAAGAAATTTTCCTACTGCCCCCCGCGATGCCCAGAGACGAACCGATCGTGGAGCCCGAGAGGCAGCCACCCGCTCCGGGAGGAAGTAATGAGACCGGGAGAGCAGTAAATGCACCCCCCTCCCATCCGTACATGTTGCGTTCACAAGGAAGCGCACCCGAAATACCATGGGTATTACCGTCTGTACAAGATAAGAGAACAACTGAAGTATTGGAGAGGAACTCCCAGAATGATGACGTCAATGTTGTCTTCGACTCAAGTACAGAAGACGAAGCCGTGGAAAGAAAGGAGCGTCCCGTGAATGAAAACATTCGTTCGATGAACGCCGGCGAAGCCTCGGAAGTAGCCGCCCTGATTGACACTCTTTCCACCTCACCAGCTCTTACTCATAAACAATTTAATTCTTCCAACGTGTCTTATCAGCTTCTGATGAGCATGTTTGAGAAGGTTCTAGGGTCTATACATAGTTAAAATGTAACTTGGAGGGTCACTATTTACTTAATCTATGGGCAATAAACATATAATAAATATTACATAACTTCATTTACACTTTCCTAAGAATTTCTAATATCAATTATTTCCATAGAGTTAAATATTACCTAAAGGTCTAACTCGATTTTATTCCTAAGTTCATCTTATTCTGAGTTCTATAAGGTATTTGTAAATTATTAAAATTAAAGGGTTTCTAATGATGTATTATAAAAGGACCTTATTGTTATTTTGGATATCCACAATGATAGAATAATAAATAAGAATTTTCAGTCATGCTTTTCAGTCATGCTTTTGACCCATATCATTCGGATCATGCTTGTTCAGTTTAGTAGTTTAATAAAAAGCCCTAAGTGATCCCTCCTTTCTGAAATAATTCATTTAAAGATCTTTACTTACCATTGAGACCCTAGAAGAACAATTGTTTTAAACATTTATGTCTCTTAATTATTCAATCATAGTCGTTTAACTTTTCCTTTTATGTCAAGTACAAAGGGGAACAATTTACGTACTCTTTGATTCTAATAAACCAGTGTTTTACAAGTTTGCTCGGTGTAGACCACTACTGATGGTCCTACCAAATGAGTAAATTCTTGGGGAGCCACGTGAAATGATATATTTCTGATGATTTTAAAGTCCCCGTAAAACACCCCTAGTGAGAAGGTTAATTTTATATAATTATTGACATGGTTTCAATTGGATGCCTGTCTATATAATCTTATCCAGACCATAGTGCTAGTATGAAAAGAAAAGCACCCGGACCTAATTCTAGAGCAGATCTTGCCAGTTCTTGCCAAATATTTCTTAAGATTAAGGTTAAAGCGGACATTCCCTGTTTTCCGATGGAATTCAAATGAATTCCCCGTGAAACGTAACCATGTAGCAGTAGAAATACTGTGAGTTGTTAAGGTTACCCGCCATTAGAGTAATCCACATAAATTGTGATTACATGGGCCCCAAGTTATGAATTAAAATTTCTTTCTAGTTCAGTTATCAACTATTATATGCTGTGTGATGAAGAGGCCTCCCTGTTATTAAATGTAAAGAAAATTAGTCCCACCCGACATGCGCGCCTTTTGAATTAAGTGCGGACTGAAGTCGTTGTAGGAGAGATGACTTTGGAAGTCGCCCCCTCCTCAACCCTCGTTATAGTGAAAGAGAGAAGAGCGAGCTACCCTGTTCTGACGAAATACGAGCCTAGGGGATGGAAAGTGGAACTCGCGAGCCGCCCCCCTCCTAGAGCTCAATGGTTGAATCTAATGTCGATTCATTTTAATCATTCGTTATAACAATTCTATATTTATCTTCTAAACAGTTAATGTCAAATTTTTCCCTCGAAACACTCTAATGATTATTCTTATGAAAAGATTCCTGCAGATTGAAAGGAAACATCCAGTTAAATGAAAATTACTTTCTAAGGAATTACATATGTCCAAAGCCATAATTTCCCTCCCTTTCTCAGGGAGCCCGCAAGGAGAAAATTAAGTATAAAGTATGAAATTACTTGTCACGTTGTTACTTTCGAAAAAAAAAAACAAACAGCATCAAGTCGAAATTTTAAAACACTCATTTTCTTAAAACCCTTTTCATTCTAAAGATTATTAAAAACATAAACATATGATTAATTATTATAATTCTTGTTTTTAATCTTGTCCATAATTCCATCACAGAAACATAATGGTTTCAATGTTCTCCAAATCCATTTCAAAGTCAGGTTTTCTTTCTACAGAACGACCCAAAAGACAAAGGAAATAATTTAAATTTCGGATCGCTGTCCATTAATTTCTAAATTCTCATCCAATTATGAAATACAAATGATCACTTACCTCTTGTCAAAGCTGCAGATAACGAAAGTGTTCAGTGGAGAAAGTTGAACTGGGACCCCTCCCACAGAATACCCAGAGTGACGGCCGATGTCATCGTGTCCCGGGAGTCGAGGCGTGGGTCGCCGCCGTTGCGAGCTTCTCATTGCCGAGCCGACCATCCCGATGACCAAGATCATACACCACTTGATGAATACAATTGTCTAAAGGAAGCTAAGTTAACGATAAAAGTATTCTAAAGTCCGAAATAAAATTCTAAATCATTCCACAAATTACATTATAAATTTCTGAATCTAAATAAATCTTGACTTACCTTGTATTTCTAACGTCTTTGTATCCTCACACGGTATCCATTATTTTCTTTGTTCACATTTCTTTCAATTAAGGTAATTATGTTTCCACCATCACATAATTTCCCGCAAATGAATTAATTATTCTAAGCTAGAACCGCAGGATGTTTTTCATAAACTTGTTTAAGGTTTATATTCAAACCACTGGGAAAATATTATCCACGTATCCACTAGCAGTTTCAAACACGTTATTAGATCGTTTCAAATAAGTTAGAAGTTTTCAAATCGTTTCTTAGAATTGAGTGACCAGATAGGGCAGAAGAAATAACTATTTCCTCACCTCTATTCCTGAACAATAGGACCGACCCGGTCCCCCTCTTTTCTTAATCCCTTTCGAGAAAAAACACACTTACTTCCTTGTTGGGGAGATAAGCTTTAAATAAATAAATAAAGCAGGAAAATAGATAAATATTTCCAGAATAATTTTTAAATAAATAACCCTTTCTATGTTCAATTCTAAATAATTCAAAAATTTTCTTTCTTTACTTCCCTTAATATAAAAGTTGTATAAGAGGTTTATAAACATAATAATATCGACAGATATTACTCCAGTATGGTAGCGAGTTCTCACTTTTCTTTCTATAAGGTTTATAGACGTTGTTTTCCGATCACTAATGATGACGGATATAACAGCGATCTATTGATGTTTACGAATAAAATTGTGAAATGAAAATTTCATCTTAGAGCCGAACGATTTAAATTTCATCTTGATATGAGGTCATGCGTAGAGATAGCGTTCTCGACTAAAGTTCTTGGACCCCCCCTCTCTATCATGGCTTCCCTGTGATGATATAATTTAATTAAGTGTTTGAATGTCCCACTTCTCAGTTAATACAAATTTTAAATGCATTAAAAAATTGATCCGATCTATAAATTAAGCTAGCGATTGCGTAAAATTTTAAAATGTCTATGGTTACTAGTGATGACACAAATCCTGAAGGAGATCCAGAATTAGAAATTTTAAACGGAACTCCACGTCCTCTTGTTGAGGAAACTCCTATGAATCTTAGAGAGCGAGTTCCGATAGCTTTTTCTTCTGAAGAAATATAATATTGTCCATGATATACAAACACATGTTATGAGTTTTCTTACATCTAATATGCTTATCTTATATTTATATTTTATACATTATTTTGTCTTTCTTGAAATCTTTCTAACAAACATTTATAAGGGTTCACATATAATCCAACATTACATATGGGAATACAACATTTACTTCATTTATTCGCTATTCTTTTCTATTCTTTAATAAAAAATTTAACTTGGCCGAGACATTTGAAAGGAGTTGGCTTACAGGTGACAACGCCATGGAGCCAGGAAGGACCTCTGGAGCCAGACGACACCAGACACCTGCTGACGTTGAGGACTTCAACCCCCCCACGTCGCAGACAATGCCAGTGAAGGTCGCTTCGGAGCGATTCCGCATTCCAATATGTTAATGGAGATCCAGAGCAAAGAGATGATGCCGACGTGAGCATCCCGCCTCAGAACTTTATCTCCACCACGTAGAAGCAAGTTTGTGCCACAACGGTCCAGTACTTGAAACATTTCTTGACTGATATATTGTTTGTGTTCTCTAACATAAATTTGAATTTCAGTATTCCATAACTTTCAGTGAACTTTGTGTTTGAACTTTTATTAAGTTGATACATTAAGGTAATGAACTTTCATTAGGTTATGGACAGTGAACAGTGTATTGATTGAGAACTGATTAGAATGTGTTAAGAACTTTGAACTGTGTGATAAGAAATGTTCAGTGTTGTGCACAAATCTTCAAAAGGCCTATCAAATGTAATTCTATGTTTAAGTAATCTTAGGTAGACATTAAGTTATGATAATTTGGGTACCCTTTACGTATATCTTTTATTATTGTATTTAGTTATTTAGTATTTAAAAAATTAACTCATACTAACCAAATTGAGTAACTAAACTATTTTCTTTTATGCAAAATGATCGTGGGAGACCAAAAAATATTTACCACTTAATATTCAATGAGCTTTTTATTGAGTTTTCTAGTTGCCATTTGAGAAGTTGGGCTTACCGGCGTTGACTCGATCTGTCCCGCTTCATCAGTGGAAGATGCTGCAAAGATGCAAGACCCCTGAGGATTTCAGGTAACGATACCGCCTCGGGGCAAGGCTTTTCTTGCGAGGGGAGGTATATTGTAGGATTTCGAGAATGAGTATTTAGCCAGTTTTAGAATTTAGAATTTATTAACGCTAATTATGCAAATTTAATAATTTATTCATGTTAGGATTGTTTATGGATCGTAAGTTTAGCATTTTTGAAAGATTTA
>JAHWFO010019081.1:0-15977 GCA_023313115.1 Rhysida immarginata
GATGTTGCATGAAATTTTCTTTACAAATTAAAGCGCTGTTTCATATATATTGTGTTACGCTGAATACAAAATCGTTGTTAAAATTTATTGGAAATGAAAAAAAAAAACCCCAAAAACCTCTTAAAATCAGCGCTAGAAACGTTAAACTAAGTCTACAACAAAAAAAAACACTAGTCGCGTTCACTAATGTGGAGACAATGAAGGATGGAATGTTGCTCGGACCCCGATGGCCAAATGACTTTTGGGTGTCCTGGCCTGTCTCTCGTTGGCCTCGACTCAGATCTACGATTACCGGTGTCAAATTTAATATTTTTTAAAAAATTACTATAAATATTTTCGAAAAAACGAATCACTATTCCTTGATATTGATAATGAATACTATAGAAATCAATAATTTAAAATTTTCATGCATGATCCCCATTGAAGAAATCTCCATGAACGTTAAGGCATGAATCCCATTGGTCACTGATGTATAGATTACATAAAATTTCTGCATAACAGAACTGGCGGAACCATTGCATAACAGCAAACTTTACGTCAGTGTCAGAATAAAGGAATGAACAGCTCCCACAATAGGAAACTTTCTGAAATGTTAATGGGCCTATTAGCGCGTAAAGCAATTTCCAACTGCTTTCCAGTCTCACATTTTCATCTAATGCTGCAACACGAGCATGTCCTGGACGGGCCAAATCTTTCGTCGATTCATTTCACTGTCAAAATTTCTTGCGTCATTCAACCACTGCCGAATAACTATAGTTGTGAATACAGATTTCATTCTCGTAAAAATTTCCATTGAGGACGGCCTTCAGCGGCCAAAAATTGAATAACAGCACGTAGATTATCTTTGGGTGGATTGTTTATCACAAACGCCATCTTCCAACTTAATCACAACTCTTAGAAAGCATCAAACAGCTGGTGTGTGACAGACGACTCACAAGTACTTAAACTATGGATATAACCAACTGCTTTCCATTGTGTAGACGATACATTCGCGACTGCGCAATCCAAACGTGTTTCCATTGAACAATCCTTGTAATATACAAGGTGATCCAAAAGTCAGGGAAAACTTTAAAACTCAATAATTCGCACACAAAAGCAGATAAAATAAGAATATTACGCCATTAAGAAAGATAGTCCCAACCTGTGAACTAGGTAACTGCTCTACCCAGCCCTAAGAACATTTTGGTTTGGTTTGTTTGGTTTGTTTAGTATTAACGTCCTTTTCAACTGCTATGGTCATTTTAGGACGGCGTTATAGGGGCTGCAAATTTTGCCTCGCAAGAGTTCTTTAACGTGCAGACGGCAAAGACTACACGGGACCAACGGCTTTACTTCCCTTCCGAAGGAAGTGCGTGGCTCTCAGGATTTTCCCCTGAAAAATCCTCATCGTCTTCGGTCGGGATCGAACTCGCCTACTCGGGCATCAGAGGCGATCACGCAACCACTGAGCCACCGAGGCCGATCCCAAATACATGTAGATAGCGTAATGCTTCCATGTCCGCAGTGGATAGCGCATTCAGCGAGAGCTCTTCTCGCTGAAGGTTCCTGGTTCGAATCCAAGCTGTGGAATTTTCCTTCATATTTTCATCAATAAAAAGATTCTTTAAAGAATAGCTCCGTGAGGTTTTAACCATATGACTTACCTCAGATGTTAAATTATTCATGAAAAATAGGAAAGAAAATTCCACAGCCGAAGGTTCCTACTTCGAATCCAGGTTGTGGAATTTTCTTTCCTAGTTTTCATCAAAAAGATTCTGTTTGCACAGAAACCAATGAAATGAAGTCGGTTTTTGACCAGCAGACGGCGTTGTCAGGTTACAGACATCAGTTTGCACATTTTCAGACGGTAAAATGCCGGATTAACTATCGGCTTACAAACAAAGCGGGGATTAACTATATACCCGCTTTGCTTACAAATGGTCAATATGCCGTCCGTCATTCAGAAATACAGCCGTCAGGTTAGACACCACAGTGTTCACTGCATTAGTGTTCCTAATCTAGTGCTTTAGTGTCTGTAACCTGACAACGCCATCTGTTGGTCAAAAACCGAACAATTCTAGCATTAAGTTTTTTTCCCTGGGAAAAAAAAAGCAGACTTCATTTCAATCGTTTCTATGCAAACAGTTTATTTTTTTCTGCTTCGTTGCGAATTATTGAATTTTAAAGTTTTTCTTGACTTTTGGATCACCCTGTATGTTATGGAAATCAATACTGTATTCGGAAGTTTATGTTCCAAAATTTGGAACCTTTTCATTTGATTATATTCACTTTGATTGTATTTACTATCATAAAAATCAATTTTGTCCATATCTGTCTTTTCTTATTTACACAGCTATTAAGATTAATATTACAGTCACACTGTCATCTGGTTCTGTTATAATTAATTTGCATTTAAGACAAATCCTGGAAGGGGCGGGAAGGCTAACATCCATTTTTACATTTTATAATGGAAAGTATTTATCCTAAATATATACAAATATATCCCAACTCTTTAATAATGATTTTGCAGTATTAAATTAACCCCCATTGGATTTCTAATGTTGCCCCCTCAACTTTTGCAAATGACTTCGGGGACTTGGAGCGAATTAATGAAATGAGTTTTTAAACGAAACCAAGCGCACGTTTGCTTTTATTTAATAAAGGTTAATTAAATGGGTAGCCATTTAATTAAATGAAGTCAAAAGATGAACTATTCCATTTAAGATAGACGGCGTGTTGCAAAGATGAACTATTAAAATGCAATAAAGAAAATGAATAATCTTTCTCCATCATTCATAATAAATATCCTCTCACGGATCAATATCGAAAATTTGTTTCGATACTTATTCGTTAAATTACCCTTCGCAATTCTTTTACCTCCTGCTTAGCGTACAAGTAATTTATCAAATTCGGCTCGACACAAAAGAAGTTCTTTAAAAAAAAATAAAAAATAAAATAAAAAAGAAGGAATTCGCAAAGGGACCCCTACAGAGCTCTCATCGTCATTTCCATGACAACCACTGCTCTTATCACTAAAGAACTCTTACAAAAGGAATAA
Source organism: Rhysida immarginata (assembly GCA_023313115.1). Taxonomy (NCBI): domain Eukaryota; kingdom Metazoa; phylum Arthropoda; class Chilopoda; order Scolopendromorpha; family Scolopendridae; genus Rhysida; species Rhysida immarginata. The sequence continues at coordinate 3,038 of JAHWFO010019081.1, forward strand.
AAAGTTAATATTGAAAAAGGAAAAATTACTTTTCCAATACATAAAAATGAGTCATAATATCTGTTTAATTGACGAGTGACAATTTACAGCCTTTTTATTACCTTTCGTGAGTGATAAAATAAAAATGGTATTTGCTACTACGGTACAAACGAATTTAAATTTTCATGAGTCACTAAACATAGTATTTTTATACAAAGAAGTTAGTTTGTGTGAATTTTGTAAATATTATAGCTCCGTTCTATCTAATAGGATTATTTATTCAGCTCATTGACTTCGTATCAAAATGCATTAGGTATCAAAATACATTGTGTGTTAATTATTCTTTCTGTTCGTAGATGTCAGCAGTGACTCACCTAGCTCTTCTTTCTTCGGGTTCCTGCCGGTGACACCAAGAGCGAGCGCAGCAAAGACGACAACCACCGTCCTCGTCATCATGATCACAAAAAAACAAAGTCACTCACGCCTAAATAGTTGAGAAATAAATAAATAAGACATTTTCATCAAATAATAATAAGAAAATATGGTTTTACGAAATAAATTTTACATTCAAGTCATTAACTAGTTAGTGCTTTGAACAATGTTAGAAATTTATAACTAAAAAAAAAAAAAAAAAAAGTAAATGAGATGATTTAAAAGACAATATAATGAGCATGTAATTAAAATATCTTCTGTTAATAAAGATGTGTAATCGAATAATGAGAAATCATAATGTGAAAAAAAAAGGATACGAATTTTCAGAGGGAAAAAAAGCATTTCAAAGGAAAATATGCAAGGAAAAGACTAAAAGTAAATGTTTCGCCCGTTAAGTTACCGGACAGACAAAATAAACTGAACCCTTGCAAAAAATATCCGTGGTTAACTCATGGCTGGTTCCTACGTTGTTATTTTCATTCATCCAATCTAATAAATCATTAAAAAATCCTGGACAGGAACGACAATGGAGGCGACTGACGAATGGATGATGATGCCCTTGGCGATGTCTGAATGGATTAATGAAATGCGAATAGGGTGGCAACCAAGAGGAGTTCCCGGTGCTTTCATTCACTGAGTGACTGCAATAAATAGTGAAGTTGGGGCATGGACATACAAAGGGGAAAAAATTCCGAATTACCAAATAACAGTCCCGTATTAACAAATAACATGTAGGAAAACTGAAGGAGGATGAATGATTTCTGTTTTGTAATTTTTCCCCGTCTAAGAGAGAAGTATATTTACATTTAACATTGCACACATTCAGAGAATGGCATTCCATCCTGATTATATTTTGGAGTGCACATTCGATGGTTTGTCAGAACAACCTTTTATTCCGTGAAAAAAACAGGAACAGCCCTCTATTTTCACAAGCACGCCTCTCTTTATTTAAAGCAATTGGGTTAAGTGGCAAATCAAAGAGTTTATAAAATGAATATGGTTTGTATTAATGATTTTTTAAAATCATATTTCTGAATCAATGCGAATATCAATAGAAAAGCTGATCCTTTCATTAATATTAAACAGTGACTAATGAAATTTAAAAATTGTTAAATCTCACTTGCCGTAAGGTTTCATTTCGCTGGATGATCTTTCAGCCCCCTTTTCATTTTAAAGTAAATCAGGAGCAAAGTTTTCAGCATTTGGGTTAGAAGGATGCTGGCTCAGTTTAAGCACTGAAATAATAATAATTAGCTTATCACGAAGACCGACCTCGTGAATTTTAAATGAATTAAACGGTGAAACAAAGTTAAGAAAACAGGAAATGGAAAGAGCATTAGAAACCTATGGAATGCCTGGAATTCGGTTAATACGCTCTTTCTCCCCCACAATCTTTCTCTCAAATTCAAAATAAGCAAAACTCTCAGTTTCACGAGTCAATTTCCCTTCGTTCATCGTTCACTAAATAAAAACATCAAACAAGTACGTTTATTAACATATTAATAAACCGTTAAAAGTTTTTATGCAAGACTTTCGAATAAGGTGTATTACTTAAAGATTTTATTGTACATAAAAACTCTACACGTGATATAACCTGAGGGAGGAGACGTCGAGCTACTTAAGTTGTCGATGGCATATTAGAAACTGGTTTCCTCCCACATGGACTCAAAGCAGGTAAAGAAGTTGCGATAGCGACCTTTAAACATATGCACTCTTTCGCGATTTATTGCAGATAGGAAAGCTTCGCGTCATTTTTTAAATCCTTCCGTTGAGTAGGTCGTCAGCATTCGCTTTCTTTATTTCATAACTAAAAAGACTCCATTTATGCGGTTTCATGAGATGTATGTCATTATCACGGATTGCGATGGACAGCATTTTAAGAAACTCTTATGTATCGTAAAACTTATTGCAACAGAAAAAGTGAAGAAATACTGTAATTTTTGACAATGTCACAAGAAAATTAAAAATGATCCATTAGGATACGAAATTTTAAAATTAGGCAAGTTTTCTCTTAAAATATCATGAGACAGACATAAAATAAGCGAGAATTCCGTTCATAAAACCAATGTTACGATCATCTCTATTCCTTTAGAACATGAATACCGACCTTTAAACACTTCTAAAGCGATCGTGATTTATTACGTCCCATTCTCTTATTAAGAATGCAATAAGAGCAGATAAGGTGTGTTCGCGGAGAAGAATAAATTCAATTTCTTTAAGATTTCCTCTTCCGATATTTTTTTTTTAATTTGTGACCACAATATGGATTTTTTTTAATTTTGCAAGTTTTAATGTCTTGACGTCTAAACAATGAGAACTTTGCAACGACAGCTAAAATAGCTCACGTGAAAGCAGTTTCTTTTCAATGCGTTTTTTCTTAGTATCGTATCATTATTCTCAGCATGGGTGAATTTCGGTGGTTAGGTATTCCTATATTTATCAAAGCTTTAGTCGTTGATTTTTGTACATAACCTATTGAAAAACTGTCTCTTTTGTTGCTTTTTTAATGTATAATAATGAATAATCCACGGATTAAAAAACTAATTCAAAAAATTTCTTCTTCATTATGTAGACCTTGAAGATTAAGCTATGGGAACATTTTACCATAAAGTGCAGATTGTTATAATTCATCGAAAAGCCTTTCTTTTTATGCCATTGCTGCTTGAGTTTTAAACGGTCTACAAGTTGCTAAAAGAGATTGTTATATGAAATTCAACGAAGCGGAATGCTTTTTCCGTTTAACAACAAAAGAACTGTCAAGATAGCAAAGCGCATAAAACACGGAAGGTTTAAAAAAATACCCGGGAGGTAGAGAATTGCTTCCGAAACTGAATTTTTTATCACATTACATCATAAATTTAAAATTACAGCATAAAAAACTACTAGTTATATAACAAATAGAATGTACAGAAATAGAGAATGAAAGATTGAAAGTTAAAAAGCTCGAGGGAGAAAAATTTGCTTTGGACGGAGGAAAGAGCATATCTGAAAGAGGAGCGAAGCATCACCGGAAGCCACAATCTGCTTTTCCGCTTATTAACGCAAATTTCCGCGTGACATCGACCCTTAATTATTCGGATTTTGTTTTAACAAAATGTGAATCATGAACGCCGTCCTCGCGTGAGAAAGACTTTTGTTACACTTCGTGAAAGAACCGCTTGAGAAGTGGAATGGGTGGAGAGAGAGGAGAGGGAGGAGATTTAACTGCTACATGCAGGCGAACTAACTCTTCGATTACGACATAGTAATCCGACCGTTTCTTGCGTAGAAATGAAACAAACCCGGAGCGAATATTTTCGGAATTCATGCTTCTCTTGCGAAAGGGCTTGAGCGCTAAAAAGGTCAAAGCGTAGATTCGCCGTTTAGGGTGTCGGCGAGTGTTTCGATAAGTGGCATACCACAAATTGATTTATATTCTTTAATGTCATGTTTGAAAATAAATGTCAGCCTTTATTTCCATAAAATAAAAAAGGATTCGTTTTTTAAAATAACAATATTTAGAAAAATTAGTATGCTAAACACTTACAAAAAATTTTAAATAAACCCATAATATTTTGAGCAAAAGGGAAAAATTTTTTTTTTTTCCACGCCACCTGGAACTAACTTGAAAAAGAAATTTTTGTTTGTCCATAGACTTACCCCTTTCGACCTCGGCTGTTGGTAGCCTTGGAAAGCCGTGAAAAGGCAGGCTTAGCGCCAGATTGGATCGACAATTCTCGCGGGCTTATCGAGAGAAAGAAAACGAGTGGATCCTTTCACCGGAAGACTCCAGGCACGGAGCATGCGTCAAATACTGAAGAGATAGAAAAAAACATCAGTGACATCACCGAGGACTCTGGTTCATTGAATTAAAAAAATAAAATATCGAGTCACTTGAAAAATTTTACGAATATAAAAACAACCCAAAAGTGCGATGAGCAATTGAGCGAAGCACATACGAATGGGACTGGTGATGCTCCATCATTGATCGTGAACTGCAAAGTGTTTCAGCTGACCGAGTTCGAATGAAAGAGCGAAGTGTACAAAACTCCAACACAAATAAATAAACAAACATGTTAATGAAATTCAACACGTTCTGATAAAGATGTGGATTCTCGTGGCTACCGTTTCACCTCAGAAAATGTGCGACTAGACAACCCCCAATTTAACGACCCTGTCTATCAATTCGGCGTTATCAAGCACATCCGAGTCGGGCAGGCTCGAGTTCCATCGAGAACTACGGTCACCAATTCACTTTAAACAACATTATTAATAGAACTGACATTTAGCAGTATTACGTAATAATGATTTTAATAAATTATTATTATTATTATTATTATTATTATTATTATTGAGTTCAACATAGTATTTTCGAATCAAAAAATAATGCCTTATCCATAGAAACATCAAACAGTATTTTCAAGATAAAGTTTAAAAGTTATTTTCATTATCGGTGAATAAAAAAAGCTTATTTGATAATGCTATCTTAAGTGAATAAATAAACATTTAAATTTTATCACTTAAAAATTAATAGAGATTCTTTTTTCCTTAAGATAATAATGTACAAGTTGTCGGTTATATTATCATCAGTTATAGACGAATTCTAAGAGACAGAACAGAACACAAAAAAAAAAAAAAAAAAGAATAAAAAAAGGAAAAAAAAAAAAGAAAAAAAAAAACAACTTTAACATTTTCTTTTTTTTTTTTTTGCTAAATTTTTGGCATAAATTTTTTTATGTTTTAATCATTATATAATAGAAGAACAGTAAACTTACCACGTCCTTATATTTTTAAAAACTTTTAGTAACTCGTAATTTTTTTTATTAATTTCGTTTTGGTTGAATAACGTTTAATAACATTTACTCGTTCGATGAACTGAAAAGTTATTCATCACTGGAGACTCAATGAACAAAAAATAATATCTTTTTAATATAAATTAACAGGAAATTTTCATACCGTCCCATTTTTCCTAATAAAGCTACTTTTGGGGCGTTTTACTTGGATAAACAGTGTTCAAGAATCAAAATAAAAAATATTCTCTTTTTTATCTGTTTTTTTTTTAAATTCCGACATGTATTCTTTATAATACCATCTTCTTTATAAGTATGTTATTTATAGTTCTATGTTATTAATTTTTAAAAGCTCTGGACGATGCTTAAAAGTGGATGTATGGAATACAACAATGTATATAGCTAATAAATTAAAAAATATTTCATATAGCAAATTCAAAAGAAAGTTTTCTCTGTAATTTAATTATTCTAATAAAACAAATTAATTTTAACATTACTTGAAAAGACTCTCTAAAGGGTGCCTTTTTATGTTAAAATATTATTCAAAGCAAAATGAAATTCTTGTCAGCGGTTTTTTCTATTAAGCACTTTACAATTCGTACATATAATATGAGTTTTTTTCTCCTTTCCTGTCCAAGAATTCTTTCATATATCTAAATGCCAATGCGTCAATTTTAATATTATCCAACATTATGTCGGGACTTATGTTGATTCTTTTCGATTTCCGAGGAATTGTCATCTCCCATCAAATCGATTTTATTACTTCATTCGACAGGTTATAAGTTGAATTTAATGGCTGACGTTGGAGCTTCTCTCCGATTTTATCATTCTTCACTTGAAATAAGGAATAACGAGTTGAATAGCAGTCTCGCTCACGAAGTTAATTTAGAGTACGAATGTATTTGCGGAAAAAAAATGCTCATAAGAATTTCATTTTGAGTTGTTAAATGTTTTAATCTAAAAAGACATCCTTTAGAAATTATTTTCGTGTAATGTTAAAATTATATATTTTTTTAGAAAATTAAATCACAGAAAACTTCTTTTGAATTTGCTATACGAAATGTTTTTTAATTTCTTAGCATTAACAAAATACATTGTATTCCACACTTCTACTTTAATAGTACACGATTACTGTGAATTTTAAGCATCGTCCAAAGCTTTTAAAAAATGTAAATAATATACATACTTAGTTTTAAATTTGCGTAAGCATTTCAAGTGTTATGTAAAATGTGTAGTTTATACTCTAACTAAAATTAGTTGCACAATTTAATTGCACAGTTAGACACTACATTTGAAAAAAAGACGCAAATAAAAAGTTTTTTCTCAATAGTCCTGATATTTCGTAAGCGATGAGATAAGACGATGAGGGATGTGATGACTTTGATCTCTATTTTATACGAGACTTAATTCTTCAGTCTATTTGAGACAATTCTAAATGCCAAATTCGTCGGCCAGGGCAACAAGGCGCTTGCTAAGAAAGAGGGGGACAATATCTCTACAATCTTTCTTTTCTAATTGTGCCAAGAACTATGGAAGTCAGTTTCCAGAAATTGCTTGGGACATCTTAATGGTATTATCAATTTTGATTATGCAATTTTCTTGCCAAGCTCAGAAGAAACTGAAGAGTTTTGATTAATGTTCAATTATCCTCTTTAAAAACTATCTCTATGGGCTTAGAGCAACGTCATTTTAACTTATGTAAATATCATCAACCATGACAGCAAGATTGAAAATTTGTCAAATTTTGAGTGGCAATCCTCCACTTCTATCCGATGATGTGCATGTAGATCATAGGGCTGCTTAATTAGAAAGTAAAATCAATTTGCAATTAATCATTGAAGAATAAATATGGTTCTCCTAATTGAAAAAGAACTTCGAAAATAAATAGAACAAGATTTTAAAAAATAAAGCCAGGCTTAAATTCATAAAAATAATCTGCTCGGGATGTTAAGCTTTGTACTACACCAATATCTTATGTCATTCCGATTTCTTAACAGTGAATATACAGGAATGAAATATTTGAAGTGCCAGAAAACATTAACGTTACGCTGATGGCTATTTAAGGGGCCGTTTTTAATGATCTCTTTATTGGCTAGTTTAAACAATAGCAACAGGCTATACAGAATACAAGGTGTAACAGAATTCATATTATAAACTTACAGGGCTTGTAGGTGGTTCATAGTAGAACCCCTACGCGAATAAGCACCATTTCCCTGCTGGTAGAGTGAAATAGTTCAAATCATGTATGAAAGCAATCTTTATTGAAGTAACGAAACAAACGTTTATTACATGAGTTTTAAAATATCACTGCAGGCATAACATCTGTGGAGACCCAGGGCCTATAAGACAAAAAGGTCCCTTAGGTCGCCCTTCCACTCTCTAGATTTGGGGGTGGGATCTCCGTTCGTGCCCGTGGTGTTTCTCCCGGGTCTTCTATCGTAAGGGGGAGGGGGTAAATGATGACCTCACAGGATTTAAGGTTAACAACTAATTTATTTTCTAAAGTATATACAATTACGACCATCTATACTCAGTTTCTATATGATTGAATCCAACACCGATTAAGAGAATTAGGATCTGAGACGAATGAGAGATAGGAGGAATGAGAGAGAGATAATGTGTTACCCATTCTAACGTTCTCGAATGCGTCACTGATTTCTATTCTCGACTATTGAGGGGTTTCTCCTCAGTAATGAGAACTGTTGAATAGTACTCATGAGCCTCCCGCTCGATTCTATCTAATCTTCTGTCTATCATAGAGACAGGCTAACCTCATCTGTCTACGTCTAAACTCGCTGACAGTCTCGAACTACTGCCTACGTCTGAACTCGCTGACAGTCTCTAACCTACTACCTCTCCGACTCCGACGATCATGACAACGACGACCTCCCCTCTCCTACACCTAACACTAACTAAAACACTCGATGTCAAAAGACACTCCGACCACTGATTGGTTGGACGGATCACGCCATTGAACATTACCTGAAAATTCCAATAAGGTGCGTCATATACATCTATAATGACCAACTTCACTTTACTCTTAATTCAATATCTAGTAATTAAAGAACAACATCCTGTCCCTAACTCCGAACACTATACCTAGAAAACTAAGTCGCACATCCTGTGTAATCTAAGCTATTCTTACTTTCATTCTAAATCTTTTATAAACCTTTTATTTCATTAAACTTTATAAAAACTGTTTTATAATTATTCTATCTACCGTATATAACGACCAAATAACGACTGAATTATAATTCACGTAATCTAGATAGATGTTTAAATAAATTAAGCATGGCTAGTCTATCTACTCCAATATTAAACCTTACCTTATAAACATTATAACAATAATCACCAAGTGTTAACTAATTTAAATGAATGACTAAGATTAAAGGTTAATTAGAATATAATAATAATCTAGAAACTGTCTTTAACTTCATAAACTAAGATCTCTCCTCTGTAACACTAACAACTATCACTAAAATAGCTGAAGGAAAATCTTTACATTAAATAACTAATCCATAACTATCTGTCTTAAATGATTAGGTAGAAGTTCTTTATAAAAAATAATAATCTATTAAAATAACTGTTCTTCTAACTTAAGCTTCGCTTAAATGGAATTAATAAATATTTAAAAGAATAATTAAGCTAAAATCCGAAACTTTAATATTTAAACATTAAAACGCGTTCACAACAAATGAGGGTGGGGGGTTCCGAAATCCCGGGGTCCCACACATCTATGAACAATGTTTTCATAAAGTCTATCCAAAATGCTGTCAATGATCTGAATGCGATCTGCTGGAACCAGAATCCGCGCCACCAGATCTTCTTCGGAATTCACTGGAGCTTTACACATAAGATTCTACAGAAATAAATCATCTGATCCTTTTGCCTAGCAAGGTACCATTGTCGTGAATCTGAGCAAGCATGGGTCGACGTGGAAAGCGTTCTTCATAAAGCTGACAAGCAGCTCGAGCATGACATCGCGTTTCATCATACATTAAAAGCATGTCAGTGTATTCTTCATTAGTGTACCCAGTCTTTGTTAATTTGAAATTGAAAAGCGCATTGAACTAAATATTCAACGGCTTGGACGTTTCACTCTAATAACAAAGGAATGGCCCATTTCTGCAAAGGGATTTCCATGCAAAATGTGGTCTGTTCTGAACCAACTGCAAGTTTGTAGTAAGAATTCTGTTTGAATGAGATTGTTGGCAACTGTATTATTTCTTTAAAGATTCAAAGAAAGTTGACTAAGGTCCATATTAACATACTGTCGATTTATATGAAAATATTTTACATAACCGCTACTTTTAATCGGTTTGCTTTAAATGGATGCGACTCCGTAAATGAGGCACATAGGCTTGTACATTTTGCTTGTAGCATGCTCGGCAATTTCTTATTTTTTAATAAAGCAATAGATTACTTTCTTCTGGAAGTAGGATAGCCTTATGAAAAACGTAACCTTCGGCATCCAGAACATACGATAAATTTTCGATACTAATCAAAATTTTTTGTGTGGCTAAAAAAATTATTTCAGACCTTCTCGACGTCGTCAAGCACGGTAATTTTTGGCTATACATCACTAAGCTTTAAATATAAATATAATCAAGCAATTAAATAAATAGGTCTCAAAAGATTCAACAATCTTCATTTCTTCAAGAAAGACATTTCGCAATGAAGCCAATCTCACCATGCGGCTTCACTGCAGCACAGTAATTATCATTGAATTTTATTTACTTCAAATTTTAAAAAGTTACATTAACATAGAGGTGATAAAATATTGTAATTTAATATCTAGATATAATTTGTTTTAAAAATTAATTTAATGACGCTTGATTGATAAATGGCTCTCATATATTGCACTCTCATTGAATGCTATTTTAAAATATACTGCCTCTTTTAGAAATGGCACACAATGGAGAAAAATGCTCAGACAGCATAAGCGAAAAACACCGTAAAACTTAACAAAAAAGTTAGTTTTGAAAAAGTGATTTTAATTTTAAAAAATTACTCGTACTCGATGACCGAAAATGCAGGATAATCAGTAGGTAATGGTACGGACATGATACAGATTTGACAGCACTCGAAGACATCCTGAGGTATCGTTGACCATGTGGTATCAAACGAAGATGACAGTCCGTCTTCATTTCGAGGTGGAAGAGAGCATTCACTCGATGGCCAATCGTATCCCAGAGTCTTTATAGGAAAGAGGTCTTAATAGGAGATCATACAGGTGAAGGAGGTATCTGAACACCTTGCAATACCTTCCTGTTGATGGTAAATGTGTGGCCTACATTTTCTTGATTAAAACAGCATTTGGTCAGCTCTAAAAGTACGTTTATGCGACGGTTGAACATCTCATCAATGTGTCGACGTGTGGTCATCGTAAGCATAATGGAGGCCGTTGTTTCTAACGGTAACCAATCCATAATTCCGTCGACTTTAATACTATTTTAAGAATTAAAAATTACCCTATCTAATTTCTCATTCAGTGATCAGTGATTGGAGTACCGATATACAGGGTGTTGCAAAAATATACAGGGCAGTACTGTTGGGTAGCCTATCCTCTCGCTTCAGGGGTCACTTCATAAAATGATAATTGGAAAATTTTATTTCGTTAATCCATTTACGCCGAAATTGGTAGAAATGGAAATTGAGACTTCATATCTTAAATTTATATTCTGTAGCATGTAAAGACATAACAATTAAAAAAAAAAACAAAAACGGACAGACTGCATAACTTCTGATATTGCTACTGGATAAGTTATTAAACAAGAAATTAATCCTTCCAAGGAAGGTATAGGAAAGTAGCGGAAGCCCGGAGATCATCTATTACCCTTTTATCTGCACTTTTAACCCCCCTCCCCATTTTTAAATCAAAAAATTGATTTTCTCGAACGTAGTATATCACATGCCGTATGTAGCCATAGACCAAGAATTATATCACATGCCATAAGAGTTGCCCTATGTACTTGTAAAGTTTCGTGATGATATGTTAAATAATACACCTACAATAAAATCATGAAACTGGGGCAATCATTTGTGTACTCCCTGTATTATATTTAATTTATATTAAAATGCTAACGCGTTTCGTCTGACGACTACTACAGAGCAAGTTGAAGAAATTAATTAGTAAGGAAAACAATATCCTACTCGCCACTAGGTGGAAGCAGAGTGAGACAATTCTGACGTTTCGGATGGAAACGGCCCTTTATCAATGCTATAAAAAAGGCCTTATAAAGGGTAAATGCAAAGGAATTTACAGTAGATTTGACAGTTTGTCCGAAACGTCAGCTGTTGGTTTCCACCCAGTCAATGTTTGGAAAAGTTTATTAATTTTCATTAAAATATATAATTGGCTTAAGCAACTGGGTTTTCTGCAAAACCCAGACTTCCTTTAGTGTATTGAACCAGGTTGCCTTTCCCATACTGTATTTCATATCTTGTTCCTCTTGTGATTTAGAGGTTTTTCCTTTCTCTTCTGGTTTTCATTCCACAGACCCTTCTTATGTTATTAAGTAGTCAAGTAATCCAGCCATTTCGTCTACGTCTAATTATAATGATATTTCTGTCATGAAATTGTGCATTTGAATAAGCCTCTACATTTCTTTGGTATCTAAAAATATGATCGCTACGGTCATGGGTTTAATAGCTTTTCATTCCCAATACTGCCCAATAACATGATAAAACATACCAGTAGCTCTATTCCTCTAGTTTCTATTTTTGACTCCTAACTAGTGCATAATCGGTCCAAGAATTTTTTCGGATCGAGGATTTGATTCCATTCTTGGTTACGGATGTTCCGAATAAGTAAAAAAAAAAATAAAAAATAAAAACAGAGTATCTAGTTAAAAGGCGCGAAATGTTCTAAACTCGAACACGCGCTTAAATGTTTAACAAAGGTAACAACTAATCCTGAAATCGCTAGTAATGTGTTTAGACCACGGTCTAGAATACCATGGTACGAAAACTCCATTGTTACAAAGTGATTAATGACAAAAAAAGCTGGGTGGCCGCCCACGGTAGCATTGAGAGCAATGGTAGGAAATTTGCTTTGCTCTCAATCGATCATTAGAACCAGAATGATTATAAGGTAGAAATTATAGTTTCCAAACAGCAATATGTTAAAAAGCAACTTATTCGTGAATCGTTCATTAGGGTTGGTGAAGGTACCGCATCGATTTACTGTTTTCCGTTTCAATTTGCTCCATGATGAATCTTACAGACCCTTACGTGGCCTGGTTCAGGCAGTCTTATTTTTGTTAAGTGTTATGATTCCCATTAATCCCTATTACGTATGCAAAATTCGCGGAGAGGGAATATACACTTCAGACGTATTTAAGAAATTCGCATCAGATAACGGGATATGGTTAGAATCGGATCCTGGTTGTTCCCGTTTTTATTGCTTATGAGACATTGTGATAGTAGACGTGATCTATCAAATTGGCATCAGACAAAGTATGTCGTCAGAATTCTGTATTTACGTTTGCGATATAAAATTTTCTAATTGTCTAAAAATTTTATTATTATTTCTCCTGGATTATCTTCTTGCTTATGGCATCTGTTTATCTGTCAATTCTGTGAAGAAAATATTTTCGCCCCCATAAATAACCAAATATGATTTTTTTTAATTTGGTCTGCCAGATTAATTTTTACCCGTTCAGTCTCGTTCTGCGTTTATGGGACAATTCAATGTCGGTGAATATTACGTATGGCATGGACTGATCGAGTCCGCTTTCCAAATATCGCGACTTATTAGA
>JAHWFO010019120.1:0-10286 GCA_023313115.1 Rhysida immarginata
TGTCACCATCCGTTCGCAAACAAATTCTGGCATTACGAAAACATGGCCATACCCAGAAACAAATAGCAATTACAGCCAAGTGCTCGCAATCAGCAGTTTCTAAGATATTGGCAAGACATGCTCAAGGTTATGGAGTGAACATACAACGTGCAAACTGCGAAAGAAAAAGGAAAACCACCCCCAGAGATGAAAGGTTTTTGCAGAAGATTGTTAGGAAAGCTCCATTTCAGTCTTCCAAGCACTTTCATCGACAGTGGCTGCGGTACGTGAACGTATCTCACCGGACATCAGTTCGACGTCTACATGATCTGAAGTTTTTATGCCGTATTCCAAAAACCAAGACCCTCTTAACTCCGAAGCAGAGAAATAAGAGGTTGCAGTGGTGCAAACAGTACGTCGACTGGACTGTTGATGAGTGGCGAAGAGTGGTGTTCAGAGACGAGTCGCGATTTGAATTAGTTTTTGGTGATAAAGGTTATCGAGTTTAGCGCCGTAAGAACGAGCCACATGAACCGCCACATCTGAAGAAAAGCGCTAAATTCTAACCCTGTGTTTTGGTATGGGGATGCATGTCACCATATGGCACTGGACACTTGGGTTTCATCAACAGTTCCATCAATGCAGCTGTTTACCAAGATATTATGGATGCTTACCTGATACCTGCACTTGAAGACCTACCAGTGGATGAAGAAAACATAATTTTCCAGAATGATCTTGCACCTCAGCAAGTGGCTAGAAGACCGTCGAACTCACCCGATCTCAACCCCACTGAGAACTTTTGGAGAAATGTGAAACAACATCTATACCTCGATAAACCAGCAAGCATAGCAGATTTGAAAGTGAAATTGAAGTCAATTTGGGCTGAAGTTACTCAGGAGGAATGTGACAAGCTCATATCATCAATGCCGCAACGAATTCACGCCGTCATTCTCGCAAAAGGATGGCCAACGAAATATTAAGCAGAAACGTAGTTGCAAATAATAAACTTCACCTAGTTTGAATAGTTTATTTGCGTAAGTTTGTTAATTATTCCATTTTTTGTTGGTAGAAAGGAAGTATTCCATTTTTTGTCATCTTTATTAATTTTCCATTGTATAAAATATTTGTTTGTGTAACATACACTGAGTTAGCAAAACTCATGGGATAGCAAGCACATTGATTGATGGGCATGGCTCAAGAATTCACAGGGGTAATGGATTCTGGGAATGGACCATTAGACGTTGTGGGAAGAGCTTGGACAAGTGATTAATCAGAAATGGCACGTCGTCGCGAGTTGACGTCTTTTGAACCGGGTATGAAAGTAGGTGCACGACGCATGGGATGTTCCATTTCGGCAGTGGTGCAGGAATTTGGCTTTCCCCGCTCAACTGTCTCCAGGGTGTATCGGGAATGGCTGCATGAAGGCATCACAGTCCACAACAGGCACCATACCGGGCGTCCAGCTGCCCTGAATGATCGTTACCGGCGACACCTAGGACGAATGATTCGGAGAGACAGGAGCAAAACAGTGCAGCAAATCACAGACCAGTTCAATACTGGCCGCACTAGAAACGTCTCTCGGTGGACAATCCGTCGGAATCTGCATGCCCTCGGGTTTGGCAGCTGTCGCCCTACACGGGTGCCAATGCTTACCCAGCGTCATCGGACACTCCGGCGTGCATTTGCCACCAACCATCTTGGCTGGACTCTGCAACAGTGGCGTAACGTCATATGGTCAGATGAGTCACGATATCAACTGTACCACGCTGATGGGAGGCACCGTGTGTGGCGCAGACCTCACGAAACGATGGATCCCGCATGCCGAAAGGTGGTGGTGCAGGGTGGTGGGGCGTTAGTGATGGTCTGGAGTGCATTTTCCTGGTTTGGAATGGGCCCTCTGGTTATCCTGGACCAAACGTTGAATGGTCCACGGTATCGTCAACTCATCGGAGACCATCTGCACCCGTTTTTGACATTTCAACACCCTGACGACGTAGCAGTCTTTCAAGATGACAATGCTCCACCACATCGCTCCAATGTCGTCCGCGAATGGTTCGAGGAGCATGCAGGAGAGGTCCAACGACTGAGCTGGCCAGCCCGGAGCCCTGACATGAATCCCATCGAGCAGCAACTATCTTCGGCTCTGCAGACTATCCGGTGTCAACTGCCTCCAGAAGTGTACCAGGGACTTGCAGACTCACTACCACGCCGTATTGCTGCACTCCACAGGGCCAGAGGTGGCCCGACTAGATATTAAGTAACTATCCCATGAGTTTTGCTAACTCAGTGTATAGCTAAATAGCCTCGAATTTTGTAAATTAAATTCGCCAGGTGCTGTAGTTGCATTTTGGTTTAACACGTCTTGTGTTTGCGTCATTTTTATGATAACAACTTCCATTATTCCATTTTTATGGCACAAAGTTGTATATGGGTCATTCTCACAAAAATGGTCTCGTATATTTGATGTTTCAAAAATGTTTTTTTCAAAATTATCTAATCTAACTTAAATTAATGTTAAATAATAACTTATAGATTGAATTTATCTGTTTTCTAATAATTAATTAGATCAAATTAGTACTAATATGTGATTTTCATAGTTTTTTGATTGGTTATGGGGTATTTTGTCCACTCTGTTACACATCTATTTGTTGGATTAAATTATGTAAATTCGCTTTTTTTTTCAAAACATTTTGTGCATCACATACAACGGAACATTTATTTTATATGAATGCTGGAAAATTTTATGATAAACAGTAAATTTACATTTTTTGATAGTTTTCATGCTTCAAAATGCAAAATTGAAAAAAGTATGTGCAAAAATTATATTATCATATCAAATAGAGTTAAATAAGATCAAAATTGCGCTACTCTGGGTACAATTCCATCTATCTAAACAGGTTAATACTCTTAATTTAAAACTTTTTTGATTTTTGAATTTGAAATTACAATAAAAACACTTCTGTAACAGAGTGGACATAATTGTAACAGTAGACACAACTGCTGTAGATAGGATTAATCTGTAAATTTATGAAAGAATAACAGACAAACAACATAAATTTTCATAAAGTTTGTATTAAATTTACTTTTTACATATAACAAGCTTTTTGGAAAACATCAACAGCATATGGAAATTCATATTATAAACGTCCACCTAATAGTTTTAACTTTGGCTCTATTAGGATTTTTTTAATTTGATCAAATGAACATAGGAGATATCTTTGTCAATCGTTTTAAATAATTTTCGCTCGTTATTTGTTGTCCTTAAGCTCATCACTTTAACTTCGTCATCCTCTTCAATGTCACTTTGAGCCATGACAACATATTTAGACCATGTGTCTGAAAAGTCGCGTGTCAAATGGATTAATTGGTTGCTTTGATTTTGTAGGTGAAATAGTGAAGTAGAGGAATAATGCTGACACCGGAACAACGTGTAGAGCTGATACTTCTTTGTGGAGATCACCACAGAACATCTCGAGAAGCTGCAGACGAATTTCATCGCCAGCACCCTGATATTCCTAAGTCCACCAGCTACACTTTTACGCGTGACAGAAGAAAATTTGAATCGTATGAGACATTGTCTTCGAGTTCATGGTGCACACTTTGAAAATGAACGATATCGCGAAACCGTGTGAACCTAAAGCCAACATTCATAAACTTTTCATATGGCACGCGACTTTTGAGACACACGGTATGTTAACTTTCTAGCATCACCAGCTTTAAATTCAAGAAGCATGTATATGCAGGCTTACACGCTTTTAGCAATCACTTCTTTAATAGGCAATCATCAGATACACCACTGGACTCATCTGACGAAGCAGAGAAATAAATATCTGAAACTTTAAGTTTTTTTATTTCTTGGTACTCTGTTTGTATTAAGATTTTGTTTCATTAGGCAAGCATAAACTTTCATCTCAAAACACAAACAAAAATTCTCATTTTTCATGCAAAAACATATGTCCCAGAGTATGTAACAGAGTGGACTAATAACACTGGGCAACAAATTTTCAAAACTTTTTTGCCTCCGATATGAAAATAACCATTTCTTAATGAGTTGAATGTGCTGAACACGAATATGACTGTGAAAATGCAAAATTGGCTCTAGTTTTTTTGTAATTTGCAAAAACAATTGTGTACATAATAAAATGACTACCAATAGCTCTGGTCAACAACATTTTTGGTACCGGGGAAGATAAGTGTTCTAGACTAATTTGAGCGTGCTGATTCCAAATCTGAATTCCAAATTTCCTTATCACGTCAAGATCTCGAGTTATAAAAATAGTTTAAATTTTTATGGTAGCCATTGTTTAAATTTGACATCAGGAGACTGTTTTACATCACTGAAACTTAACATCCTGACGTGATAGAAAAATTTGGAGTTCAGATATGGAATCAGCACACTCAAATTAGTCCAGAAAACCTACGTTTGTCAAAGTTGCAGTTCTACTGGATAAATATACACGTTGAAACGTAGAAAATGAACTATATTAAATATCTCATATTCGGAATCAGTGCAACAAATTTACCATAAAATGACTTTTAAATGATTGGAGGCAAAATGTGTGTTGACCAGTGTAACAGAGTGGACAATTAAGTCTAAAAAAATTTTTTCTAATAAAAATAAAAAAGTAATAATAAGGAAAATAATATTAAATGAAAAAATAATATTAAATTTACTAGTTTATATGCAATTTTTTTGCATATGTGAGACCCTTAGTAGTGAGTATGCAAAACTTTTTGCAAAACTTTTTTTTAATCATTAATTTAAATGTAACATAGTGGACATTAAAAACCTCCAATTAAGTATTAGAAAAAAAGAATGAGTCTTATCTTGCTTGTTGACTGTGGAATCCAAAATGGCTGACTAAGCATGGAAGTTGTACTACTTAAACATCTCAAAAGTGTTGTTAGATTCAATTTAATTTATTATTTTATTTTTGAAATGACTGTAACATAGTGGACATTGCAATATACATAAAATGTTGGAACCATACTAAGGAACAATTTTTCTTATTAAAAAAAATAATTTTAAAACTATTTTGTGTAAGGGATGCAATGTTATTGATAATTTACACAGTTGTAGTATTTAAGCAATTTCTTAAATAATGTTTTAACTCTTATTGATTTGAAGTTGGGACATCAAGATTTGTCCTACTTGTTCTTCAAATAAAAAAAATTAAGACTTTTCTAAACCACTTAAGTGAACGCAATAAATACCCGATTATACAGAATTATGTGAAGAATAAATAAAAAAATATGTTTAAATGGTAGCATTTCAGAAATTTTCATAAAAAACTCAAAAGTAGCGGACATGATTTGTACCATTTTCGTGAGAATGACTCATATGCCAGGTAATACAAGTCGCTGGATTGTACCGCGATCACTTGATTGCCGTTCAGTTCACTGCGTGCATATTAGTATTGTTTAGTTTATGATTTGGTGGTTGACCTGTAGATTTAATTCTTTAAATAGGTTTCAACGTCATCTTTGGCATTTGATTTTATTGTTTCCTTTATGGAACTGAAGATCCAGAAAAACTAGATATATTGGAAACTGCCTGTATCAAAACTACATAATATCAGATATGCAAAATAAACCCGCTTTACTTGCAGAACATGTGTATGTTAATTACTATATGCATAACGCAGGAACTCCACACCGGAAAAGAGACATGTCTGATGAATCCGTTTCAAACGCATCACAATATACCGAATAAAACAGATTTTGGAAGAATCGATACGAATCGATATAATACACTTGCATCGTCATAACCTTCCAGGCTGGCTAAGTTAATGTAATGGAGTAAGGCACATTTTCAAAAGAGGCTTTGTTCCATATACAGATGAATGACTATTTTAATACCATGGATGACCAAGTTATCCAAGCATATACTCATCCATCTATTACTCGGCAAACATCGATGCGATAATCTAGGAATAAGGTAAAACATCGATGCGATAGTTTGTGGACTTGATCACGATGTAATTAAATAGTAAATTGACGACAATTACAGAGGTTGAGTCAAAAGTAGTGGCTGACTCGGGAGGGAGGATTAGAGTTTGACGAATTCTTGGCGAAGACCATTTATCACAAGGGTATATCACAGTTTATTAAGAGAAAAGAGTAGGAAAAAACGTCAGTACGAATGTGAATGCCATAAACATTGTGCCACCTGCGTCAGCCAGTGTAAAAATATGGCAGAAAAATTGGTGATACACGGGCTCCTACGTCACCATTGGAAAAAGAGGACCCATGCGCGAACAGCAGCAGCCGCCGAAATTTGCAGGGTGGAAGGTCAGGGTGTGACCAATGAACTGACAGCATGACGGTTCTCCCGCTTTTCGTCTGGAGACATGGACCTGGAAGATGCGCCAAGGAGCGGAAGACCCAAAGAAGTGGATTACGCAGCCCTACGGCAACAAGTGGAAGCCAACCCAGGCAGCACCACCCGTGGACTAGCGGCGGACATCGGGACATCAGAATCGAGTGTGGTTCGACATCTGCACGTCATGGGAAAGGTCAACAGGAGCTGCCGAGTTGTGCCCCACGAGCTGACGCCCGCGCAAGTACAACAACGGGTGAAGGTGTGTCGTCAACTGCTGGAAAAAAAATCGAGGTTCTGACCCATCCAGCATACAGCCCCGACCTGGCACCTACCGACTACCATCTCTTTCGGTCCATGGCGCACTTCCTGCGTGGACGGCGCTTTGCCAATGTCAGTGAGGTTGAAGACGCCGTGCGTGACTTTTTCGCCCAGAAATAGGAGGAGTGGTTTCGTGAGGGCATCCGCCAACTGGCTGATCGTTGGATGAAGACCATTGATTATGATGGACTCTACTTTGAAGATAAGCAATGAGTGGTTCCTGTCTGGTGCCCATTTAAAAGTTTGCGCGGTGATTGGCCACTTCTTTTGAATCAACCTCTGTACTTATTATGCAACTGTGACGTATAAACGATGCTTACTAAACCGCGATCTCAAGTCCAAAAACTCGCCCCCAGGATTGCGTATTTTTATATGATATTTTATATGATATTGCGTACGCAGGATATTTATACAGGGTGTTTTTGAATTGAGTACAGATTTTTTGGGAGATGATAGAAGAGGTCCTTAGAAGTATTTTTTGTCATATGAACACGGGGTCCCCGCAGCTCCGTTTACTTACAATACTCCATTGAACAATCAAATGACACCGGAACGCAGTGTGCGTTGGTAGGCCTAGATTATTTTATTTTTAACAATTAACACAAGCAATCTACTGTAATAACTTTTAAAGTAATTGTTTGCAAAGAAATTTCAAGGTGCACGTGCTTGTTTGTTGGATTGGTCGTGGCGGACCAGTTGCTTGGCCACCGAGATCGCCAGATCTCACACCGATGGATTTTTTTTATGGGGAAGCATGAAATCAATGGTGTACTCCGAACCCGTAGATACCGAAGAAGAACTGGCGGCTCGTGTTGTCGCGGCAGCAGGTGACATCAGCGACCGTGCAAATCAACTGTTTCCACGCGTACATCAATCCATCATAAGGCGTTGCGAATTGTGCTATGAAGCAAATGGCGGTCATTTCGAACAATTACTGTAAAAGTCATACAGTAGATTGCTTGTGTTAACTGGTAAAAATAAAATAATCTAGCCTACCAACGCACACTGCGTCCCGGTGTCATTTGATTGTTCAATGCAGTATTGGAAGTAAACGGAGCTGCGGGGATCCCATGTTCATATGACAAAAAATACTTCTAAGGACCTCTTCTATCATCTCCCAAAAAATTTGTACTCAATTCAAAAACACCCTGTATATGATATCAACCAATACCACATGAACTGAGTTCATGCAACTATAGCCATCAATTTGTAAGAATATTCTAATCGATTTTGATTTCATAATTATTTGAAATCACGGAATAGTTTTGTGCTCACCTTGTATTCAAAAGAACAATGCATCTCAATTTCGTGATAACCTCCAGATCTCAAAACCTGAGCATTTACGGGATGATAGCGATTCACAACCATAAAATTTTCAATAGCGGGCGTCCATCTTGGGCGAGTCGGTGACGTTAACGAGACATGGACTTTGCTTCACAGTGTAAATTTATCATCAATGCGCACACAAATAAAATTAAAATCAAAGATACCATGCCTACGTTGTCGTCCCGCTATAGAAAATTGCGTTCGGAAATTTCACACCTTAAGGGTTCCAATTACAAATTTTTAAATATGCCACGATGTTATTAATGCGCTAATGCTTCGATTTAAATGAAATGGTATGTGACCGCAGAGTTGTCCTTTAATGGCCAGCTGCTATACATTTTCATATCCCCATTACAATCAAGAATACATTAATATAGTTAATGCAAATTAATTTCGTTCAAAGTAAATTAATTCGTTAATGGACACATTTAAATTATTAATTTTTTAATTTAGGGGAACGTTTAGAATAATGCTCATAATTATTTTCCGCATAACCAGCACTTGTTACAATTTTGACTGCGTAACTCGGAAACGTCTCGTTGGAATTCGATCAAATTTTAACGGTATACAGTGTCGTATGTACCCTGTTATTCCTCCAAATTTCATTAATCTAGGCTTTACAGAACCTGAGTTATTAACTTGTTGATCTTGATGGCGGCATTTTTATTTCTTCTGTTCATATCTCAGTTATCGTTCAAATTTGGACCCATGTTCATAGGACTTTTTGTGTTTACCTTGACCTCTATAATACCCCGTTAAATTGTTTTATACACGATTTGAATCAGTCATTAGAGAGTTTGCGCCATGCCATTTTTCCTTACACTATGGGCCCTTCTTATACTATGTCTATACTGTAAGGTGAGCTTTCTTAGGCGTTTTTGCGCAAAGCATGCGTTACACTATATCTATATCGCAACACACTCAATAATTCGTACCACATCTCATCCTCGGATGTTTCAATATCCTGCGATATCAGATGGAAGAAGGCTGTGACGGCCGCGACTTTTTCCTTTTCCGAAAAACGAAAACGTGTTACTTTGGTAGCATTCATGATTTTTACTGTCTCGTTTCGAGTCATGGAAACAACTGCAGCGACGGCCATTTGCAAAGTTTCTCTTCTCGCAGTTAAGCTCCGCTGATTGGCTGCCTTATTTTTATAAGTAAGGTTCGTTCCTTATGCTTATAACAGAATTTTGTGCCTTATACGGCTACAAGTATAAGGAGAGCCCATAGTGTAAGGAAAAATGGCATGGCGCAAACTCTCTTAATGGTGGGACCGTTTCAAGGCGAAACCCATGGAGATGTAAGAAATACTGCTATTTTACTTTTTTTAAATTAATTTAATAAATATTAAATAAATGAGGAATCCCTGTGCCTGCAAACTCAGGTCAAGCAACTTGAAACAGACTGAAATGACTTAAGGCAAACTCAAAGATGGCTTGAGCTTAAAGATGGATAGTGCGTTCCAAAAATGAAATCAATTTTCTTCAGAAGAATAATGCTATGTCTAAGGTTGGGTAGTTTTTAAATACCAAATGTACAGTATTTGTAAAATGCATTTAAAATACTACTTTGAACATGCATTTTAAAGTGTATTAAGAATATAATTTTCTGGACTTCTTTTATTGCTAAAATATGACAATCTTTTGATAAATGTTGCACCACGATTGTAAGAGGCTTATTTATAAATTAAAATATTTTAAAAATCGAGTTGTATTTATGTGTTTTACACCATATTGCCATTAATGACCGGACACTTTCGATTTTAGACGTTTTGTCGAATACCTAGAAAAATACTTGACGAATTATCCTGAAATTTCAGGGGTGTAAAAAGGATGTTACACCTCATATTTCAGCGAAGGTTTTCTCCCGAAGGCAAATAGGGGACCAGGCAAAAAAATAATGTTTGGAATCACCCTGTAAAAAATAATGCTTAAAATGCATTGTAGCTGTAGCATATGCTTAAGAGGCTTGATTTACTTTTCTGTGTTCATTTGTATGAGAATAGCACGTATATTCATGGAGATATAAAGGTTTCTTTAAAAAGGTCGAAATGTTTTTGTAAGTTTTTTGTTTATAACACGCAAGATTTTCAACCCAATGCAATGCCATTTACAGAAAACTTGACAAACTACAGTACAGACAACACCCTGCAATTAGAATAGAAAATTTTTTAAATATTTGATGAAATATGAGCATTTTTACAAAATAATGTTTAACTGCGCATGCGTTACCAAATTGTCTTTTGCATAATTTATTAGCCAAATGTATAGAGCTACTCTTGTAAAAAGCCCAAGCAAATCTCTTGAAAATTGAGAAAGATATCGCCGATGGAATGAGT
>JAHWFO010019125.1:0-10341 GCA_023313115.1 Rhysida immarginata
TCAAGATCGGAATAAAACTGTAGATTTGTATAAAAAACGTACAGACCCACAGACAGACCCACAGACCCACAAACATCCTTCTTTATATATATAGATAGATGTAAAACGTAGTGAGTCAATAAACAAGAAACACCTTCTGGACGCCTTCGAAAGCTTAGCCTTATTACTCAACTTAGCCTATTAGCGAGTCACCATTGATGAAATGGGTGACGCACTTATCCAATCAATAACTATCATTTGGATCTTTTTGTCTTGATTGGCTTCTATCCGTTATAAATACTCAGCTTGTTCTATTCCAAGGCTCTGTCCTGGGCCCTGCGTTGTTAAACTTCTTCATTCACGACTTCCCAACATTTACAAAGTGCGAATTATACCTGTTTGCTGACGATGTGTCCATCATGACTTGTGTCCGAAATCCCACTCATGTCATATCTCGGTTACAAAATGCTGTGCATCTGGGTGAGAAATGGTTTGCTAAGTGGAGATTTAACCTGAACGTAGATAAATGCAAAGCCATGTTCGTTACCGAAAAACTTAGAAAACCCCCGAAGTCAATCTTCCTATCTGGCAAGGAGCTCGAGTGGGTAAAGAATATAAATACCTCGGAGTTGTGATAGATGCCAAGCTAAATTAGGGCGACTATCTCTCTTATGCTATCAACAAGACGAAGAAGGCGAAGTTTAGTCTGGTTGCCCTTCTGGGACGAAACAGTTCGCTTGGAGTGGACAGCAAACTTTTGCTATATAAAATGGTAATCCGAACCATTCTTCTGTGCGGTATGCCTGCCTGGGCTACAACCTGCAAATCCAGATGGAAGCACCTACAAACATTCCAAAACGTCACCCTGAGGACCATTGCCCAACTCGACAGGAGAATAGCAACTAATACTTCCATTGCTGAAGATTTCGATATACCTACCATTGGAAACCACGTCAAAGAGTCGCTGAAGAAGCTTCTTCCGAAGATGAAGGACCACCCCAACCCTCTGGTTGCAGGTATTCTTGAGCATCCGCTCACCTTTAGAAGCCTCCTTAGACATCGCAGGCCTCGTCACATACTGGACGTCAACTTCCATGACATCCAAAACGCCATCTCCCCATCCTACTGGATCACCTAGCTCTTCCACGTCCTATCGTCAATCAACAATCAACTTTATCGTCCTGTTAGGAAAGGACTCCTCCGTATCCTGTGGATGACTTAACCAGGTTCATCTGGCTTCTTTCCTAAATCAGCGTATTTCTTTTGGCTATAATACTGGATGAGTATGGCAGTGGAAGCGTAGCTTCCGGACCGCTCGTTTTATTTTTCTACCCTGCGCTGTTCAATTGTCGATTGATTGTCGATTCCAAGTCAGGGGATCTCATAGCTCCTCGTACCCCTCGTCAATCAACAATCAACTTATTCGTCTTTAAGGACCCACTCTTATACACTGGATGACTTAACGAGATTTCATCTGGCTTCTTGCCTAGTTCAGTGAACTTCCCCTGGTTACTTCCTGGATGGGAATGGCAGTGAAAGCGTTGCTTTCGGACCGCTCGTTTCGTTTTCTCTGGGCTGTTCGATTGTCGATTGTCGATTCCAAGTCAGGGTCATATCATCAAGACTGATCCAAGGACAGGACACAGGATCCAAACGGACTAGCTCTTCCAGGTATCAAGTGTACTCTCTTTTCAGGAATCATGTCATTACTATCATTTTACGGAGCGCCCTTTTCAGGGCGATATTCACCTTCTGTTACGTATTATGTTCTGGTCCCTGGCGTTGGAATTAATGATCCCGTAAACCAGTACAACAAGACGCTCATTATACTTCTGGGTCCCGGGCGTTGGGATTAATTTCCTCGCAAACCTAACTAAGGACATTTTTTCATATCATCTATTATTACTCTAATCACTCATGAGTGGGTCCCTGGCGTAGAATTAATTTCCTCGCAAACCTAACTAAGGAAATCTTTTCATATCATCTATTATTACTCTAATCACTCATGAGTGGGTCCCTGGCGTAGAATTAATTTTCTCGCAAACCTGACTTGTGTTTTTTTCCTTGAAGCTAAGTGCGTCCTTCTTAGGACGGCTTCTTTAGCACACACCTACCTGCGACATTACCCCCCCCCCCTGGTTCTATACAATTATATTTTAGGAATATGATGGC
This sequence comes from Rhysida immarginata, assembly GCA_023313115.1. Taxonomy (NCBI): domain Eukaryota; kingdom Metazoa; phylum Arthropoda; class Chilopoda; order Scolopendromorpha; family Scolopendridae; genus Rhysida; species Rhysida immarginata. The sequence goes on from JAHWFO010019125.1 coordinate 2,152, forward strand.
TTCGTCCAAATTACCAACATTGGAGTCGGCTAAGTGCCTTTACTAGTAGCGGATGGTAAAAATGTGTCCTGCAAAAAGGCCTACCGGGATGCCTGCTTAGTTGCTAGTTTGCTGCTTTTGACCTAGTGTTCAACGAAATGTTAGAAGCTCTCCGGGATGAAATAAAGGCTAAGTATAGGGCACTGGAAGAAAAAGTCGAATCCCTACACAAAAGTTTTGAGGAGAAGTTCGAAGGTATCAACAAGGAAATTAAGGACTCTCGTAGAGATGTTATTGACAAGATAAGCGAACTTAAGGAAGCATTTGGGAAAAGCTCCGGAACCCCGAAGGCAGGAAAGTCCACGGAAGTCAAACCGGATGATAACAGCAAGGTAAGTAATGTTTTAAAAACTATTTTTTCTTCTGATGGTGTGGAGTCTATGAATATAATAGAAAATAGTGACTGCACGACAAACGGTGGCTGTGAGAGAAGTCACTCTGACGAACCGATGATGAAGTGGATGACAATCCCTGGCTTATTGTCACTAATAAAAAATTAAGGAAAGGCACGAGGATCGATAACCTAAAGACCGTCTCTAGAGTAAACGACGAAGTCGTCAGCGCGTCTAGAATGAGGAACCTGAAGAATGGACAGAGTCGCTCAGCGAATGAAAACCATAAGATCACGAACAGGTATGTCCCGCCGATTATCGTGCGGACTCATGGCGTCCCGTTTAAGACGATTTTAACCGAGCTCGACAAGCATGTTCCAGTGGAAAAGATCACTGTTCATACGGGCAGAACTGAAGCCGTCAAAGTTAAATGTGAAGACGAAGAAATTCACAACAGGTAAGTCACTGGAATTAAGTCTGACAATATTCTAAAAATTCAGCATCATCAACTGAAGGCCGAGAAGGTTCTGAAGTTCGTCATTCGAAATGTCGATGTAACCTATGATCTCGTTGACTTCCAAGAAGACCTAAAAGAGCCAAGTACTTACCGGAAAAAGTAATCCGACTGAGGAAAGCCAAAGGATCCATTGATATGCCGATAGTGTTAGTTCTGCTCCCGAACAGCGAACACAACCAGTTATTGAAAAACATAACACGTATTGGTCCGCTTGCAGTATCAGTGGAGGCCTATCGAGGGAACAAGAAGCCACTACAGCACCACAACTGCCTGCGCATCAGATACGTATCCATGGGCTGCGCGGAAGATCCTCGTTGTAATAAATGTGCTTTGGGGCACCAGTCAAGAGATTGCCCCAAGATCAAAGAACAAGACCCCCCAAAGAGCATCAAATGTGGTGGACAGCACACTTCAAGCTACACGAAATGTCCAAAATACCCCCAGGTACAAAGTATGCCTAGTTCTAAAGTGACAGCAGGCAAATCCTACGCTGCCAATGCGTCTATGCGCGGAAGATAAAGGCCTCAACATCAACGACCTGCCAGGTATTTATAAGGGATTAGGGCGTATCTTTCATCTGTTTTCTAATCTAGGCAAAAGTTACCCACAGTTGAGTGGGATCCTTACGACCAACTAATTTTAGTATGGCTGCACAACGTTATACCGAAATCAACAAAGATGAACTTCGGTGCGTGATATGGAACGCTATGGGCATTCCCCGAAAGCGTATCGAGTTTCACAATTTTCTGATAAAGTAAGAAATCGACGTTGCTTTCCTCTGTGAAACTCACCTCAAACAAAGCCAAGACTTCAAGCTACCTGACCATTGTGTGTACCGTAAGGATCGAATGGCTTCAAGTGCTGCAAGGCGTGCTTCTGGGGGCGCTGCGATCATTATTAAGAAGGGAATTCAACACCAAGAATTAGTCTCCAAGTCTTATGCAGGTATGGAATCGGCCTCCATTATTATCAATGACGTCGCGTGTGGTGAAATGAAGTTCGTGGCACTGTGCAATTCACCTATACATTATCTTGACATTAGCGAGCTTGATGAACTCTTCAGTGGTGACACTCTAATCGTCCTGGCTGGTGACCTAAATGCCAAACACCCAAGCTGGAACTCCAGAACGCAGAATTACAACGGCATGATTCTCTATAGGTATATACAAGGTAGAGATGATATCATAGCTGCGTGACCTGTGGAGGACACCTATTACAGCGACCACTCCCCTAGTAGTGACGTTTTGGACATCTCGCTTTTGAAGGGTTTCTTCAAACCGAACAATATCTTCACGATTGATGACCTTTCTTCTGACTACAAGCCTGTAGCTTTGAACTTTGACAGTGTTGACATAAATTTCCGAGAGGAACTCATACATCATCAAGACTAGAAGCTCTACAAAGATATTCTTGAGAACTATGGCTGCTATCCCGAAGTTGCTTACTGTACAGAGGATATCAATCAACATGTTATAGATATCACCAGATGTATTAACAGTGCCATAGAAGGTAGTAAGTATCCATCAGAGAATAAACATCGTCATCGAATCCAACTCACTCCTGTAATCCAACGCTTAATTGCTGAAAGAAAGAGAAACCGTAGACTATGGCAACGCTAACTTGAACCTTGGCTCAAAACCAAATACAGCAGGCTTGTGTGAAGAGTCCAAGAGGATATAAAAGAGCTTCGCGATGCTAGATGGAAAGAAAAACTCAAAAGCTTGTCGGCTCGCGACGATTATATTTGAAGTATGGTCAGAGCTTTACAGAAGAGGAAGAATTATACGCTTCCTCCACTCCGTACACAACAAGGTGACTATGTGCAAACTGATCAGGATAAGGCCCAAGTCATTGCAGATTCACTGGAAATGCAGTTTGTAACTCCTACCAACGATAAGTCCGAGAGCCAAATCATATTTTAGCGTGTGGAAGAAGGTTTTGTCAACTTTGATGAAGTCCCGCAGCATTTATCGAAGAATAACATCGAGGCTGGAGAGATCGCCACCATCATAAGTAAATTGAAAAAGAAGAAGGCTCCAGGAAAAGACAAGGTGTGTAATAACGCCCTTATGAATCTCCCGAAGAACTTTATTGACTGTCTCACTAATATCATTAGCGACTGCTGGAAATTTTCTTACTTCCCTGTGGCTTGGAAGCAATCTATTGTGTTGAGTATCCCCAAGCAGGGGCAAAATCCTGCAATTCCCGCGAGCTACCGACCTATCAGGCTGCTATCCTCGATGTCCAAAGTGTTGGAGAAAACGATCCTCGTCAGATTCCAAGACCACTGTCTAGCAAATGACCTTTTTCGGGAAGAGCAGTTTGGCTTTCGTGCTGCCCACTCTTGTCCGATGCAGATATGGACGCTCGTTGAAGACCTGAGCACCCCCCTGAACCTATTCAGTTACTGTGGGGTGGTATTTCTCGATGTCAGTAAAGCTTTTGACCAGGTGTGGCATGAGGGCCGTGTCTACAAAATGATCAGAGTCGGGTTACCGGCCGATTTGATTTTGATGGTGAAATCCTTTCTTGACAGCAAATCCTATCAAGCCAAAGTTGGAGAAAATCTTTCCACGCTCCATGTTGTAAAGGCTGGTGTCCCTCAGGGTTCTGTCCTCGGGCCTGTGCTATTTAATTACTTTGTACATGATTTCCCGAAACGCGATTATTGTAATCTTTATGTTTATGCGGATGATACTGCCATTATGACATGGGCACACCAGCCGACTGACATTATCATTCGCCTGCAGTACGCCTTGAAGCAGTTCGAAGACTGGTTTAACTGCTGGAAGACTAATAATATTCAATGAATACATTCATAATGAATCCCTTGGAAAAATGGAAGACAAAGTAATGGCAATGTTGGGCAAAAGGTTAAGCGATTCTGGAATAATTACTCCTCGACGAATAGACGCAAATGAATTAAATGATGAATAATACAGGAATTATATTATAATGTCCCAGCTTTGTAGAAGCAAGTGGCCGAATTGGTACCCCGCTTAATACCAGAAAAAAGATGCGTCTTTGAACAAGTGTTACGGCAAGTAGAATCTGGAAAAGGTGCAGTTTTATTTCTAGATGACCGTGGAGGAACTGGAAAGACAGTTTTGTTAAATTTATTGTTGGCGCATGTAAGAAAATATAAAACCATTGCTGTAGACGTAGTTTTCTCCTGGATAGCCACCACTTTGCTGAATGGAGGCCGTATGGCGCATTCAGTTCTAAAATTCCCATTAAATCTCGCTCAGGAAGATCGCTAATTTTGTAAAAATAACGCACAGGGTATGATGTTGCGACAATGCAAACTGACAGTGTGGGATGAAAGTAATATATCGCACAAATTAACTACAGAAGCTATAAATCGAAAGGTTTAGAATTTTCGCAACAATTCAGATATTATGGGCGGAATGGTTGTTTTGCTGACTGGTGACTTCCGCGAAACTCTATCTGTTACTCAAAAGGGCACACTTGGAGACGAAAACTGTCTCATGATGTCAACTTTATAGGGAAGCATATCAAAATTCACCTTAACAACAAATATGAGAGTGCATCTGAACAAGAAACATTAATGGTGGAAACTTTGCTGACACACTATTAAAAATTGCATATGGCCTGTTGGAAACTGATGTCGAGGCCTGTTTGACACTATCGGAAGATTTTGTACATTAGTGCAGAGTAATTCAGAATTAATTACGAGCGTTTACCGAGACTTACAAAATTATTTTAATGAGGCTCAGGGTTGGCATTTTGAACACCTACTGTAATGTCATTGACACCTCGTACAGGTTGCATTATCTCTGTAAAGATGCATTTCCGACCTATGTTTATAGGAAAAAATTTGTTCCCCGCTACAAACTGTACACGGTATTTCATTCTTGACCTACCTTTCTGTATCACCCTGTATTTTTATAGAGGTCGCAGTGGAATAACTGACAGAGTAGACGCAATTTAATAATGAACAAAATAAATAATTTTATTAGCTAAGCTTATCCTTTGCAAACCAAATTTACTTAACCAAATAAATTAATGAAATAACAATGCAAGGATTTTTACCAAAGCATAAATTGAGTTTGCACACTAGCATTAAACATTAAAGCACAAAATGAGTAATTTACACTACATTCTCATTATGTAGAATACGTTGACAGATACATAAATGATAACACCATCGCTAACTCGCACTGTGTGGTCACTCGTGGACAAGACATACATCGAAATTTCTCGTGCACTGAATTTCTTCCATTGTAGGATACTCTGAAGCACAAAAGTCGTTACTATAAATTTACAGAAAGCAAGGGTATAATTAATACTTCAGCACCTTATGTCTCTCACATGGTGACAAGTAAATCAAAGGCACACATATTAACTTTTGTTTGTAATCATAGAAGACGATAAAATTTTCCAAAAAGGTGCAAAGCCTTGACGAGAGTCATTTGTGTTCTCCCACAAGTATAAAACCCATATTACAATTATAATATGCCTAAAACCGTAGGGTGAAAGTCAATTTCACGGAATGCACGGCTAAAGTAAGACCGTGGAAGAATAATGTTTAAAGTCACTGATACCAAATTGAAGAACTTACGGTGCTCAGCAAGGCTTTTAGAGAGTTTTACTCATGGATGATACGTAGATGAAGGCAAGGAGCTACCAACCTTGTATAACTTAGCATGACGTTCAGAACTAGGAGAAACTGCGCAAAGACGTTGCGAAGATCTCGCTTCATCGTAATCTGAGGTTGGCACCATGTCTCTGCTTATCGTCTTTGCGCACTTGACCGCTTCCCACTCCGTTCTTATTGCTCACTCTCCACTGGCGAATCTTACGAAGATTCCCACTTGGAAACGCATTTATTGACATAGTTTTGTTTAAGATTCTCACTCAAGTCCGCGTTTTTCCATGTCATGTCAGAAGCCCTCTAACGATTGAAACTTTTCCGCTACGTGCAACCTCCTATTTCCAGCTCAGTGCATCCTCTCGCCTCTCTTCCTGACGACGTTGGTCTTGACTAGAGTCTTGAAGTCGCATCCATCCACTACTCTCATGATGATGTGAGTAGATGTATCTCGATCTGTGGCATTTAAATCTGTCTCGAGAATTTTTATATTTCCCAAATTTTGTGACAGTTAATAACAATGCGCAAAAATGAGTATATCTGATGATATAGATAACGCACTGTCTATCGAGGAGACAAAGAAGATATACGTATCTTCCTTTGAGCTCAATAACAACCGTCCAGAGAACTGGGGAAAGTTTGTGTTTGGAAAGGAAAGAGAAAAAACGAGCACTGGTTAGAGAAAATCATCAGCTAAAAGACAAAAAGCTCTCCTGTGTTGTAGACACCTGAACAAAAGCAACTCTCTAAGAGCAGGAGGGTATAAGAGCTTTTTTTTGTCAAGGGCAAGGGTAACTTCGATGGAAATATAAGTCTAAAATATCCAATAATATTCCCCGGTGGAGAAGATGGGTATCATTTTAATCTGAGGTAGGATAAGCCAAGAAGAAATTAAATACAGTCCCGAGCGATGCCGGGTTATCAGCTAGTGCAGAAATAATAAACCATTAAGGAATGACATAACCAAGTACCGAAAGGTTAAACTAAACATTTCGCAGAAATATATTTTTAAACTGCAATATGTTAACATTGGAAGTTTCTGATGGACCATAATTATACCATTAAACCATGTCCTTTGTGAAAATTTCAAATTATATTACGTTATATTCATTTATGACGCATCATTCCATGTTGTTTGATATATTACATGCCATATTTTAGCATTGAAAGTTCCAATGAAGCATATTGGTTCCATTAAGAAAGGTTCCTTGGAACCAATTTCGACTATCATTAATTTTACGTTATATTTATTCATGACACATCATTCCAAGTTGTTTGAAATCTTACATGACATATTTTATCATTGAAAGTGCTTCGTGAGAAACGCAAAAAATGGAAAACAGAAATTGATCGATTATGAGCTGCTGAAACGGCGAAACCGTTAATACTGAACGCTACCAACAACAAATGATCGATTTGAATCAAGCTATGCGTGAAAAACTACCAGAGTGTCAAAAAAGGAAACACAAACTAAACCAGGTTCCACTAAACCAGGTTCCTTGAAACCAATTTGGACTATCATTAATTTTACGTTATATTCATTCATGACACATGATTCCAAGTCGTTTGATATATTACATGCTATATTTTAGCACTAGCAGAGGATCCGGTGTTGCCCGGGATAATTACGCTTGTAGGTAAACAGAACAACCTCAAAAAGCTAAATTAAACCTCCAAATTGTTTAAGTAATAACTCAATCAGTACAATACAGAGCGTAGGGACTATCTATTCTAAGAAAAATCCGAAAGACAGGAATTTACCTCTTCACTGAAAAAATCCATTCTACGTTTTGTACCGAGACTTGATTTACCGAAAAAAAATTTTTTAAATGCTCACAATGGATGGACATCTCCAAGGGTGCCTTCTAGTCTAAATAATTTTTTACTCACGTAATCTTACTTTAGATGTACACTTGATGTTGTTGCAATTTCCATTCTTCTTTCGTTGTCTTGAAGCAAAAATTAGCCATTTATCACTTTGTGTAGTCTACTGGTCGCCGATTCTTCTCTTTACTTGCTTACCATTTGCTCAATAGTCTTTCACTATCGTCTTTCACTCTTTCTCAATAGTCTGCTAACTCATTATCTCCAGTTACTGATCGTTTTTAAAGATTTTCAAGAAATTGTTAACTACTAAGAATTCTCTTTTCTAAGAAAAGCCTGAATAAAAGGAATTCTATGCATTGAACTCTATATTGCACAAACTTTGCCTTGCATTGTTGGTCATGAGACATATATTGTTGATCCGTGCAGAGTGTTTGTGAATTGCGTGTTGATACCATTGTTGATACCTATTGTTGCAAAAACTTTGTCTTGCATTGTTGGTCATGAGATATATATTGTTGGTCCGTGCAGAGTGTTTGTGTAACTGGTTCGTGCCATGGACAATATTCATCGACTGACGAAAACAGATTTTGAATATCTTTCATAGCCTCGGAAGAGTTTGAGTTACAGACGGACGGACAGACAGACAGACAGACAGACGGACAGACTCGTTTCCCCACACTGGTAGCATAAAGCTCTTTTCGGTACGTAATAATTGATTGACAAAAAATTTGAGATGTAACCATTCCAATTTTACACGGCACATGCAAGGAATTAATTACATGAGTGGACGAGATGGTTTTACTACAGAATAAAGAGATACAGGGTGTAAATTTTAAGTTGACAAAGCAGAATAACTCGAAAAA
>JAHWFO010019146.1:643-15234 GCA_023313115.1 Rhysida immarginata
TGTAGATTTGTATAAGAGACAAATAAATATACATACATACATACATCATTTTTATATACTGTATATAGATAATAATAATAATAATAACGTGTTGCTTAAAATTTTAGCTATTACACACTAAAATTGGTATAGCCCTCGGAGGCCTCGGCAGGGGCCGCGAGACTCCAAATACAAATCAATCTATAACTTTCGTACGGAAAGGCCTAAGAACCTGAAATTTTGTATTTGTGCCCCTCCACTTATTATAGTCATGAGCCGCTACTGCTCGTAACATTTGATGCTAAAACCGTTTTATCGTTGGATAACGATGTCTTAACTAATTTTTGAGAGTAACTGAAATTCAACTCATTTTATCGAAGATAATTTTTCTGAATTTTCAAGATATTTGTTTGGGCTTTATATAAGAGTAGCTCTTTACGTTTTGCTGATAATTTATGCTAAAGACATTTTGGTATGTCTTCGGCATGCGCAGTTAAAAATTATTTAGTAAAAATGTTCATATTTCTTCGTACATTTCATATTTTTGCAGGTTGTTGTGTCTATTGTTGTTTGTCAAGTTTACTGAAAATAGCATATATTGGGTTGAAAACCCTGCATGTTATAAACAAAAAGCTTACAAAAAATTTCATTTTTTTTAATGAAACCTGAATATCTCCATAAATATACGAGCCATTCTCATACACATGAACACAGACAAGCAAAAATAGCCTCATAATCATATGCTATAGTTACAATGCATTTGGAGCATTATTTTTTTACAGGTTGATCCCAAACTTTATTTTTTTTTGTTCAGTTCGTTGCTGGTCCTCTATTGGCCTTTGGGACAAAACCTTCGCTGAAATTTATGAAGTGTAACATGCTCTTTACGCCCCTGAAGTTTCAACTATTCGACAAAACGTCTAAGTCGAAAGGGTTCCTATTATTCTGTCCAACCCCTGTAGTTTCACCATATTCCAAGATCTAATAGTTAATAATGCCAACTGCACACCACTGTATTCTTTTTGACTTTCCTAATGCTTGCAAGTGACTTGAATCTATGGAATTTTATCAGATTGGTGCATGGAAAATGTCGGTTTTTTTGAAAAAAGTAAAAGTGAATATCTTACTTTTTTAAATCAAAGTAATAATTTTCAGAATCTACACACATATGCAAAAATGACCATGAACAAACTCAACGATTTGAGTTACGAGGTTTAGTCTCACCGCTCATACTCACCCAACTTGTCACCTACTGATTACCATTTTTTCATGCATCTCGACAATTTTCTGAAGGGGAATGTATTCAGAAACCAGGAAGCTGCAGAAATAGCCTTAAAAGCAGTCGTCGAATCCAGAACTCAAGAAATTTATCTGACAGGCATACATAAACTTGTGTTGCTTTGGCAGATAAATTGGTGCAGAAGAATTGGTCCCTTTCGATTGACCAATGCTGGATTTCGGTACCGCAATTGTTCATGCAGTTGGCAAATACTTCACAGTATTTTGCTGCTGTTTTTTTCACGCGGTATCAAGAAGCTGTAGTGGATAGTTACACTTGCCGACCACAATACTGCTCTCAGCATAACTTTCTGCGGGTGCAGATTTGACTTTGGAAACAATTTTGGAGGTTCTCCTGCATCTAACCACTGAGCTGGCCGATGGTCATTTCTTCTGCAACTTCTTGACAAGCTTTACACGGGTCAGCTTCAACAATTCTTGGCGAAATATCATTGTCAACAATCGCCTGAGGTCCTCATCTTCGAAGGATTCACCACCAGCACGAGAATATTTGAACCAACATTAGATCAGCCGGTCATTCACGGTTCTTTCGCCTAATGCTTGGTTAGTATTGCGAGCTGTTTAATAATTTTCAGAGAATATCGATATTATTCATATCGTCCCTTCATACTGTATCGATATATCGTGTATCGATACATTCCATACGATACCCATCACTACTGTTTATGTTGCTTTTCGTCATAATTTAAGGTCGAAATTTGAAATGGTGCGAAGTTGTTGTTTATCCATATATCATTTGATGATTGAAGAACACCAAACAAATGTCATATGATAAGAAGAATGTTAGGAAAACGAAATTTTCCATGCACCAACCTAATAGATGCTTATTTCTGTTATAATTTGTAAGAGGAACTAGCGTTCGTAGTTCCTCACTAGTGTTCGCAGTTCGTTGTTTTCACTAGCTAGTTCTGAGTCCACGCGGATCAATTTATAAGGGTCAATTGCCGGATCAAAATTTGGAACCATAGTTGAAAGTTTATTTACTGTCAAATACTACACACACCAGCCAATGAATTAAAAACCTTCGTTCAATATGGTATTGACCCCCCTTTGGCTGTAATTACAGAACATACGCGGTTTGGCATGGACTCTACAAGGTGTTGCAATGCAGGTAAGGTAATTGCAGACCAAGCATTCGTCAGAGAGACCTTCAGGTCCTGCAGAGTAGACGGAAGCGGATGCCTTCGACGAATGTCTCTTTCCAACTTGTCCCAAACATTCTCGATCGGATTCAAATCCAGACTTTCCGCTGGCCACGGCAGATGTTGCAACTCGGTGTCATGTTCAGAAAACCACCCCTGAACAATTCTTGCTCGATGGAGAGTAGCATTGTCGTCCATGAAGAACCCGTCACCATTTGGGTGCAAATGCACCATTGCAGGATGGACTTGATCTGCAACAATGTTCAGGTAGTCTTTGGCTTTCACCCGATTATCAAGGAATATCAGGGGACCCTTGCCATACAAACAAAACATGGCCCATACCATGACACCTCCTCCTGCAGCTTGAACTGTGTCATGAGGGGTCCATCGCTTCATGGGGCTGCCACCAATTTCTCTGCCGGCCATCGGTGCAAAATAATGTGTAACGTGACTCGTGCGACCACATCACCTTTTTCCAGTCGTCTACTGTCCAGTCATACCGCTCTTTACACCACTGCAGGCGAACTTTCTGGTTTGTTGCTGACACCAGGGGCTTCCTCACTGGCATGCGACTTCCCATCCCTATTCGCTGCAACTCTCGGCGCATTGTTCTGGAGGAGATGGGTTGCGATGATCCTTCATTGAAGTCAGTTGCTTCACAGTAGACCTTCGGTTTTGCCGCACAATCCGTCTCAGACGACGTCGGTTCCTGTCTGTGTTGACTGTTTTTGATCCACAATTCTGCCGTTTCTACAACTTTTGTGGATTCCGTTTCCACGCATTGAACACCTTGGAGACCTGACATTTTGAGATACCGATCAGTTGTACTGTCCTGGAAATCGTAGCACCAGCTAGACGAGCTCCCAAAATAACTCCATTTTGAAACTCAGACAGGTCTGCTTTTTTCCCCAATTTGCTCAACTTGAGCAGCTGCAGCTTGTTCCTTCCTACCCTGTACCTACAGCTTGGAATGAGCATGTACCTCACATGATTGCATTCATTTGCATATCACAATCGTTTCTGATCTGTGACCCCGCTTTACACATTAGTACATTAATTCATCACGGGTCTCTAATTCATTGGTCAGTGTGTGTATATGCTGTATTGAATTCTGTTGCTAACCCATTTAACACTCAGAGAGAAATGGCAGGAAAAGATTGGGCTGCTGCTTTTCTGAATCGCCACCCTCATTGATTACTCAAATCACTCTTCGATGGAGGGTTAATTGGTTAACTAACACATTTTTTAAAAAATTTAGCAATCATATTTTGAAATGTTCTTTCAAGGTTGTAATTTATGACAGAACTTAAGCCCATATTGAATTTTTGTTGATAATAGTCTGGAGAGGATGCTGCCAAATATAGCTGAAAAATAAAAAATAATGCTGAACGTTGATCAATCCACCCTGCCATACTCTAAAGGAGCTTGCTTTTTGGGTCCAAGTAACCCCATGTTACGGTAAGGTAAATGCTGCCTGTGCTGAAGGTATTGGTCCGTTCTTTCCCAAAAGATAAGTCACATGACTGTGTGGGCCGTTAGTTTTCGGAAATTTGGCAAAACAAAATTGGATTAAGTTTATAAGAGAAATGAACGGATATTTATAAGAGAAAAGGACGAGACACAAAAACCCTGGAATACAATAAATAATAATTATTAAATAAAAACGAAAAATACAGTAATAGTTAACAATTAACAAAATAATTAACAAATAATAAGTAAAATCAAAATAAAACTAGAAATATAAAATCAAATAAAAAGCTGACGTTTCGGATAGAGACTATCCTTTATCAAAGCAAAATGGATAATTCTCTAAAGGCAATTAGAATATTAGAGAATTATCCTGAAGTTATGAAAAAAGTACAACAATCGACAATCGAACAGTGAAGTGTACATTCGTTAGGATGGGACGAAAGCAGCGCTTTCACAAAGCTCATCTAACCAGAATAAACTCCAAAGGAAATACACTGAGGTAGTCAAGAAGCCTAACCAACCCAAGCGGTCTTCCATATTATACAAAAAAGAAAGTAAGATTGACGATTGTCAGAAACAAAAAACAAACAAAATAAAAAATACAAGGAGAAATAAGATTATCACATCTTCCAGTAGTCTGGGAAAGAGACGTTGCTAATATCTTCAAAATTGATGTCAAGAACGTGCCTCGGTTTACAATACTTCGTATGCCAGTTCATATTCATTGAGTTCTCCAGTATCCCTTTCACAAGCTTATTGTCGTGAGTCTTCATCTTCTGTATCATAGTCAAAAGGAGATCCTGTATAAACTTACCGATATGGGCCATGTTTAAATCGAGGTGGATGGATTGGTTTTCACCGTGCTTCTGTCCAGCTGGGCAATGGTCCTCAGGGTAACATTCTGGAATGACTGTAGTTCACTCCATCTGCTTTTACAGATAGTCGCCCACGCAGGCATGCCATAGAGGAGTATGGTCCGGATAATCGATTTGTACAGAAGTAGCTTGTTGTCAATGCTGAGGGCGCTGTTGCGACCCATAAGAGCTATGATACTGTACTTAGCCCTCTTCGCTTTGTTCAGAGCATAGGACATATGCTGGTTCCATGAGAGTCTTGAGTCAATGATAACTCCCAGGTACTTGTAGTTGTCCACCCAGTCCAGTTTCTTATTAAACAGAACAAGAGAATCTGGGGGATGCTTGAGCTTCCTATTGAGGTACAAAGCCTTGCAAATAGGAAAGTTGCACTTTCTGACGTTAAGGTTCAACTTCCAGCAGTTAAACCAGTCTTCGAACTGCTTCAAGGCGCACTGCAGCCGAGTGATAACGTGAGCCGGCTGGTGTGCCCATGTCATAATGGCAGTGTCATCCGCATAAAAATACAGATTACAATTATCGGGTTTTGGGAAATCATGTACAAAGTAATTAAATAGCATAGGCCCGAGGACAGAACCCTGAGGGACACCGGCCTTTACAACACGGGGTGTGGAAAGATTTTCTCCAACCTTGGCTTGATAGGATCTGCCGTCAAGAAAGGATTTCACCATCAAGATCAAATCGGCAGGGAACCCGTCTCTGATCATTTTGTAGACAAGGCCCTCATGCCACACTAGGTCAAAAGCTTTACTGACATCGAGAAATACCACCCCACAGTACCTGGATAGGTTCAGGGGGGTACTCAGGTCTTCAACGAGCCTCCATATCTGCATCGGACAAGAGTGGGCAGCACGAAAGCCAAACTGCTCTTCCCGTAAAAGGTCATTTGCTAGACAGTGATCTTGATGAAAAAAGTACTAAAGGACGCCTTTATATATAGTTGGCAAGGGAACAGTAAGACGGTATTGGCTGAAAAAGCAGAAGAGGAATTTGAAGACGTGTTGGGATAGGCCAGGAAGGAGGACAATTAGGAGGTAATAAGAGGGCGACGAAAAATAATGCAATAGGATAACACATACAAAATTAAAATTATAAAAAAGTTTAGGAATGATGGGTGTCTAGCAAAACGGTTTCGTAAAATTCCCTGGAAAAAAAAAATTACCGGTTACACAATTTTATTGACAAAGCCCGGTCGCTAGTCACCCTGTAAAATAGTATCGCATAATTTTTGATAATTTTAATTTTTTATAATTTTTATTAATTATTTTGTTCATTGTTAATTATTACTTTATTTTTCATTTTTATTTAATAACTATTATTTATAAGAGAAAGTAATATTTGTTTTTTTCGTAATGGTAAGAGTGGCGCAGTGGTAAACGCTGTGCATTTTAGGCAAAGAGACGTCGGTTCAGATCCCTGTGAGAGTATAACTTTTTCCCTTTACCTTTTGTGCAATAAAATCGCGTAGAACAAGTTTTTGCAAGAACAAATAAAATAAAGCATTTTCCCCAATTTTTTCAGGCCTAATAAAAAAAAAAGAAATAAAATCTAAATGGAATCTAAAACCGCCTATTAATTTTGGCCTCGTCCCCGTATTCTCCCGCGACTAGACGTGACTCTTCTACCTCAGTTTGCAGTGATAGAATTATTTTCACTCGATAATTGACAGACGACCCCACGTGAATATCAGATGCATTTGGTGCCAAAAAATAAGTTCATCAGGGATAGATGAAGGGGTATTTCTGAAATGTTATTGCATTGGGTTAAAAATCCCACATGTTATATTACTTACCAAGAAAAACTTAACAAAAAATTTCGATTAAAGAACCTTTATATTGATTATAAGTGCTATTCTCATACAAATGAACACAGATAAGTAAAAGAAGTCAGGGGTTAGTGGTCTTTACATCCCTCCATTTATTCTAGCATTAATCACAGTTTCGTTGGTTTTTGTCAATTTCCTTATAATGTTAATCAAATGTTTTTGCTTAGGACCAAGCAGTTTTGTTAGGGAATCGATGAGAGTAAATATCTTTCGAAGAGTAACAGTATTAAAGTAAATAGAAGTAAATCGATCCATTAAGTTGTTAAAAAAGCATATTTGATTAGGTCAGTAAACATTTAATGCAGTCAGCTTTAACCATAAAAATCAATTAAAATCGTTTAAAAGCACTGGGAACACAAAACAAATCAAAAAAGTTTTGTAGCACTTTCAGTTATTGAAAGGTTTTCTTTGAAGATGAAAGCAGTTATGAAAAGAAAAGAATAAATGACTGCACGCGAAAACTTTCCATATGTTCATCAGAGGTATCAAATTGTATATTTCCGTCTGCCCGCTTTTTTTTTTAAGATGCGGGTCATATGATACATGAAATGAATGCGTCTTTCATTCCTGACTATTTTTGGGACTAAAAGTTCCCAAAATATCTGCCAAAATTCGAATTTCTGAACTATGTAGATCTCGAAAATTGCGACTCCCAGCAAAATGGAATTGTAACTCCTCTGCATGTGGGGAAAGTCGCCAGGTTTGATGTTACTTATGTCAAGTCAATTAAGCAGTTTAATCAGCAATTAGAGTATGTTTATTAAAATTTTACCATAAACAGTAGGTCCCCGTTTTACGTCCTTAATCCGTTCCGGAACGGCGGACGTAAATAGAAACAGACGTAAATCGAAACGGACGTAAAACGAAACCGGATTTCCCATAGGATTCCATTATAAGAAACTTATTTCGTTCCAGATAGAAAAAAGTGACCTCCAAATTATTCGTACTAGAAAACATGCACTCACCAATGTACACTAGTATAATACAGTAATGTACAATAATATCTAAGTTATAACAAGTGCAAAAAAAAATTTGTTTGCCACTTTTATAAGAATGGTGAGTGAAGGGGTTACCAGAAAAAACAGCCTAGGTTCACACAATTTTTTAAACTTCCTGAAACAAATATGAAAATATTTTGAATTAAAAGAAACAACAACTACAATAGTTGAAAAAAATCAAACAACACAAAAGCACTGAAAACATACTGTAAGTAATTTTAATTTAACAGAAAGATTAAAACAAACAAACAAACAAAAACCACCCCAAACACCACTTCTATTTTTTTTTCTTTTCTTGTTTTAACGTTGTACAGGAAAATCACCCATCTTCATCCTGGCAGAAATGGCATCCTTCGTGTGGTCACCATCCGGACTTTTGAAAAGATCCTTTTCAAAGATTTGTCCCTTACCCAACGATTGTTAATGTTTTGATTATTTGTTTTATTGCTTTCTTTTTGCCACGTTTTGAAAGTCAAGCCTTTCAAGGCGGGGGCTATTATGTTAAGTATATTTACGTATTTGCTATTTTTCAGTTTTGCCACTAGGTGGCGGTACTTGTTTTTTTTTCTTCCTCTTCTTACTGTAGCACTCTGTGAATAAACATCGTTTGTTTTTGCTTTCGTATAATTCGTGTACTGCCGTCGTTTATTTGACAAATACAACACCTATGAGCTCATGAATCGCAAGTATAAACTTTCTTAAATTTGTCATCATAAATTAACACAAACATTTTGGTCCTTCGAGCCGGATATTATTTGCAACTATCGAAGTTATTTCTCTCGAGTGCATTACTTTCATGAGCTCAGTTGATGATTGCTCCTGATCCTTCGAACTGTTGAATGTGAGTTTTTTACTGAAAAGGCATCGTGATGTTTCTTTCCTCCACTTCCGTGTACTGATGTTTTTTAATGATTCGTCTTCCCGCCTTTCCGCCATTTTGTCTCTACGCATCTCCTACTGCTTCAATTTTCTGGCTTCATCAAACACAAAAGATCATAAAAGAAAGCGCACTTCCATCAAAGCTATGCTAACTCGTTTCGAGTCCTATGTTCAAGAACTATCATCCGCAAATTTTTCTGCGCCATTGAACGATCGTGATGCTGCTCAATTACGAAAACGACAGCTCAACGTGGAACCATTACTAGCTTCGTTTCATGAGATTCAACTAGAGATCGACGCAG
This sequence comes from Rhysida immarginata, assembly GCA_023313115.1. NCBI lineage: Eukaryota > Metazoa > Arthropoda > Chilopoda > Scolopendromorpha > Scolopendridae > Rhysida > Rhysida immarginata. The sequence goes on from JAHWFO010019146.1 coordinate 9,413, forward strand.
ATGAAACAAATGACAACTCTGAATTCACTGAATTTGAAGATAATTACTTTAACATATTTATTGACGCTGAGAGTTTGTTAGACAGAAGTAGGCCTCGCCCAACCTCCCCGTCCAGTTCTGTAAGTTTGCATGGCAGCTCACACCATTCTCATTCGTCATCTAATTTGATTAAGTTGCCTACCATTAAACTACCAGAATTTAGTGGAAAGTTTGAAGACTGGCTGAACTTTAAAGACTTACTTACGAGTCTTATTCATGAAAATAGCGAACTCAGCAATATACAAAAATTTCATTAATTGTACGCCTAGCTGACTGGCAAAGCAGCAGAGATTGTTAAGAATCTCACCTTCACTGATGACAATTACATTATTGCTTGGGACAGTCTTCATGATCGCTATGACAATCGAAAAAGTCTTAATTCATAACCTTATGAAGGCCATCTTCGATCTAGAGCCCATCTCCAAGGAATCCTCTGCCAAACTACGCACCTTGATTGATTCGGCTAAGAAAAATCTTTGATCTCTGGATTCTTTGATCAATAAAGAGCATCAGAGAGATGCATTCCTTGTCTATGTTATCAACTCCAAATTAGTTAACTCCACTGTAAAAGAATTTGAAAACAAGACTGCTACTCCTGATTCAACTTCATTCGATGATCTCATTAAATTTCTAGAAAACAAAGGCCTCTTTGTTGGAAATTTTAGAACAAAGACAAGCTAAACCCACAAATGAGCGATCCGCCCAGTCAAGAAGTTTCGTCTCGACGTCGTCCTTTTGTCCCGTCTGCAATAAAGATCAGAACTTGTACTCTTGTTCCATTTTCAAATCTATGCCTGTCAAAGAACGTTTTGCTAAAGTAAAGAATTTAAGATGCTGCATAAATTGCCTTTCTAAAGGTCACTTCGCTATGAACTGTAGCTCTAAGCACAGCTGCAATAAGTGCAAAGCTAGACATCATATGCTTCTACATCTTGATCCCATAATCTCCCCCGAGAACTCAGTTGCTGAAAGCGATACAGTTACCCTTTCAGCGTTGTCCTCTTCCGAACAATGTGCTATTCTCTCCACTGCTGTTGTGAATGTTGTTGATCATCAAGGTCACGATCATCAGGCAAGAGCCCTATTTGATTGTGGTAGCACTTCATCGTTTGTAACTTCTTCTCTGTGTAAGAAGTTCCAGCTGTTTCAAACTCCAGTCAACTTCCAAGTTCAGGGCATCACCAATTCTACTACCAGTGTCCATTGTCGTTGTGAAATTCTTTTGCACTCTCGAGTCTCCAATTATCGCCTGAAATCTCAATGTTGGGTCGTTCCTCAGATTACTGGCCATTTGCCCAATACACCAAATGATCTTGCTAATATAAACATTCCTCATGGCCTGAAGATGGCTGATCCTCACTTCAATGTCCCTGGAGAAATCGACATTCTCCTGGAGTAAATTCATTCTGGCAAATTGTTCTCACTCGGTGCATTCCACTTGGACCCAGAATGACTATTCTGCAAGCTTCTCATTTTGGATGGATTGTAGCTGGCTTGTTTCCTTGCACCACCCCCCAAGACATTCGATATAATTTTAGTCGCAGCTTTGTTTGCATTCAAGAGCAATTACCTAATTGATAAAGTTAATGTTGAAGGACGAAAAAAATGAAACAAAAGTTTCTCTAGATCTTCGTTTTCTCCTGTGTTTCTTCTATATTTCATCTGAGTTTCTCCACAAGACTTTTGGAAAATGAAAGAACTTGTTACCCCTAAGCTACGTACTTTGGAAGAAGACGAGTGTGAGTCTCACTTCAAGAGCCATACCAAGCGTGATTCTAGTGGTCGATTTATTGTCAGTATTCCTCTTAATAAGGCTCCAGAAGTATTAGGTGACTCAATCGAAATAGCTGAAAATCTCTTCTAAATCTTGAAAGAAAATTTGCCTCCAACACTGTCTTGCATCAGCGTTATGCAGAGTTCATGCAAGAATATGAAGACTTGGGCCACATGTCCGTTTGCGATCCTGCACCTTCTGAGATTTCCTGTTTTTTACCTCATCATGGGGCTCTCAAAGAATATAGCCTAACCACAAATCTTTGTGTCGTTTTCAATGCTTCTGCTCCCACTACATCTGGTGAATCACTTAACTCTTTACAATTGGTTGGCCCTACCATTCAATAGTATCTGTTCAGTGTTCTAATTCGATTTCGCAAACATGTCTACGCCTTCTCAGCTAATATAGAAAAGGTGTATCGCCAAGTTTTCATTGATGAATCTCAAAGACTCTTGCAACGCATCTTATGGAGACCTGATCCACATGACGCCATCAAAGCTTCCAATCTGAACACTGTTACTTATGGTACTACTTCTGCTAGCTTCTTAGCAATTCGATGTTTGTACGAACTAGGTATTGAATGGCCACAATCCCTTCCTGAGGTCTCTCGAATCATAAAAGAAGACTTCTACGTTGACGATATGTTGAGTGGAGCGAACGACGTTTCCACAGCAAAGGTACTGTGCAAAACCCTTTCTGCTACTTTACAAACTGGTTGCTTCAACTTACGAAAATGGATTTCGAACGAGCCTCTAATTCTTTCAGACTTCATGGACTCTGACATTCACCCTATCCTAGTTGATATTGGCTCGCATGATACCACAAAGACATTGGTCGCCACTTGATGATAAGTTGACATTCTCTATTTCTCTTACTTCTCCAAAAAGGATAACTAAGCGTGCTATCCTGTACGACATATTTCAGATTTTCGACCCTCTTGGCTTGCTAAGCCCTTGCACTATTAAGGCCAAAGATGATGTTGCAATCACTTTGGTAGAGAAACTTTCATGGGACGATAATATTCCTCGTTCCTTGTCCACTCAATGGTTGAACCTGAAAGGTGATCTTCCTGCCCTAAACGAAGTTGCCTTCCTCAGACGTTTCATATGCGATGGGCCGAAAGGTATACACCTTCATGCCTTCTCCGATGCGTCCATAAAGGCCTATGGCGCCTGCATCTATGTACACTCCGTTGATCAAAACGGTGCTATTTTCTCAAACTTATTGTGTTCGAGAGTGGCTCCTCTCAAGTCTTTATCTATTTCCAAGCTAGAACTTTGTGGTGCTCTTACTCTCGCCCGCTTAGTCCAGCAGGTTACTTCTGCGCTCCAAATTACGTTTGATCAGTGCTTCTTCTGGACTGACTCCACTTCTTGGTTGGTTTAAAATGCATCCAAATCGTCTGTACACGGTTGTCGCCAGTCGTATATCTGAGATCCAGAAACTCTCCAACAATTCTGTGTGGAATCATGTTTCCAATGGCAACAATCCTGCCGACATCCTCTCAAGAGGGGTCTCTCCTACTGCGCTGAAGGATTCCGCCTTGTGGTTTCATGGACCACCATGGCTCTCTCTGGAAGAATCTTCATGGCCAACTCTATAAACGCTTTCCATTCCACTTGATCTTCCGAAAGTAAAAAGGTTAGATGTAATATCTACCACTGATTCATATTCTTCATTTCCGTTTTCAAGATTCTCTGATTTTAATCATCTTAATCGCATCTTTGCCCTTATATTGCGTTTCAAGAACAATTGTCTATGTCCTAAGGATGCCCGAATGCATGGTCCTCTTACACCTTCGGAAATTGAGTGTGCCTTTCTGACTGTTGTTAGACTTTTTCAAAACCACTCGTTCCCTGAGAAGATTAAAATTTGTCAATCCCACGATCCTCGATCACGTTCGAAGCTGCCCTCCTTGTCCTTGTTTTTAGACTCTGACGGCCTGCTGCGGGTTGGAGTTAGATTGCTTAATTCTGATTATTCGTTTGATAAGAAAATTCGCCTCCTCTTCTCTGGGAAGCATCCGCTAGCTAGACTGTTAGTCACCTCAGAACATCTTCGCCTTCTGCATGCTGGTTCTCAACTACCTCTTTCTTCACTGCAGTTCCAACTTGAAATTAGACTCCCTTGTGCTCATCAAGGACGATCTCCAACCGCCTATCCATTGGAACTTGGCTGTATCACCCATCTTCATCCTGGCAGAAATGGCATCCTTCGTGTGGTCACCATCCGGACTTTTGAAAAGATCCTTTTCAAAGATTTGTCCCTTACCCAACGATTGTTAATGTTTTGATTATTTGTTTTATTGCTTTCTTTTTGCCACGTTTTGAAAGTCAAGCCTTTCAAGGCGGGGGCTATTATGTTAAGTATATTTACGTATTTGCTATTTTTCAGTTTTGCCACTAAGTGGCGTTATTTGTTTTTTTTCTTCCTCTTCTTACTGTAGCACTCGATGAATAAACATCGTTTGTTTTTGCTCTCGTATAATTCGTGTACTGCCGTCGTTTATTTCGCCAAGTACAACACCTATGAGCTGATGATTCGCAAGTATAAACTTTCTTAAATATGTCATCATAAATTAACACAAACAATATATATCTATTCCTTTTCATCAATATGTGACCATTATTACATCAAATAATTAGTGTGCCATTACTAATATTCACCAATTACATAGAATTATGCACAATCGGTATTCACAAAAGAGCGAATTAACCCAAGTGCACTGCTGAACAACGACTCAGTAAAGTTAACCCCCTAGAGGTACTCCTAAGGCTATCTGATTCCGAACATAGCCCCCTTTATGCTTTATATGTATTGCGTAGGACCTGTGTCTAGAACACAGTTATATTCCTCATGCTAAACTTGCAATAACTGAACAAACAACATTATCCAGTTTCATATATTAACTACTGACATGATTAATCCCTTAGCATTTTAAATTTCCACGAGCTATCCATATTTTATTCATGATTAATCAATCCAACAAAGGTGCATAAGTCAGTTACATATCAATGCCTGTTTTCAAGACATGATAACTTGCCCAAGTGGGTTCTAAATCCATCGCCATAAACTAATGGTTGTATCCAGCCGGATTGCTAAACAAAACTAACTCAGATACCGGCAATTACTATTTTTTTTTAAATGTCCTGGAACTCCGTCATGCATAAACCACATGTTTCTTCTTATTTGCAGGGCCGATCTTCTACTAGGTCTTCGAAGGTGTTCTGAATAAAGTCCCTGTAGATAGCACCTGTAAGACGTGCTGAGAGAACGTATGGCCCTACCAGACAGTCACCTAAAATTCCAGCCCACTCGAAAACGAAGGATTTTTGGCCATATGTTTATATGAACTTTTTTCTGGTTTTGGTGTAAGGAAACCTGTCCCCAAAGGTTGTAAACCCGTATTTTTGAAACACCGTATACATTCAGAAACGACTCAGACGCAGACATTATAGATAGAAATAAAAGAAATAATGAATCAGTATATCGCAAGGCGCATTTGTTTGTTCAGTATCAGGGTTTCAGTTTCATTATGTCGTGATGTGGCGGCTTGCGGCGTGCTCACTGCTCCTTACTGTTCCCCGGTCAAAACTATAAACTCATAGACAAATAGTGATGTAAGAAATCCAAGGAAGCATAACAGATGAACAGAAGTTCATCTTAATACGAGGTACTTCCTCCGTGATTTAAATAAGAACAAACATTCGTTGTGGCATGGAGTTAATCAGATTTAACAAATAAAAATCATCTATTTCACTCAGATCTATTTCATCCCAGACCTTTACAATTGATTTCCATATGTCATCAATGGAGGTGTATTGCCGACCATGTGCATAGACACGTCGCACCAGCTCTCTCCACAAATTTTCTTACTGGTTTGAGATCGGGGTTTCTTACCTGTTTGGCGAAACCACCCCATTGTTGTGTTTAACATGTGAATAGAGGCATTATTCTGCGGAAAAATAAAGTCTTTTCTCCCCAGAATCTCATTGTATATAGCTAACTG
>JAHWFO010019165.1:0-12473 GCA_023313115.1 Rhysida immarginata
TGTTATTTGTTAATTATTATTTTATTTTTCAGTTGTATTTATTAGCTTAATTATCCCTATAACGTAAGGATTTTTCGGTCCCGACAATAAATTTTAAGGTATATTTTAGGTCTTTATTATGAAATTTGGTTCCCTCACTTAGCATGAACCGACAGCCAACAAATGATTTATCACAAACAGCCAAAGAGCGAACTAAAAAACAAGCTTTTGCGTCACAAGCTCTACCCAATCGGCTACAGCTGGTAGCATTAGCCTTATTTTATCGGCAAAGTAACAAAAAGTTCTCACGAAAAATATTATTAGGCCAAACTACCCATAATGCACTGCACTGCACAGCAATAATGGCGGCCTGTTGAGTTTAAATGTGCGAGCATGTGAAAAAAGTACTTTCTATGAGAATCGTCACAAGAACTACTTTTTTCAGAATTTTTATCAAAATCAGAATTTTTATATTAAAACTTTAATACCGGTAGTTGCTCAAAAGGAGCGCAGATTCTGTCATCCTGGTGGGCGACTTCAATGCACATGTAGGGGCTGATGACCAAATGTGGAAAGGCGTGATTGGGAGGAATGGTGATCCCCATTTAAATGCGAATGGGAGGTGCTTGTTGGATCTCTGTTGTAACGATGGGACTTTCCATCACAAACACCTTCTTCCAGCACGGGATGTCCTTAATTGTACATGGTACCAGAATGCAATGGACCAGAAGTCACTGAATTTGTAATCGTATCAGCTGACTTATTCCGATCAGTGTTGGATACTCGTGTGAGGAGAGGGGCAGAACTATCAACTGATCACCACCTTGTTGTCTGCAGTTTGCGGTTCTCTGAATCCATGCCAACCAAGCAAAATACCAGGTCCAGACAGACTTGGCACATGAAATGGGAGGCAATGGAGATGGAGCTGTGAGGAAGACCTTTGAGATAACATATCTTCAAGTTTCAAAGAACTACCCAGTAATCGTGGTACTGTTAAAGAGTGGCAGTTATTTAAAACTGCTGTGATTATTTCGAATGCATTGTGCTGTGGTCGTAAGTGGCTGAAAGTCGCACAGGGCGGTGAGAAAGGACTACATGGTGGAACGATGAAGTCCAAAAAGCTGTCAAGGCAAAAAAGGAAGCCTATTTGCTATGGCTTGCAAATAAGTCGCCTTCCAGTCGAGTGCGGTACAATGAGGTGTGAAAAGCAGCAGCAAAGGCAGTATCAACAGCTAAAGCCAAGGCCTGGGAGAAGTTCGGGCAGACTTCGGTTAGGCAAACAAGGTATTCTGGCAGACGGTGCAGTGCCTCCGTGGAAAGAAGTCTCTTTCCTCACAAACTAATAAGAGTTCAGATGGGAGGCTTCTGAAAATGGAGGAGAGCATATTGCATAGGTGGAAGGAATACTTTGCATCTCTTCTTAATCCGGTGACAGCAACAACTGAGGCACATGAGGTGCACTTTGAAGCAGAGAGTAGTCACGGCAGTATCACCGAAGAAGAAGTCAGATAGCAATTAAGTCCCTGAAGACTGGCAAAGCTGCAGGTGATGATGAAATCCGATCTGAGATGTTAAAGGCCTTAAATCAGGACGGTATCCTTTTGCTGATTCGGGTGTGTCAGGCCCCTAAGCAATGACAGACAGGAATTATGATCCCTATCTTCAAAAAAGGGAGATCAGAGAGATTGCAACAACTATCGAGGCATCTCTTTGCTCAGCATTCCTGGGAAAGTGTACGTTAAGTGTTTGGAGAAGAGAAGTCGAGAAATAGTTGACTCCTAACGGTCGGGGGAGCAGTGTGGTTTCCGACCTGGCCGAAGCAGGACTGATCACATCTTTGCTCAAAGGCAAATTTTTGAGAAATCCTGGGAGTATGTAAAAGAGGTCTACACTTGCTTTTTGGACCTCGAAAAAGCATATGACAGAGTTCCTCGAGAGAAGCTCTGGCAAGTGTTGCAAAGAGAATGGAGTGGATGGTCAATTACTGGTTGCTATCATGTCTCTGTACGAAAGCTCTGAGTTGTGTGTGCGGATAAATGGCGTTAAGACAGTTCCCCGTGGGTGTTGGACTCTGCCAAGGGTGCATACTCTCGTCAATCTTATTCATTATCTTTATGGACTGGACAGACAGGAGCAGCCGAGGCGATGAGAGTGTTTGTGTTGGCGACTGCTTGGTGGAGAGGTTGCTCTTTGCTGACGACCTTGTCCTCCTTGGGTCTTCGCGCACTAACCTTTAGCATGCACTAGATCGGTTTGCAGCCCAATGTGAGGAAGCTGGGATGAAGATCAGTGTGGCTAAAACAGAGGTTCTGGTCCTTTCAAGACAGCCTGCTCAGAGCGCTCTCCATGTTAGGGGAGCCTCATTGAGACAGGTGGAGAAATTCAAATATCTCGGGATTGCATTCACGAGTGATGGAAGGCAGGAGAAAGAATTGGATGCTCGGATCGGTACAGCAAGCTGTGTCAGACGTGAACTGTGGCAATCCGTGGTAAAGAAACGCGAGCTGGGTAACAAAGCCAAGCTCTCCGTCTTCAAATCTATCTTTGTCCCCATTCTCATCTATCGTCATGAGGCTTGGGTAATGACCGAAAGAGTGCGATCGCGGGTACAAGCAGCCGAAATGAGATTTCCGAGAGGTGTGGGAGGTGTTACTCTACTAGATAGAGTGTACAGCAGCACAATAAGGGAATCTTTAGGTGTTGAGCCGCTACTTCTCCGCATTGAGAGATCTCTGTTGCGCTGGTATGGCCATGTGATACAGATGCCGCATGGTCTTCCTAGGCAGTTGTTATTTTCCAAGCCGGTGTGTAGGAGACCAAGGGGTCAGCCTAGAACCAGGTGGCTAGACTACATGAAGAATCTGGGTTCAAGTCGCTTGGTAATTACCAGGGAGGACATGCGCCTGATGGCGGAAGATCGCGATCGCTGGAGATCCTCCATAGGGCTGCTACCCCTGTGACCCAACGGATAAGCAGGTTTGAAAAGTAAGGAAGTAATTAAGTATTTTTTGTTCAATGTTCTTTAACATCGAAAGAATGTAACAAGTCAACATCGAAATTTAAAAACTGAAAAAGTAATCCAGAGTTAAATTCCAGATTCAATATTATCAGAATTGCTAATGTTTATTTTCTACCTGCATAATCAGGGTTCTCCCCAGTCCCTTTTCAAGGGATGTTCCATCCAGCTGATTTTGGCGACAATGGATAACAATGCATAATGTTTTATTTGTTTTCAATATTTGCCTGCCCAGCTATTTTATCTTTCCTTCCACCTAATAAAATTTTCTAGGGAGAACTTTGATAATCTTAAAATTATACCATAAAATTTTATTCTGCACCTGTTGTATCACAATTTGACCAAATGGAAAAAGTTATTTTTAAATACTTCTTGAAAAAAATCAGGGGTGGGGATCTGCCATCTTGGAAATCTGCAAGTTAGGAAAATCCACAAGGTGGCAAGCTTCTGACCCAAGGGTGCCAAGCTGTGGAAGGATGACTGTAGTATATATTCTGTACTCTTGCATTAAAGTACTGTAATAAATATTCATTTGAACACACTTTCTATATAAAACATTCTTGGACGATTTTAGGAGATGAATGCAAATACTACTGAAAAGCCTTACCACTCCATAAATCATTTGAAAAAAATCAATTTCTAAACTCAATATATATTAAAAAAAAAAAAAAAAGTAATAACCACACACACCAACACACAACAAATTTGAAAATGGAAGATTAGGTGAATATAAGAACAGAACTTGTGCATAACTCAGAGAATTCATGTATTTGTATATTGTTTTAAGAGTTCTTTCTTCATTCTTGATTTAAGTAAATAAAGAGCAATAAAACTAAAGAACAACTGCATCTATAATGAAGTAAAGAAAGATTAATTCTTTTCTACTTACTTTAAGTATGTCATCCCATACTAGTTTTGATTTTTTCTTTTTCTGAATGCCCTTTGCTTTGGCATACTCTTCCCATTTTGTAGGAGGCCGTGCTCTGGGAATCTAAGAAAAAGTAAATGAATACAGAAAAACCTTCATTAGTGCGATTTAGATTAATGTGAATTCAAATGGTGCAGTCAAAAAATATATACCAATTCCTAATTTGTGTGTACAGTGTTATATTATCATTGTTTGGGGAAGCCAAACTCGGATCAAGTCCGGAAGCCAATCCCAGAGGCGGACCCAAAAGAGGGCCAAGCCCAAGGGAGTCAAATGCGAGGGAAGGAAAGTTATGCACTCGTGGGAGTATTGATGTTTGGGTGTAGGAATTTCCTTACTATGTGACAGGTGTTTAGAATTGTGGCTTTCTGTAAGGCTATGTATAAGTGTGGGTTTAAATTTAGTGTTGACAGGCTTTTGTGTAGCCAGTGTGGAATAACCCCAGTGGCAGAAACAACGATAGGAACAATGTGTACTCTGTTAACTCCCCAAAGGCGTTTTATTTCATGTGCAAGATCCGTATATTTAGTGATTTTGTCAGTGTATGTCTTTTGTAAATTGTGTGTGTTGGGGATGGAGATATCAATTATGTAAGTCACTTTGTTTTGCTTATCTACTAGTGTAATGTCTGGCCTGTTATGAGAGATAGTTTTGTCAGTGATTATAGCTCTGTCGAAATATAGTTTGTGTGGTGTTCTCTAAGACAGTGTCGGGGATATATTTATAGTAAGGAGTGTGAATGTCCCTTAGCTTGTGTATCTTAGCTAGATGTTAATGTATGATGTTGAACACCTGGTTATGTCTGTGTAAATAATCTGTCTGCGTGAGTATTTTGCAACTGGATATGACGTGTTGGATGGTTTCTTCTGCGATATGGCATTTCCTGCAAGACCCGTCAGTCGATTCTTTGATAATATGTTTTCTGTAACTTTTACTGTTAATAACCTGATCTTGTATGGCAATTATGGTTCCTTCAGTTTCCCCAAAGAGACTCCCTTCACTCAACCAAAAGTTGTTTTTGTCGACGTGTGGTTGGTTGAGGTCAGAAGGATGTCTACCGTGGAGTTGCTTTCCGAGCCATGATTGAAGTTTAGTGCATGTTGTAGGAAGGTTATGGGTGTTTTGCACGCTGTTCAGATTCAGAGGTGTGTATTTTGTATCAGCCATGCAGACTGCTTTGTGTAATGGTGATGTGTGTTGTTTAGAGTGAAAGAATTCTCCGAGTGACTGAGTCTGTTTCTGGTGTAGATCTGTTATGTCAATAAGACCTCTGCCTCCCTCTGAACGAGGCAGGGAGAGTCTTTCAATAGCTGCATGTGGATGGTGCTTTCTGTGCTTTGTAAGCAGTTTACGTTGTTTCCTTTCAAGTCCCTCAAGATCTGTGTGTGTCCATTGTATGACTCCAAAGGAGTAGGAGAGTATTGGCGTGGCATAAGCATTGATAGCCTTGATTAAATAACTGGAATTTAAATGCGTTTTAACATTTTCCCAGCCAGCTATTTTCTTGAGAAAATGATTCTTCTTACAGGGGGATAGAAAATATTTTTTAAAAAATTCAGTAACTGATATACTGCTTTAAAATTATAAATTTGTGATCTTGAAAATAATTGCTTTTGATTAGTAATCGATTAAAAGTAATGGGTTTTTTTAAACAATACATTAAAATGTATAATAATATTTTCTATTTGATAAAAACTTGGTTTTAATCCTTTTTTAAAAAATTACAAATGTAATAATTTCATATTTGAAAATGGCCAAAATTTAAGGAGAAATCTTTTCTAAATAAAGCAAAAAAAATTTTTTTAATATCTCTATTTGTTTTTTTTTAACGATTTTTTTATATAATGTCGCGTGCCTTTTTGCTCCATGCTTCCAAGCTTCATGGGGAAGTTTGTTTTTTTTTGAATCCGCCTTCACATGTGTTGGAGGGAGATTTTTTTCGGGTTTTTTTCAAGCATTTGTTCCCATTCTTGCACGGTCGGCCTAGCCTTTATATTATGTACCTCTTTACTTTCTCAATCTGCTATTGGCATTGACCCCTGGGTATTTTTTTTGGCATGCGTGGTGCTCATTTTTTCAAGTACGCCTTTTGATCTCCGAGATAAACAGACTTTGTGGGCTTCACGGTCAGTTGTAGGGAGGTTACTGTGAGCCCCCTCCATTAAGGGAATTTAAAGGGTTCACGTGACGCGTTCTAGTCGCGTTACATTAGCTCCGCGTTGGTGGATAAGTCGGAGTGTTTCTCGGTAAAAAGACCACCTTATCTCATCGTCTCTTCCTCGTACAAGGAAATACTTGTAGATTTCCTTCATAATAACCTGGCCAGGTTTTAATTTTAATTACGCTAATTCTTCGTAAATGCTTTCTTTTTCATACGATAGAGGATTAAGGAAACGAGTCTACCGTGAAAATTCACATGATATTTTTTTTTTTAACGCGGTTAGCCTTACAAATTAATCTCGAGGTCGTATTGCTTTTTGGATTAATGTATTCCATGATCAACAGTCAATTACCCGGGTCTTTTTTTTTTTATCATTGTGACGAACATCAAGAAAACCAGAAAAGGGGTGCAGGAAATATATTTAAAGTATAAAGAAATTAAAATAGATTTTTTGGTCGATTCTGCTTTGAAAAGAATCAAAATGTTTTTTTGATTCTTTATGATTACTTCGTTTAAATGGTACATGATTGTTGTATAGTTTAAAGTCAATTGGTTACTTGGGATTGTTGGTTAGTAATTACCCTTTGTTATCCGAGGGAAGAGCTTTTAGAGCATCACGTTGCGCATTCGCCAGCGCGAGTTCGGCGATCGCGTGGCACCTAAATATTTAAATTTAGTTTTTCTTGGAAAATTAATTTTTTTTTTGAACACGAAGGGAGTCCAGCGAGGTGAACCTTGAGGAGCAGTGGTGTCCGCTTAGGTCACGAGGAATAGGGTGGCCCCTCAACGGTCCAGAGATGTTTTCTTTTCCTTTCCGACTCATGTTTTTTTTTTGGGCTGATCGCAGTCTTAGTGGACTAAGAAGTCGAAGACACGGTTATCTTGTTTTGAATTACATCAGAGATGTCGTCTGGGCTGTCCTAACGGATCCATGGTGGAATCTTTCACTTTTTTCATGTACCCCGTAGCCAGATACTGAATTTCGCAAGCCTATTGCGGCTGGATTCCTTCTTTTTGGGATATCACTTCTCCACAGGGAAACGACGAAAAGAAATATTCGTAAAACGGTATGTCTTGTATACAACCATAAACTTAGCATGAATTGTTTTCCTTTTCACCGTAGAACGCATGGGACATACATGCAGTCGGCTGTACGGCCAATCTCCACGGTTCGAATCCTCTATCCAACAGAATTCGGATCTAATCATCGTCGGCGTCCCACGGGATTGTACCGTCGTCTAGTTTGCCTTCTGCGCCCGCCGGTCAGCTTTGAAGCGGCTTGGTTTGTGCAATCGTAGTCCTACGCTAACATTACTTTTTAGGGCCTCGACGGCGTACCAGTGTCCAGAACACGACGGTAGGCCCTCCAAGTAAATGCATATCTTTTTTCGCTACTCCTTCCAATGGGTTTGGTGCGACCACTTTATCACGGCGAGTAGTCCGCTTCGTCACTGTTTAGCTGACTTTGTATTCACCGATGATCTCCAAGTTGTCACCTGTTTCATCGTATTATATCTGCTGTCCGCAATTAATCGTTCTTTATTCTGCTGGAGTGATAATTTCCATCGTTCTTGGTCTCTCCACCGCAACCGGATCTCTGGCGTTTATAATTTTCCCACGCTCAGAAACAAATAATTCCTTCTTGTGAGGAATCTTCACGAAACCAATTTTTTTTTATATTCATTATTTAACTTGCAGTCATTTACTTCCGCTGTGATTTGATTTTTTTTGTTGTTGTTTTCTTTCCTTGCCCTTTTTACGGTTAAGCGTGAACGTTATTATTTTTTTTTTCTCTGTTCTTTATGTCAGGGTCCTGTTTTGTGTAGCCGTAGTCTGACCGCAATTCCGATTCACATGTGCGTCCGTCTTTTGTCACCTTCTACCTGCCCCCCTTCCTTAGATGTATCAACGTCGTAACGTAATTTAGTTCTATGTGCATTTCTTGTTGTTTTAGATTCCCCCCTTTAGGTCTGTGTTAGTTGTCCGCCCTGAACGAACTTCTATTTAATTCCTATGGTTTTCTTTACTTTTTTGTTTATTTAGTTTAATTTCAATTTAATTCTTTGGGCTTGCCATTTTGTATCTTTTCTTTGTAGCTATAAGTTTTATTTGAATCTCCATTTGTTACGATTTTTTTTCGTTTCCAAACAGTTATATGTGGTGTAATTTTCAGTAACTACTTCTTAGTTCAATTCGTCCTAGATCCCTCGCCAGATGACTTATCCCTGTTGTTGTACCGGACTGCTTCAATCAATGTTAGTTTCCACGGGCGTTCGTCTACTTTTTCACCCCGACGGACTGGCAACTTGGACTTTTCTACTTCACTTCCAGCTCCGCTTTCTTCTACTCGCCACAAGATTAACCTTCTTTTGACGCTGAACGCTCCAGTTTCGTCATCTCATCCTCTGGTTGCAAATTAGTCCCTGATTTATTCTGTACACAACTCTCTTTATTTCATATTGCAATAAAGGAGATAATTTGTTTGGAATCCGTGGGGTTCTTTCTTCAGAATTATCATATCAAACTAATACCTTAATTTCTTAAACGAGTAATTTCTTCAAGGGGCTTAAGGTTCCTTTTAGACTTATATTTTGTTAACTTGAAGAATCGTACCGCGATCCTTCAAGTACTTCCTTCTCAACGCGTGTTTGACCATTGTTCTAGAATACTCAGTAGGGAGCGTTTTTTTCCCCATACTTTAAGGTTTAGCTGGGTAGCGTGGGATAGAGTTAATTTCTTGTTTAAATATTGGGTTAACTCGGGATAAGTAGGTGCTAGAGTCTTCAAATTTATGATAATAAGGGAAATTAACGTCCTTTGCTCGGGAGGGCGATCGTAAAAGACTGAATATGACAAAACTACGTCTGCTGATTTTTGGCACGTTACAATAACTGAATGTGGAATATTTTTTCTTTTTTTTTTTTCCGAATATCTACGTAATTTGTTGTTAAATGGGTCACACCTGAATGACAATAGCCAGAAAATCACATAATAGAATTTTAATCTCTTTCTTTGATAAAGCATAGATGTGGCCTTATCTAACTTCCTCATATTCTGAGAAGGGAACAATCTCAAATGACGTCATCAAGAAACGATCCCGATAGCAATGGTTTTAATTTTTGTGAAATAACTTATGAATAAAATGTAATTTACGAAAAAGAAATAATTTAAAACATAAATAAAAGGTATCAATTTAATATAATTCAATCATTAAATGGTTCAATTGTGCCCTGGAATTTTTTAATAAATTCGTAATTTTAGATGTTGCTTTAATACACAAGCTTTCTAAAATTTCAAATATTATTGATTATTAATAAAGTTGGGATATATAATTAATTTGCAGTTAATTATAAAGCTTTCAAGAATTCAACAAAACCAGTTTGAAGTTTTTATCGATAATAGAAAAATTTTTATAAGCATTTTTTATACTCATGATTTCAGGGGGGGGCCGTCCCGTCCTGTGACAACAGGTGTGGAAAATCATTTTTTTTATATTTTCTCATTTAATTTTAAAATTTGAAGGGATATACAAGTAGTAATGTGCATCTGAAAAAAAATTAAAAAAAAATTAGCAATTTATCTGTTATAGAATTTCAGTTATATGCATTTAAATTTTGTAATGTGTTAATTGGAACTGACATAGCTACAAGTGGCCTTATTAGGCCACCTCCGCTGGGAAAAGGTTAAGTATTGTCTCTAGCCTATGAAGATAATGTTTAGTGAGTGTATTCTTTATGTGTTTGTGCTCCAGAAGCTTGGCTTGCTTAAATCCTAGATATTTGTAAAATTCGTAATTTTCCATAGCAGCAATGTGATCTGGTTCATCTAATGTAGTGTAGTTCTCCAATGCAGCATTGTACTTTCTAAAAATGTGATAAGTGTAGGGTTTATTTTATATAATCGTAGTGTATATAACAGCCATGAGTGTGGGACACTATCAAAGGCCTTTTTGTAATCAATGTAGGCTGCATGGAGGTGTCGATGTTTATTGTGAGTTTGCCGTAGGACCACATTGTCTATCAGGAGTTGCTCCTTACAACCCATGTGGTTTCTACGGCATCCCTTTTGTTGCTCAGTGAGAATGTTGTTTGTGTCTATGTGTGTATAAATTTTGTTTGCAATACAGGCAGTTATTATTTTGTAAAGTGTAGGCAGGCATGTGATAGGTCTATATTGTGTGGGATCTGTAGTGTTTTGTGACTTTGGTACCATGTATGTTATTCCTTGTGTGAGGAAATGTGGCAATGTCTGTGGTGTTTGCAAAGTGTTGGAGATCTGTTTTGCAAGGGCCAGATGCAAACAGGTGAAGCGCTTATACCAGAAGTTCTGAATCCTATCTACACCTGGAGCCTTCCAATTGTGAGTACGTTTAATGACTTGTGAGAGTTCATCTGCATGTTTTGTATCTCTTCAGGTGTTGTGTTTTTGCAGCTAACTTTTGTTTTAATGTGTCCATATATTCTGTAATGTGTTGATTGTGCTGCTCATGTCTGGTGTGTGTTTTAATCATCTTAAATAACACAGGTCAACACACATTTTGGTGCCGGCAATTTTTCAAATGTTCTTAGGTAATTTTAGGGTGTAGAATTCAAATATAACTTCATATTTGTTCTATCAGGTCTAGTTTTCGAGATATCAATGTCGCAACCTCGCACAATACAGAAATAGCAGTCATCAATGTGGTTTCTGGGTTTCCTCCAAACCATCGGCACACCAATTTTCAGACTTCTCCTTTGTCCATTAGTCCATTGCCGTAAGTGTTCTGTACAAATTTTACACACAACGTGTGGTATCCACGTTTTGTGTTGGTCACCAAGTTTAACGCCAAAGTATCTAAGGTACGCTCTTTTTAGATAGTTATGGCGCTGATAATCATGCGTTTTTTTAGTAAAATTCGTGACCATCTATCGAGAAAAAACGCCAGGAACGTTTTCCCAGACCTGTTATATCAACGTCGCACCTCTGTACCATAACAAATAGTAAAAGCGCATTTAGTTAGTGGCGCTGTATCTCAAAAACTATAGCTGGTAGAGAGAAACTGTTTTCATATTTGGAATCAGCACACCAAATATATTCAAAATCAGTTCTAACATTCCAGGCACCAAACAAAAATTTTTTTTTTGTAGACCTGTGTAATTGTCTGAGGCGTTTGTTTTGCTTTGATGAAGTGTTGTTTTTAGTGTACTGTGTAAGTCTACCTAACTGCTTGCGGATTTCGTCAATCTCAGACTCAATCCGCTTTTGCCATTTAGGTTTCTGTTGGGTGTATAATTTTTGTGTGTTTTTATGGATTGGTTTCCTACCCAGTGTGGATATAACTGTAAGAGCCCCAGTGTAAATAAGTAGGTGTATGTATTCTAAAGATAGATTTTCTTCAATGTACTGTGGTAAGATATATGTGTTCATGTAAGATAAAATTTCCCGTTTTGCTGTTTATGTTTATTTTAGGTATACCTGGTCTTTGTGTGGGACCTGTTCCCGTGTAAACTGTAAGGTATCTTTGTAGGGTGTCATTTAATGTTTCAATAAGTTTGGTATTCATGTTGTCTTGTGGATGAATATCATGGTGAAGTTCATTGTTGAGTGTGTGTTCTACAAGTTCATTAGTGATGTCAATGTTAGCATTTGATTCTGTTTGTTGAGTGTCGGTTTGTGTAGATGGCTCGTGGTCTTGTAGCTGTTGTGCAACTTCTTGCTTTATTTTCTGTAGCGTGGGTAAGGGTATTAAATTGTTCATAACAATTGTGCAATGCGTTGTGCAGTGACTGTGATGTGAGGATATGTCTCTTTGAAAATGTTATATAACCGTTGTCTGTAAGCTGTAGTGTCAGTTTCCAATTTAGTGACTGCGTTGTAGGCTCGCATGATAAAACAGTTTATGTCATTGGTCCATTTCATGCGTTGGCGTGGCTTGCCTGCCTTAGTGGTCGAGGGCAAAGAAGCTCTTGAAACACTAGGGACAGGTTGTGGCATTGCAGTAGCCGAACAGGGGTTGGTGCTGCTTTCGCCACCAGTGGCCCTGGGAGATTGTGGCATATTTTTCGAACGTGAGCCTCTGCCTAACCCACGAGCGCGGACCTTGGTAACCCGGGTGACGTCCGAGCCGGTATCAGATAACGCACTAGCACTAACCATATTGATCACCAATAAATGGGTGGTCCTGTTAGCCATCTCCATCATCAGCAGGCCTTTGGTTGATGTAATCAGCTCATCAGCCCTACTGGGTCATTTGGACCCTCAAGATTAATTTAAGGTAGAGTAAATCAGACCTGTTAACCAGGGCCATCTCTCTAAGATGTTGCCCCCCTCGCACGACGCGAACGTAGGACCACACGAGGGCCCTATTATTATTATTATTAATTTAATGCTTGTTTTTTATTATGGTAGAT
>JAHWFO010019166.1:2248-12537 GCA_023313115.1 Rhysida immarginata
CCTGATGTAGCTTAACTTCGTAGAAGTTGTTCAGTGAAAGCCCACCAGGCCACGGCCTCCCCCGAGTATGCCTTATACAACAGTATGCGTGGCAATGACGAGGCTGTGGGTTCGATCCCCACCTGGGGAAAACGTTTTTGTGTCAAGAGACACTCTTTATTTTGAAAGATACGAATAATTCATTAAAAAGATTTGTGGAATTTGTTAATATTTTTTCTTTGCGAAAAACCATTCATAGAGAAAGTTCACGCTAACCGAAACTATTGGTTGGTTGGTTTGGTTTGTTTGGTATTAACGTCCTTTTCAACTGCCATGGTCATTTCAGGACGGCGTTATAGGGGCCGCTAATTTTGCCTCGCAAGGGACCAACGGCTTTACTTCACCTCTGATGGAAGTGTGTGATCTCAGGACTTTCCCCCTGAAAAAATCCTCGTCGTCCTCGGCCGGGGTCGAACCCGCGTCCTCGGGCATCAGAGGCGACCACGCAACCCCTGAGCCACCGATGCCGATAACCGAAACTATTAAAAATGCACTAGTCATAAAGGAATATGAGACAGAAGGATAATTTCCCTTCATTTCAAATTCATTCATCATCATAGAGCATTCGTTGTGTAATTATTTAAAGTAGTGTTTTTAAAAAGTTCTTTCAGGGTGCGATGAAGAATGTTGCAAAGTGTCACTTTTCTCTTGTGGACTCAATTACAGCATATGGGAATGTTAGAGGAAGGTAAATTAAGTCTCCCACAATATCTTACAGCAAGGGATGGTCATTTAGCAACTCATACATCAGTCGTCTTTACTAAGGTCGTATGAAACTTAGATGAGAAACATCGTGCTAGGGGAAGATAGGAGTGCAGTCACACTCTCTTCTCTAAGTTGTTGAATCAGTCCGAAGATTCGTAATGATTCCCGTATTATAGTTTTCTTTCCCAACCCCTTTCAACGCAGGAGCGAGCGTTGGTGCTGGTGTTTGCCTATTTTGATGCCTTGATCCCAGGATTCGTACGTGCCAAAGTGGCCGTCCTCCATAACCATAATTGATGCATAAGATCAAAACTGAGCGCCCCCCCCCCTTTTTACCAGACATTTTTTGGTGGGAAATAGATTAATTGAATAAGAATTACTTCGATATCTCGAAAAAATTCTATTTTCCTGCATATTCACTATTAATTTAATGTAATTTTCCCTCGTAATCTCGAAACATTTTCTTAGCAAACCTCGCTATGTCTAATTTTAACTTCGTGTGCCAACGAAATGCAAGGCATTTAAAATGAAGATTTTTTTTTTTTGAGAAATTTTCCTGCGTGACAAACGGTTCACTGATCGAGATGCTGTCATTACTGCTGATCGGCCTCGGTGGCTCAGTGGTTACGTGGTTGCCTCTGATGACCGAGTACGCGGGTTCGATCCTGGCCGAGGACGACGAGGATTTTTTCAGGGGGGGAAATCCTGAGATCACGCACTTCCTTCGGAAGAGAAGTAAAGCCGTTGGTCCCGTGTAGTCGTTTGCCGGCTGCACGTTAAAGAACCCTTGCGAGGCAAAATTTGTGGCCCCTATAACACCGTCCTGAAATGACCATTGCAGTTGAAAAGGACGTTAATACCAAACAACCAAACCAATCATTACTGCTGTCACCAGTTTTATAGGACATTGTAATGCCGATTTCTGTCACCGTGGAATTTTTTCATTGCCAACACGCTGGGCACAATGTATATTAGCCGCTGAAGGCAGATATTCACTTAATAAATGTATTGTTTTCCTTGTTTCTGCTCGGGGGGTTTTTCCATGAAATTCTTATGAAGCAACTCAAAATGTATGTTAAAATGTTTTGGAGCTTTGCGCTGAGTAAATGTTCCGTTTCCTATCGATTCCAGCCATTCTTCCAGCGTTTCAGTGGAGTAATCTCCATATCGGCGAGTTCCTACTTGTAGACTCATACCATCCTGCTAAAACAACAATTGTATGTTAGTAGTATTTATTTTGAACATAATAAGATTATGTGAACTTAATTAGGCTTAAAACGAAGTAAAAAAAAAATCCATTGCTGGGATACTTTGCACGATTTTTAGATGCTGCAAAGTAGCCCCCGTTTTGCTCAGAACATAACCACCAAATTACTATCGATCGTATAATGATAAATAATCAGCTTATTAAAATTTTATCGGTATGATTTTAAACAACTAATTTCTATATATAAATAAATGACATTCACCTTCTAATGAAGTCTTTTTGTAATAGCAAAATACAACTTTTTCATGAGAAAAATTCCAGCAAAATTTAAGCAGTATAGATTTGTTTAGCAAAGAACATCCAAAATGGCGGATACATCAGCATATACATCAGTAGTTCTAGTCGTTATGACACCAGTAACCCAAATAAACGAGTTGACAGGGGTACCAACTGTCGGGCAGAATCGGAACTGTTTGGAAATATATTAGAACAGTTGCTAGGCAACGGTGAGTCAACATAGTGACATTTTCAAGTTTATGCAAGAAAGTATTCGTGTACATGTATTTTGGAAACTTATCTCCTAAACTATGACAGAAAGAGGCATACGGTCAATTGCAAAGTTGTAGGGTACCCTTCAATTACTTTTAATCGAATGTCAAAATCATTGTTTTATTAGGGGAACATTAAAGAAAAAAAATTGCTTGAAGTTGGCAAGGTACTTCACGTCATTTGCAGAGAAGCGCATCGTTGTTGCGGACCAAACCATTAAATTGATAGGGAGAAAGAGGCATAAATTGTTGCATACACATGAAAACACACCACCAAGTAGCTCTTATCCTACGTTTAATTTCATTAAACTACACCAAATAAATTTAATGAAATTTATTTGGGACTAATATATATTACCAGACTTTTGCCTCACCCTGTATATACATACATCGATGTTTTCTTAACATCGCCCACCACTAACTATTACAGGGCTTTTTATAAGATTAGTTATCTCGTAGTTTGCAGAAAACATAGGAAATAAGATATTAATTCTGTATATCCTAAAATATTTATATTTTCCTTCGTTCCACAAAGGCTGTTTGTGAAGAGAAGCAATCTAGGTCGTGGCCGTTACACTATATGCAAATGAGGAGGTAGTTGAAACATATGCATATCGGATTTATGCAAAAAGATATGTACGAATTGAGTTTATGTTGCTGTTAAATGCGTAGTTGCACTGACTACTAAATTTCGGAGTCCACTGTATATAGAGTCTTACCTTGCAGAAGAAGCATTAGTTGAAAAGTTAAGCAATGTTTAATATAATAAAATTGAACATACATACCGAAGCAATCTAATCAAAAATAATAATTAAATAGAGATCATAAAACTTATTTTGAGTATGGAGTTTACCTTTAAGGATGCCTCCACAAAATAACAAACGTATAACTGTCACGGTTCTATCATATAATCAATTTGAGGTTTTTTGCTTAGATTTTAACATATAAGACTTTTTTTGAAATTTGACACTTTAAACTATCCACTAAGGAAGCGTTATCATTTCCTTTGTTAAGTTTGGTGGACTTCAAATCAGGGATTGTCTTGATAGGCTGTCAGTTAACAGAAAAAAAAAATGAAATAATCCGCTCACTGGTGCCTTGTAGATATTGCGAAAAAATGTGTTCGCAAAATTTTTTCAAATTTGGCCACGAGGGGGAAGCAGAAAGAAAATTTTGAACAAATTCTTTACTTTGACTTTTATACTATACACGAGCATTTCATCAGTGAAACGATCACGGTACAAAAAGAAAATTTATTACGATTCACTAAACTCCAGCGGCACTCCAAGTGATTACTTTGTACGTACATTCAAAATTAAATGGCAATGCCGTGAGGTGCTTAGAGGGATGTGCTTATAGGGATGCAGTGCTTTAGATAAAGCACTCGATAATAATGAAACGGATGAAAAAACTAAAATAGCACTTATATTTACTCATACTCTTCATAAATTCCTGCTCGTACTCATTTCAAGAGACGCGTTTCTCAGTTATTTTTCAAATAATAATATATAAAAATAAGATTTCTGCAATTCAAAATAACTAAAAAGTGTATTTTTAAATTAAACATTCGTTAACAATTAAGTTAATGTTTAAAGAATAAAAATTGTGAGCGAAGGGCATTTCTAGCCTTGTTTTGTATTAGAGCTCTGCTGGGTGTAAGTCCAAAATGGCGATTTCCGGTTAATTTGCACTATTTGTATTATCGAGTGCTTTAAACTTGCTGGGGAAGTATAGGGAGTCGGCCATCCTGTTTCTTTCATCCATGGTTAGGGCTTTTGTCTTGCCTAAATGTATAGGGGAATTTTATAGTATTATTTAATTTCCGGTTTTGAAATGTAATTTGAAATGTGCTAATTAATTTAGCACTATCCTAGACAAATTTTTCTGTATGACCATCTTAAAGATTATTACATTAAGTGGCACGAAATAAATTGCTTAAATTCTATGTTCTGCTTAAACTAATGCGTTTATTTTTTTTCTTCACAGGTGTTGTTCTTTTTGTACTTTTAAAGAAGAATGCTCCACAAGAATGCGCCTTGGTGGTTTTAGACGCGCAATCCTTCATAGAGCTGGGAAGAAGTGAATTTAAAGCAGATGGCGACATACCTATGGGTTTACATAACATGTTTAGAAAGTCCAGTGCCACGACTTTCAATTTCTAAGACTTAATAATATATTCTAAATACTGTGATATTTATAAAAAATTTCTTAAGCTTCTGTTTATTCAAATTTTCAAACTCTTTTTAATTTTCTGAAATCACAAGGTATATTCTATAATAATAAACCTTTTCTCACGAGGGAATTTCTTTTATTGTAGTTTCCCTTTTTTACACGGTGATCTTATATAAAGCTCCCTTTTACTAAGAACATTTAAATTTGAAGAATACAGTATTAATTATTATTGTCATTTTGATTATGGATTTTAATTATAATTGTCAAGTCGACACAGTACTTGTAACATTAAAGAAATGCTTTAATCAATCAGAAGTAAATTTTATAGAAAAACTGAAAATGTATTTGTCAAAAAAATTAATCAAATCACTAAATACATAGGGTTATTAGGAATCTACGGTAACAAATTACAGAGAGCCAGAAAAGGTGAAAAAAACCCTTTCACTACCGTCGAGTGTATTCTATCTAGTTGCCATGCTTCACTGCTTTTGCCCTGCATAGCAGTTTCCATTGCAGCAGACTGGAACGCAGAACACCAAGATCAATTCGTAACCACTCGTGTTGACACGCTTTCCACTGTTCGCGGTCGTCTCTTTCCGCGGGACAATTTAGGTAGGCCAAAACCACAAAAATCCATAGGCGATGCATCCGGCAACTTGACAGATATGTCGCTGAAAGGAAAGGAGCGGATTCCGGTATGTTGCATGCGTTCCAGGAACAGGCGGGTTGAAGCGGCGGTGTGACTCGACGCCTTGTCTTGGTGCAGCCATACATTGTTTGCCTCTGTACCGTATAAACTGGGGATGTTACGGGTAAATATGGGGTCAGAACGTTGGCCTTTGACTCAACTCTTTGTAAAGTTAACTTGCCGTTGTAACAGGGTGCAGTCACGTTCATGAAACCTTTTGAAAATGTTTCCTTGCATTTACGGTTCCATTTTCTGATGTCATTGGAACCCCTTGGGCTGTAAAAAAAAACAACAATTGGCTCTTGTTGCAATCGCTTAAATAAACATACGCCTCATCTAGTGTGACCACGTATTTCCACTTTTCATCCGCCAGGTATCTTCATACAGTTCACAGCAGTTGTTCCGTGGCTCTTGAGCATGGCGTGGCAACAACTTACGGACGTGGTTCTTATGTCACTTCTCCAGTTGTGCAATGGCCCGTTCTGTTGGTGGGTTACATCCGAATACGAGAGCCGGAATTTTCCGGACGACGTCAAGAGTACGGCTAGTAGATGGTCTCGGATTGGCCTGCTTACCCTCAGGAATGGTGCCGCTTCTGGTTTTGACAATGTTATTTAGCACAGTTGACATCCCTTTCTCGGAAACTACGAAGCCTCGCTTCTTGTATGCTTTCATAATTTCGGAATAGCTGAATTTGACGTCGGAAAGGGCTGTTATGCAGCCTTCCCAATACCTGTCAATTTTGAATACTAACTTCTTATTACCTGCCCTAACAATACAATACTCCACGCGATAGCTCACGTGAAATGAACGCGCGCGCCGCATTTAAATCCTAATTGTAACCATAGATCTCTGTAGTATACTTGGTAACATGAAAGCTTTTCTGAAGAACGTTGGGTAATAGGCTCCTTGTCTAACAATGTAAGACTAACTGAAGAAGCGACGGAATCTTGCCTTGAATAGTTTATGTAATGGGCCGAATAGAAAAGTGAGAGAACTCGACTTGCTGAATTTGTACAGCGGAAAATTTACAAAATGACAATGATGTCTCGTTGACTTTAGCACTATGAAACAATAACAACAAATAAAATCTTGTAAACATTCCAAGGAGGAGCTTTAGCAGTAAGCAGAAATCATTTTTACATTTATTATAAAGAAATTAACCCCCCCACCCCCACGAGTAGGGGAAGTCAAGTGTATTTTTTTACTTCTTCCCAAGATTTTTATTCAAAAAAATTGATTTTCTCGAACGTAATATGTATAAAATGTAAAAACCTCCTATCTTCTTTTCTTTTTCATCATTTCCGAACATATGATATATAACATGCCATATGTTGCCATAGTTCTAAGGACCAAATGACTACCACCCCCGCAAATCCGACCCCCCTAGAACAATTGGACCTAAACTTCATAGTACTGTAGATCTTGCCTAGAGGAATCTGGATACCGAATTTCACGCCTTTACGTACCTAAATAGCACAGAGATTTGTTGCCCTCCCTGAATCCCACCCCCCGTAATTCCGACCCCAATGTACCAATCAAAACCAAACTAAATAGTGCAGATGGTCATGCCCATAATAAGCTACATTCCGAATTTCAACATTCTATCTCAAAAAGTGTAGAAATTATGAAGGACTGACATTATAAAAAAATTCTTATAAGTACTTAATAATAAGCTTATAGATTACTAGCTGATTACCCGCGGCTTCGCCCGCTATGATTGAAAGAAAAAAAACGTGCTATTAAATAGTAGCAATAATACGATTACATACAAAATTCCACAAAAATCAGCAAAGTTGTGTTAAGAAAATTAAAAAAGAGTATATAATAACAGAATATATTAAATCCAAAATTGTTCAAATATTGTAATTGGCACCATAAGTTAATATTAATTCTAATTAAGTTTTTTACAAAAAATTAATAAATGTTAGTTATGCATAAAAGACCATTATTTTGATATAGAATATGTTACTCGAATGCCTTTGGATACACTATTTTTTGTCAGGTCATTAGGAACATAAAGAGATTGCCCTTGTGCTTTGTTAATCGTCATTGCGAAAACAAATCCCAGAGAAAATTGTAACCTAGATAATTGTGACAGTCTATACCATTGTATAATTTGGGGAAATCCAAATTTCTCAATATTATTACTGACCCTACTTTCACATTGAACATAAGGTGGTGGCTTTCCAGGTAGGTTCCAATGAATTTAAAAATTCTGTGGGTTAGTTTTCAGCTTGCTCCTGGTCCATTAAAGTGTCAATAGATTTATATGTAATGCAAGATCTTGGAAACTCCTGCAAAATGATGTTGTGTTTTATTTACATTCTCATTCTTGCAAGAATCGTACGTTCTCAAAGCCACTGTCGGTCCTTAATTTTTGTGGCTATGTTTGGGAGCACATTGTGTATAATTATTTCTCGCACTGACGACAACAGTATACAGAAATCAGATGAGAGAGAAATTAAACCTGACGCAATTGTGGGTAATTTTTCGTCTCCAAACTGAGTAGTTGTTTATAAATTTTATGATTGTGGTCATCAAGAATACGCACTCTCATATTAGTAAATATTTTTTGTGTAGACAAGTTTCCAAATGGTGGGTACTCTGAGGCAAGCACTGAGTACATCTGCAGATGTTCATTGTGGAATAATTGGAAGGGTTTGGCGAAAATCTCCTGCGAGAAAAACGACACCCCTCTCATTTTTTTTTTTCCAAGATCTCTTAGGTTTCTCATTGTTAGATCTCGTATAAGAATTTGTTACGTTGTACGATTGTTAAAGAGTTTGGACTTAGTCAAAATCATGCAATAGAAGGGGCTTAACCAATACAGCCTAGAGAGAAAGCCTGCTCACGGTATAATCATAAATTGCTAAATCACCTCCGGTAGGGACAATTTCGGGCTTAATATTCATAGAAATACGAGTAACAATACCCTACCGTGGGTGATGCAACACCTCCTAAAGAATAGGCCTGCGGACAAAAGGTGTCTACATTGTCACATCATCATCAAGCGACCAAATTTAGAGCTTATTATTGGTAGAAATACGATTAACAATAGCTGCTTGATGATGATATAACAATGTATACACCTTTTGTCTGCAGGCCTTCTCTCTAGGAGGTGTTAAGGTGATATAACAATGTACGACGTTTCCGCGCTCAGGCTTTAGGTAGAGGTGGTGTTGTCATAACCATCACCTTCTAAACATAGAGATAGAAATATACCAGAAGAGGAAACTCAATGCTAAATCAAGGGACTTGGGATCAAGTGCTCGCCAGCGATAACACAGGCACATGTCTAAAGAATTGCCTAGAATAGTCCACACTTATCATCGTGCACCTGTGTCTGGTAGCCTTTCAGTAAAGTATAAGAAAATAATTTTGAACATTACAAAAAGCTGAAAACAAATTTTTAAGCTCTCGTGAATTATGGGGACTTTCTTTGGCAGTAGAATTTCAACAGAAAGTTATTAAAATAAATATCTAAAAATGCAATGATATCAGCAACAATAAAGACTTCATAAATAATAAAAAAGACAAGTGTGGATAATTGTAATGGTAAACTTAGAACTAATAAAAAACTCTTTCACCACAACGATAATAGATTGAAAATATACAACCTGATACTGGAAGTAATAGCGAAGCAATAGCGAAGCGCTCATAGATGGGTCGATCCAGTCTTTATTGTTGTTGACATCATTGTGCATAGCCTGCAATGGGTGCGTTCGCGAAACAGCCACTTTTCCCACTATTTCCACTTTGTCGTTCGAGAAACCACTAGTGAATTCATGGCGTTCGAAAATTCAAAGTGAATTCACTTTTTCCTCCAACTTCCTGTCACTTTTCTCACCCACAAAAAGCCAGTGGAAAAAGTGAAAAATGACGTATGATGAGAAAACTAAAACCAGATCGAGTTTTTAGAAAATCGATTAATCAAATATTGAGTAAACTAAGACCAGATCGAGTAATTTTGTATTAAATTTGTATTTTTTTAAATTGCATTCTTAACCAGTTGTAAAGTTGATTTTTTAAATTACTATTTTAACCAATAAATTTTTATTTTTAAAAAATTAAAAAATAATTTAAAAACCATAAAATTGCATAATTATTCTCAAAAACACGTGATTTAAATTAAGTTATAGACATCAGTGTATAATTATATTCCGTATGTAATAACCAATTTAATGTTAATGTATTTGCATTAAATTTGTGTAACAATACCCTACCGTGGGTGATGCATTTTTTTAATGGTTCACTGCTAATAGCATAGTAAAACTAAAACCAGATCGAATTATAATATAATATGCAAATGAGAACAGTTTACTACGAATTGTTTAAAAAAATAAGTCTTACAAAGTAAATTATTAAAGTACAGACTTTTAAAACTGAAGAAAATTATAAAATAGGCTTCTTTATGAAGATTACGTTCGTAATTTATCTTGATTTTACCAAATTACGAGGGTTGGGGCATAAGTCATGGCAACTATTTTTTTTTTCTTGTAGATATGTGAACGGATCACAAACGTATAAGTGTCGTGTGGAAGTTCTGCAGGCATAGTGTGTATGCAGAACAACAGATGGCTCTGTGATAGCTGGTAGTAGCGCAGCGAGGGCTGTGAAATCAGTCAGTTGGTGAGTGTCGTGCGAGATGGAAGTAACCCGTGTTGAGCAGCGCGCTTACATCAAAATAGCCGTTCTCCGAGGGAGAAATGCGATGGAATGTCACAGCATAGCCAACATGATAGGGATAGCCTGTTCATTTAGCCATCAACCTATTGTATTCACTGTCGCCGCTGTGTTTCATCATCTTGTCAATAGAGGCGCTGCTAGTACGCCAAACAACAGAGTTGGCTGAGGAGAGCAGAGTTGCCATACGGAGGGAAAAAAACCCCCAAAACTACGTTTTTTTTAGTCTTCAGGGGTTTTCTGG
>JAHWFO010019167.1:1719-20237 GCA_023313115.1 Rhysida immarginata
TTAAACACTTTCAACTTAGCTTCGAGCAATTCTCCCCCCCCCCCCCCATGCTCTTTCTTTTCTATCAATCCAATAATATTGCCACATCAGCTCTGATCGCTTCACTATCTACATTTTGGCTCCGTGATTTATTTCATGTAATCAAGAATAGATGAAAGGTGTTCATCTGTTTTCGATGCAATGTTCGTGCAAATTATCCCGGGCCGCCGCGTAGATTAAGTGATGCTGCGATCAGTGTTTGGGGTCCAGATAACTTCTTTGACCTTTTCATTTTCATTTTTATCCCTGTTTTATATATTTATTTTAGATTGTAGTGACAAAAATTTTCCAATTGATTATCGCGGCGACATAGCAATTCCCTTGATGAGGTGCCTTTGTACTGTTCACAGCTTTAACCTACAAGAATAATAGAGCTATTATAACAGAGACCTATAATTCTTGAAGTCACAACCTGCACATCCTTATGATTAATTCCATTTTATTTTCCTAAATTTTTAACATTGGGATCAAGGGTTTATAATAAGGGAAATAAATAATGGATTCAAATAATTTCTATCCAATGAAGCTTTCAGTCTTAACTTGAAAGGACATGCTTGCCTGTAAGTTCTTTAAAAGTAAAAAAAAATATGAAAAAATTTTCTAATACATTAGGATAAGAATTTGTATACAGTGAGTTATGAACATTTTTATACAAGATAGTCTGATTAATTGGTCTTAAATTTATAGTCAAACATTGGTCTGAAAGCATTATTTATTTATTTAAGTATTTATCTGAATTGTTCCAATTAAATTTTTGATCAATCTATAAAATTATAAGTAAAACTTATTCCCAGCCAAATTATTTTTAAAACTACGTAGAATATTAGAAACGAAAATTCAATTTGACAGAAAGGTAGCATTGGATTGCTTTCAAAGGATAGTAAAAACCATATGCTTTATTTATTTTTTAAAATTTAGACAAACTATTTGCAGGATTTTGCGTTGCGTTTTTGTTTCCTTAATCATTATCAACTATAATAATTATAGAAAAATAAAATTATAGGAATTAGTGATACATCGTCGCTAAGACGAGATATTTAATGAGTTTAGGTAGCATATCAACATGAAATAACTCTATAAATAATGCCACGCCATAATATTCACACTCTACGTATTTCTACGTGTATTTATGCATATAAAGGAATGTAATTCGGTATGCAGATTCCTCTAAGAAAGATCAACATCACTGTAAAGTTTGGGCCAAATTGTCCCAAAAGGGTCCGAATTGTGGCGGTGGCAATCACTTGGTTTTTAACCATAATAATAACCCTAATCTTCGTATTGTGCGCTCTTCACAGCTCCCAATGTCGGATGCCAGCTTTCTGTGCGCCTTTCGTTTCACTGTGCTAGTGCGCTTAATGCATTAAGTTTCAGGTTATTTTACCTAATCCTAAACGAGTACGAGCGTTTGTGTATACTAAGGGTGTGTATAAAAAGACAACCCTAAAATATACAATTATCGTATAAGTTGTATAGATCGATCACAAATTTAATGTTGACAATAATTAAATTAAAAACGAGGCACGTGAAGATTAATCGACACTAAATAATTTATAGCATTAAATAATTAAGTCAATACTAGATGTTAATACATAAATCTTTCTTAATTTAACCAGTTGCACTCACCTTTGAGATGGCCTTTTTCCTGTTGAACGAGATTTCCACGTTCCTCCGTTGATGCATTTGTATGTGATATCGTAGTACTGAAGACGATCATTAATATAGCGCTTTATTCCTCGTCTTCGGGCACATTCAAGTGAACGGGAACAATACGTCCAAAGTTGAACAAACTCCTTTTTTTCTAACTCTCTAATAAATAATTGTACGAGTCAAATTTCATTCCTCGTAGCAGCTTCGACGTTTTCACGGTCGCCATTTTGAATCACGTGACACAACTCCATCTTTGGACTGCAGCTTATCACGTGACAAATCACTTGCGTCACTTCCTTTATATTGAACGGAAGGGTTACAAGGTTGCACTGTACGTAGCCACTGCGTTTCACAAAATAATGGTGCTTGCAAAACATACTTTTCAGTCTGCTTGCTCTTTTTATTTTGTTTTACCTAATGGCCTTTTAAAGAATTTTTATCTCAATTTCGAACTTCGCTTATAAACATAACGCGAATTTCTTTTTTAGAAACGATAAAGTTTTTGGTGAAGGACATTAGGGAAGAATGAGGATCATAAAGTCCTTTGTTAACTTGAACTCCAATATGTTTATTTCACTTAACCACGCACATTAGCTATTGATAAAATAAAATCGAAAGGGAAAAAAATCAGCACCTCTGGGATTAAAATTCTATTGGAAGGAGGGTGAAGGTAAAATAAAATTTTCCCTAAATAGACGATTGCATTATTATATTTAAAATCGGGATGAATACCTGTTAAAATTATAAAACTTGAATTTGAATAAAAGTGAAGTAATTATTAAGCGATGGTTAAACTCAAATGAATTAACATTTCCTTTATTATATTTTTTCTAGATAAAAAAACAATTTTAAATATTTTTTACAATTTAAATTAATATTTATAAAAATTTTACTGATAACTTCGAAGAGCTGCATTTAGAACAAGAACCCAGAAACCATGTGTAATACAATTTTCAAGGTAAACCTTATTCCATATGGTTAGTTGGTTTGGTTTGTTTGGTATTAACGTCGTTTTCAACTGCTATGGTCATTTCAGGACGGCGTTATAGGGGCCGCAAATTTTGCCTCGCAAGGGTTCTTTAATGTGCAGCCGGCAAACAACTACACGGTACCAACAGCTTTACTTCCCTTCCGAAGGAAGGCGTGATCTCAGGATTTCCCCCTGAAAAATCCTTGTCATCCTCGGCCGGGATCGAACCCGCGTACTCGGGCATCAGAGGCGATCACGCTTATTCCATATGGCATGCCTTAATTATTATTAGAGTTGTCTACCCATAAATAGTAAATATTAAATAAAGAAATAATTCATATTATCACTCCAGATAAAACATAACAACGTAATAATATTAATATTTTTATTTTCTAGAGCAGCATGAAGAACCAGTGCCTGCCTCAGCTCCATTAATGCCACAAAAACCCAGCTGTCCAACATCCAGTGTATAAAAGAAAAAAAAGATCTGATATTTATCCATTAAAATCGACAAGGAAGAGGTTGTATAGATCAAAATTTAATTTGAAAAAACTAAAATAAATTTTGAAAACTCCCACTTCAGACACGATCTGTGTTGTAGAGATCACTCATGTTTCTAAAGTTGCTTTAAAAGTTTACAATTAATTCGAAGAAACAGGAAATACAAGTTTCACTTGACCACAAAAGGTTGATTTTTTATTGGCACACAAGTTCCACTTGACTCCTGTTTCTTCACACTGTAAGTACCACAGCCCCAGAGGTTTATTTCTGTTTATTTACAGTTAGTTATCACTC
The DNA here is from genome assembly GCA_023313115.1 of Rhysida immarginata. Lineage (NCBI taxonomy): Eukaryota > Metazoa > Arthropoda > Chilopoda > Scolopendromorpha > Scolopendridae > Rhysida > Rhysida immarginata. Next base: position 5,174 of record JAHWFO010019167.1, read on the forward strand.
AATTTAAGATGGCATAAAAAATTAAGAAACAAGGGATAGGTTGGCAAATTGTAGAGTTGCTCTTTGACTCTATTTTCATGTTTACATGTTTATAGAGAAGAAAGATTAACTCTGACCTGACCCAGTGTTTGGTGTCTGCAATCATAGGTACATACATGCACTTAATTAATAAAGAGGTTATTAAAAATTTGCAAATTAATGCTAGCCAAATAGAAAGAGTGAATAGCTGATCTGTATTGTATATAATTAAATGAAATTGACTATCAATTTAAGTTACATAATGTATAATTTCATTACTGTATTTACGTTTGTTACAACTAATCATGTTCTGGTGTTGTCGATGTTTATCAAATACTTATATTAATTTTAAATATGAGCTGCTTATTATTCTTTATTAATTTACTTTTAGTAATACCTTGAACAATACAAATATTTAACCATTATAATATAATTACTATACCTCGTATAAAATTTTAAATTATAGTATTATATGGAAGGTGAATATTACTTCATGTATTAAATAACTTATAACTAAAAGTACTTATACACTAAAATTGAAATTGTAGACTAGAATATTGTACTTAACCTTGTTTTTGTTATTTTTGTTTTTTTACAATTAATTCCTATATTTTTAGCACTGTTCTTCTAATAGTAATATGTAAATATTTTATGTCCTTACTTTAATAAATTGGATTTGTTTGAAGTGAAATTGTTTTATGTCCTTACTTTTAATATTGAAGGGGGAAAATTAAGGATAATTTGTTAAATTCATACACTATAATTTGTTTAATATTAAAATAAAATTTTCCCTTGCAATTACTGAAAAGCAATTGGAGAAAGAAAACATGTAATGAATAGTCAACTGCTTAATGGGTAGTCCATTATGTGTACTTTAGTTCACGGACCATTGGGCAGATGTCGCCACATAAACGGAAGTCAAAAATACGTTATACAGAAATAGTTTCGCCTCCTTCCTTCCTTCCTTCCTTCATGGTTTGAACTACAGAATAGCAATCGTATGAGATGAAAATACACGAGTGAGATAACTATGAGATATGAGATGGATTGCAACACGAAAATTTCAGGAATAGGGGCCCCGATGTAATTAAGTCTGTTTCTGATCGGGGCCACGCTGGGGTTATCACCTAGCTTATTTGGTTTCACATCAGATCTAAACATTTAATATAAATACATTTTGACTATATTCTGTTGGAATGTGTATATTTCGAATAGGGCAAGAGCTTCTACATCAAGGGCAAGAAAAACTTGAGTCTAAAGTACCTGGTGATGCTCTGCAGTGGTGAAGCAAGTCAAGAAGAGTTTGGCTAAATTCCCCGGTATATCACCTAGAATTCCTGTTTTTCGTAGAACGGATAGTCCCTTTGCTCTGTGTTGTATTGATTGAGTTATTGTTTAAACAATTGGGAGTTATAATTTAATTTTTAGAGATTGTTCTGTTTACCTACAAGTGTAATTATCCCGGGCAACGCCGGGTACCTCTGCTAGCTTTTAAATATTGTTTCTTCTGGCGCATATTCTTCACTGTTTAAGCTTAAGCGTATTATGCCAATATACAGGGTGTCTCAAAATTCCTGGTACCAACTTTGCGAGATAAGCATCTTTTCTCTATAGTGTTTTTAGGGAAACTAAACCCCTGCAAAGATATGAGGGGATAAAAGTAGGATGCACCGCCTGCAATGTGGCTGACCTGCGTACAGAAGAGCTCTAAACTTTCAATGACAGTGATTTGAACTCCTTAAACTTTGACCCCATTACCGAAATGGTACTGAACCACAATTACTGACACTGATAAATAAGGTTCGAATTGTTTTGCATTATGATGAACTCTACCAAAACATAGGTGTGATCTGTTGCTAATTGATTGTCGTCAATGAAGTGTCACTTGATAAAACAATTAAATTCATCAACCACCCCTATTGCAAAGACAAGTTCACAATACATAAATGCATGCAAATTGGAAGCCTACTGATAAAATGTTGCTATTACAAACAAGCCTCTCCATTGTGTTGTGGAATCAGTTCTGTCATGCAGCGATTCACAAACGCTGAGCTTGCCGACATGCATTACATTTACGGTGTAGATAAATGGAAACAGCAGGAATTCCGCACGAATTTATCATCACCAGTTTCCACGTCGAGTACATCCTGACAGCCGGCTGTTTACCAGAATTCACATTCGACTCCGCGAAAATGGAACGTTTCATGTTCAGTGACATAATGCTGTATGTCCACGAGTTGCTCGGCAGGAGATTGAAGTACTTGAATACTCTGAAGAACACCCATTCAGTAGCAACCGCATGGCAGCGTAGAACCTGGGTATTTCACGAGGTATGGTTTGGCGTGTGTTTCGTGAGAACGGCATGTATCCATTTCACCATCAACGAGTGCAGCCGTTGCTTCCCCAAGAATATCAGGTTCGAATGCAGTTTGCACAATGGTTTGCTACAAGAAGCGGAAAGACATCAGCTGTTCCCGTCATATGTTCTCTTCAACGATGAAGCCTTCTTTAACCATCGAAACTACCACACATGATCAATGGCCAATCCACATGCGATATTTCGCCGTGGACATCAATAACAATTTAGGGTGAATGTGTAGTGTGGCATACTTGAGAATACGCTGATCAGGCCTTACCTAATGGGGTGACGTGAGGCGTTCCGTCGACCAGGGCAACTCCGTCAAAAATTTGCCTGAACATACGAACGCCGCTGCTACAATGGAAACATCAAAATAACTATGGATGCTGTATACATGTCGAACCGTATAGAACACTGGCAAAACATTGGATAAATAAACGTCCCATATACACTCCTCCGTGCTTTGAATTGTCAATTAAAGTTATTGCAAAGACGGCTGCACTGCATGATGCATGGAACTAACGGCACTTAGATGCATGGGCTAATTAATTACGTTAGTTAACTTCATAACTGACGCGTGGCTCAGATCTTCAAAACTGTGGGATCAATCCCCCAGATCCGATAAGGAAATAGGCGCCAAGAGAAAAGGGATAGATCCCAAGAATCGAATCTCTGATAGCAAGTCCTATTGCGTCGTACGTGTAAACGCGACTTGTAAAAGTTCAAACTCCTTCGCTCCAATCTCCATTGCTAATACAATGAGGTTGGACACCGCTCTTGCTGCGATTAAATTGTCTATTTCATAAATCACCAGAGAAAGTTCATACCAGGAGAAAATCAGCCGAAGAAATTGCGTTTCGTCGGGCACGGTCCATTTTCTGTCGGTGGTGTGCGGGATGTTGGCAAAACTCTCTCTCTCTTCTCGAGGTCGCTTTCCTGGTTTATATCATTGTGTAGCTCAGCAATAATCCGTTCGATAGCCCTTGATAGACGACTCTGCCATTCCTCGTCGTTCAAATATGCCGAGAAGACTGGTTCCATTTGTTTGCTCGCTATTGAAGAGGGCCGCGCTCTCGCTCACCGGCTGCTTTCACCTGCTCGCCGTCAAAGCGTCCGCCTTTCCTGCCGGCGTTTCGTTCATGCAGAAATGCTCATCATTTCTTTCTCGACGCCAGACATGCTTCCTTGGCTTAGCATGCGCCCTCAATTTTGGGCTGTCTCAGACTCTGGATCGCTCTCTTGACCGTCCTTACTGCTGCCATGCTCCACTCTCATCTCCTATTTTCTTTCCTTCACGTATCGCTTTCAGAGTGGCTCTCATTTCCTGACGTAATTTCTTCACGTCATCAGCTTCTTTCACTTTCGCTGGCGAAATGCACGTGACAAAGAGTGCTTCCTCTGTCATCTAACCACTTTTTTCAATAGTCTGCTACTCTCCATTATCTCCAGTTACTGATCATTTTTAAACAATTTCAAGAAATTGTTAAGTACTAAGAACTCTCTTTTCAAAGAAAAGCCTGAATAACAGAAATTGTATGCATTGTTACAAATTAAAACTAATCTAATTGCACAAACTTAGCCTTGCAATGTTGGTCATGAGATATTTCTCACTAATATGCCTTGCCATAACAATGAATATCTATTTTTGATCAATAATTATTTTTTTTCGAAATCTGAAGAAGACAGTGGCCTTCCCCATGCTTTGAAGGTCAAGTATGCAAAATTTCATCAAGATTGGAATAAGAAACAAACACACAAACCCACAAACAAACATAATATATATATATATAGAAGACTAGCAGAGGTACCCGGCATTGCCCGGGATAATTACACTTGTAGGTAAAAAGAACAACCTCAAAAAATTAAATTATAACTCCCAGTTGGTTAAATAATAACTCAATCAATACAACAAAGATCCAAAAGACTATCCATTCTAAGAAAAATAAGAAAAACACGAATTCTATGTGATATACCGGGACTTTATCTAAACTCTTCTTGACTTGCATCACCACTGCGGAGCATCACCAGATATTTTAGCATCAGGTTTTCTTGCCCCCTGACGTAGAAGTTCTTATACCTCTCTTGCTCTATTTGAAACACCCATTGTTCAGATGTTTCAAATGCCGGTATAGCTTTTTCTGTTTTAGTTGCAGAATTTCTATGACCAATACTCATTCTTTCTCCTTCCTTTCCAGACATAAATTTTTCCAATCGTTTGGATGTTTGACAGGGAGCTCAAAGGAGACACATGTCACTCCTTTGCCTCATCAATAGACGCTGCCTTATTAATTTTCTGTCACTGCATCATCATTTTATGCACATTATTAATAATTCTTGGACACGAACGTTCAACCATTGCATTATCAGCATCTCAGTTTCAAAAATTTACACATTCCCACAGAATATATTCAAAATGTATTTTTTGGAAATGTTTGGATCTGATGTGCTACCAAATAAGCTAGGTAATAACCCCTGTGTGGCTCGAATTTTTTTTTGATTAAATTTTGCAATATCTTAAAAATAAACACATGAAAACGCTTAGAATTAATAGAGTAAAAATTCTTAATGAAAATACGAAGAACATTTTTTTTATGGCTCACAATATAGGGACCTCTACAACGATGCCACTGCTAGGTTAAATAATTTCTTACTCACGTAATCTTACTTTAGATGTACACTTGATGTTGCAGTTCCGACTCTTCTCTCGATGTCTTGAAGCCAAACTTGGCAATTCATCACATTGTGTAGTTTGGTGGTCGCCGATTCTTCTATTTACTTGCTTACCATTTGCTCAATAAATTACGGAGCTAAAAAGTGCTTCTTCTGACGTCTTTCCACTCTTACTCAATAGTCTGCTAACTCTCCATTATCACCAGTTACTGATGATTTTTAAAGATTTTCAAGAAATTGTTAAGTACTAAGAACTCTCTTGTCTAAGAAAAGCCTGAATAAGAGGAATTCTATGCATTGTTACAAATTGAAACCTATATATATTTCACAAACTTTGCGTTACATTGTTGGTCATCAGATATATATTGTTGGTCTGTGCAGAGTGTTTGAGAATTGCGTGTTGATACCATTGTTGATAAAGAGTGTTGCATAAAAGTTGCCTTGCATTGTTTATCATGAGTTATTTCTCATTAATGCCTTGTCATAACCATGAATATCGATTTTTTTATCGATAATTATTATTTTTCGAAAACTGGGATAGACAGGGACCTACCTCATGCTTTGAAGATCAAATATGCGAAATTTCATCAAGATCGGAATAAAACTGTATATTTGTACAAGAAACAAACAAGCAATCCCACAAACAAACATTATTTTTTATATATATAGATAGACTAGCAGAGGTACCCGGCGTTGCCCCGGATAATTACACTTGCAGGTAAACAGAACAATCTCATAAAGTTAAAATATAACTCCCAATTGGTTAAATAATAACTCAATCAATACAACACAGAGCCAAAAGACTATCCATTCTACAAAAAATACGAAAAACTGGAATTCTAATTGATATACCGGGACTTTATCTACACTCTTCTTGACTTGCCTCACCACTGCGGAGCATCACCAGATACATTAGACTCAAGTTTTTCCTGCCCTTGATGTAGAAGCTCTTATACCCTCTTGCTCTGTTCGAAACTCGCGTTGTTCAGATTTTTCTAATGCCCGTATAGCGTTTTCTGTTTCAGTTGGAGAGCTTCTCTGACCAATACTCGTTCTTTCTCTTTCCTTTCCAGACATTTAAATATTTGCCAGTCGTCTGGACGTTTGATAGGGAGCTCAAGGGAGACACCCGTGACTCCTTTGCCTCTTCAACAGAAGCTCCGTTATTAATGTTCTCTTACTGCAAGTTCATATTATGCTCATTATTAATAATTCTTGGAAACGAACGTTCAGTCATCGCATTATCAGCATCTCAGTTACCAAAATATACACATTTTCAAACTTTTATAATTCACATTCACTTATAGACCAGACCTTCTCTGTCCTCTCGGATTCACTTTATAGCGGCTCCTTAGATTGCTCAATTTCCGACCACTTCCCTATATTCACAATCCAATTTTTTTTGCCCTCTCCTTCCCATAATCCCATACCCCCCAAAATTCGTCTAATCTCTCCCAATAGGCTAGCTGTTTTTAATGCTTTTTTGGTCTTCTTTACTTAATGCTGACGTCGAGATCGACAACCTTATTGATGAATTTTTTTATCCAAATTCTCATTGGCTTGAACAGATATTTACCTCTAACAGTATCTACTACTTCAAATACTAAGGTCTCCTTCCTGAAACCTTGGAAGACCCCAAATATATTATCTCTTATATCACATAAAAATGCATTATACCGCAAATACAGACGTTCTCCCAGTACGCATAATAAACTTAGGTTTAATTCCTTCTCCAACTACAACTATCATTAAACGCGACAAAAGTCGCTATTTCGCCCAATTTTTCAAGAAAGTCTCTAACAATAGTTCCAAATGGAAATCCATAAAAAAACCTTATTCACGGAACCTCTCCCCCTACCACGCTATTCGCCGACCATTCTTCCCTTGACTCTTGTCTCTTAACCAGCTTCTTGAAAACAATACTTCCACCCACGCCTTCCTCTCCCTCACCATCCTACCAATCACAATACCCTTTCCCCGTACACGTTAAGATGACCTCGTTTTTCATTTCACCTGCTTCCCCCGAAGAAGTAGCATCCATTATTAGCTGCCCCGACTCCCTTGATATCAGCTCCAATATCTTAATTCATGCACGCTCCGGTTTCTCTCTCCCCATAACACTTCTTTTTAATATCTTCCTAACCCAAGGTAAATTTCCCTCCTGATTCCGTTCAGCTAAAATTTTACCTATCTACAAAAAAGGTGAATCATCCTCTTTCTCTAACTACCACCCAATATCCATCCTTCCCTCCTTCGCCAAGATATTCGAGACCCTTTTTTATTCCCAATTATCTTCTTATATCTTTTCAAATAAACTCCTTTCAACTTCCCAATATGGCTTCATACCCAAAAGAATCACTAATACAGCTTTCTTCGAACTCATGGAATATATAATTTCAAGCATGTCTAATAACAATCTAATTGTCTCTCTATTTTTAGACTATTCCAAAGCATTTGACTCCATCCCTCATGAACTTCTTATTTACAAGCTATCCCAATTTTTCAATATCCGTGGCCCTCCTCTTTCCTGACTCTCTATTTATCTATCAAACAGACAATACACCCTCCATCTATTTAACATAACATCCTCTACTATCACCCGCAATCTTGGTGTCCCCCAGGGCTCCATTCTATCCCCTCTTCTCTTTTATTTTTTCATTAATGACCTAACCTATGCAGTACACTCTTTACCACTAATATTATACGCAGATGACGCAACAATATCATATGCAGACTCCTCGTTAAGTTCAATCAAAGAAATCATTAACTCAGTCTTGAATAACCTCTTACTCTGGAATACAACCAACCTTATGTCCCTTAATTTAGAAAAAACCTTATATATCATCTTTCATCAGTGCAACAAAAAACTTCCTAAGAACGAATTCTCGCTAACCTACAGTTCTCAATAGAATTCGTCCAAATCCTTTAAATACCTAGGGATTCACTTATCCCATAACCTTTCCTGGGATGCTCACATCAATGTATTAGCTTCTAAGCTAAACCAACGATTAGGACTTATTTCTCGTCTTTTTTTCTTCACTCCCAAAATCCATCTTTTACTGTATAATGCTTTAATCCATTCCTCCCTCTCATATTGCCTCCTTTTTTGGGGATCAACCACCAAATTTAATTTATTGCGCTTATTTAGACTTCAAAAATGGTTTATACGCATTTTGCTAAAAGTTCGTAAACCTACCCCAGTCTCTCACCTTTTTAATTCCGTGGGCATTACTCCCATACAGCAACTTTACAATATTAACCTAGCAACTTTTATATACAAAGCCCTCAATAATTTCATAGTTACTACCCTCCCCCAACAGTTATTTACCACTACTAGAACCCCTTATAACACTCGATACTCTGATTTTCTGCCAATCCCTCACATAAGACGAAACTTGCAACACAAAAGTGTTTCCATCGCTGGGAATAGACTCTGGTCCACATTATCCCTAGATCTCCGTTCATCACCAAGCATTGCCAATTTTAAATACCGTCTAAAGAAATATTTTTTAACATTCCCATCAAACTAACTTTCCTCTCCTTTCCTCACCCTTTCAATCCTTAAAATTTAACTTTTAATATATCAAATGGGTGGACGACTTGTAACTTTCTTTAGATTAAATAAATAAAAAATAAAATAAAAGTAAAAAATAAATATAGTCAAATTTTATTTTTAAGAAATGTTTGGATCTGATGTGCTACCAAATAGTCTAGGTGATAACCCTGGCATGGCTCTGACTTATTTTTTCATTAAATTTTGCAAATCTTAAAAATAAACATATGAAAATGCTTAGAATTAATACAGTAAAAATTCTTAATGTAAATTCGATAAAACATTTTTAAAGGATCAAAATGGATAAAACTCTCCAAGGATGCCACTGCTTGTCTAAATAATTTCTTGCTTACATGATCTTACTTTAGAGGTACACTTGATATTATTGCAATTCCACTCTCCTCTCGATGTCTTAATGCCAAACTTCGCCATTCATCACTTGGTGTAGTCTAGCAGTCGCCAATTCTTCTATTTACTTGCTTACCATTTGCACAATACAGCACGGAGCTAAAGGAGTGCTTCCTCTGTAGTCTTTCCACTCTTTCTCAATAGTCTGCAAACTCTCCATTATCTCCATTTACTGATCATTTTTAAAGATTTTCAAGATATTGTTAAGTACTAAGAACTCTCTTTTCTAAGAAAAGACTGAATAACAGGAATTCTATGCATTGTTACAAATTCAACCTTACCTATCTTGAACAAATTCAACCTTACCTATCTTCATTGTTTTTCATGAGATATATATTATTTATCCCTGCATAGTGTTGGTGCATTGCATGTATACCATTGTTGATACCTATTGTTGCACTAACCTTTCCCTCATTGTTGGACGCGGGTTCGAACCTGGCGAGGATGGCGAGGATTTTTTCAGGGAGAAAATCCCGAGATTACGCTTTTCCTTTGGAAGGGAAGTAAAGCCGTTGGTCCCGTGTAGTCGTTTGCCTGCTGCACATTAAAGAACCCTTGCGAGGCAAAATTACGGCCCGTATAACGCTGTCCTGAAATGACCATGGCAGTTGAAAAGGACGTTAACACCAAACAAACCAAACCAAACCTTCATTACTGGTCATGAGATTTATATTGTTGGTCCATACAGAGTGCTTGTGAATTGCGTGTTGATGCCATTGTTGATACCTATTGTGGCACTGTAAGGGTCCTGCGGATAATATTCACAGAATATGGTTGAGTATTCTATTTCCATTATATTTGGTAAAAGACTGCGCCAGTGAATTATACTATTCACGAAATTTTTGATAACTAGATATTACCCACTTACATACTAGATACTTCCCGCTTAAACAGGCCCGGCCAAGAGGAAAGAATAGGCATTTAGACTGACTTAACAATTTAACATATAATGTCTATTCAATATTCAACAAGGGTATATAAAACAATATTGTATGGAAGGTAACGCAAATGATAATGATAATTTAAGATATGAAATTCAACTTGGTCAAGCTCCAATTAAGATTCAAATAAAATAATACAATTTGTAACTAAGAAATGACTTGTGGCAATTTGACTAATTATACGTTTCAATGAGTAATCACAATTCCAAATAATGACTTAGTAATTAAATTGTGTGGCATACAACAGAATGACTATCGATTAAGGATTCCTTTAGACTAAACTTATAAGACAATGATCAGAAGTTCTGGGTATAACAATAATGATATATTAGCAATAGTAATATGTAAATTAGGTAGGAATGTAATTCTCAATTGTTCGATTATACAATTTATATCTCAAGGAAATTCGGGTTATACTGAATTAAAGATTACACAGTGGTAACAATGTTCAACAGGGACTCTAATTGTAAATTGTTCTATTTCTCTCGGAATGTAAAATGGAAATATGGCTTTAATAGCTCCAAAATAACAATGAATGTAAACTTCTGACTGAGCAATCTGCTATATTGTTACTGAATAAAGGTCTGAATGTAAGACTTTAATAAATACCAACAAAACAATTAACTGGATAAAATACAAAATTTAGATTAAGGTAATCAGGGTTCTCTACGTATAATGTGACTGTTCTAAGGTACGTTATAATTGTCCTTCCCACTATTTTATAGAATTAAATAATCCATTCCCAAATACAATAATAAGAAAACAATATGTAGGAATGAAATTATGTGAGGAATTAAAGAATTGGCCATTGAGACACTAATTTGAAAATGGCTTTTATCGTGCCTTCTCAATCCGTCCGCTCTTGGATCTCTCTCGTCCTCTCTGCTGCCACAGCTTGGCGGGATGGAGTGTCCTTCTCATAGAACGAAGTGGCTCACAGGAAGATCGCATCCGGCTTCCAGTACGGGATCTGGGTACTCCACGATGCTCAGTACGCCTTCTTGCAAGATCCTTCGCAAACCATGAAAATATTGTAATTAATGATGCTGGTTCTCAGCTTGATAAAACTCCTCAAAATTACCTTGATTACGCGAGCTAACAAAAATTTAATCTGTCGGTTACATTTTCATAAACTAAACTTAAACAGAATTAATACTAAAAATTTAAACTTCCCATCTGGAATCCGAGGATTACCAGATGGAGGCCGAATTAGTATAAAAATTTACGAGTAGTTCGCCGCACACTTGACCACGGGAATCGTTACATTGCTACTGACTAAAATTTTTTTGCACTTAGCATAACTGAACTAACAATTTCGATTTCGACAGCCAATCAAACTTCGGCATCCACGTGATCATTCCCTGTCTCTTTTCTCCCTTCAAATCCAAAGTTCAATCCCTACATTCATCTTTCTTGCTTTCTATCTGTTCATCCGGTACTCCGATTTACTTGTCCTACTCTGGCCATACATTTTTGGTCCTTGAATATGATTCTAACAATCAAAACAAAGCTGTGTAAAATGACTCTTACTTTCTCCTTCTGACAAACATTAAAACTTGGCTCCCTTTTAACAACTCCTAACACCCACGCATAAAAAATATTTAAAACAATTAATAACTTTATTTAGTCTTTCTCTACATAAAAACTCTTCTAAACTTTATGTAACCTCTTAACTTTAGAATCTACATAGACAATCCTGAACGCGAATAATAAAATAGCTCATTTGCATAAATAATCCGAATGTTCTAAATCTGGCTAATTAATTCTAAAAACCTTACAAATACCTCCCCCTGCAAGAAAAGCCTCGCCCCGAGGCGGTACCTTTACCTGAAATCCTTTGGGCAGTCTTGCTTCTCCGCAGCATTTTCCATGATGAAGCGAGACATTACGAGTCAACACCGGCAAGCCCACAAATCAAATGGCAACTAGGGAACTTAAGAGAAATTCATTTAGTATAATGTAATATATACTTGTTACCCAGTATCATCTTGCACAAAAGAAACGGTTTAGTTAATCATACGGTTAGTAATGTCAATATTTAGATAGCAAATAAACAAATCACAATAATAAAATATATACGTGAAGGGTACCCAAAATATTATAACTCAAATTTCTAACTAGGATTACTTAAAAGATATAAACATGGTTTGATAGGCCTTTCCAAAGATTTGTTCACAACATTGGAAGTTTCTTATCACACAGTTCAAAAGTTCTTAACACTCTATATAGTTCTTTCTCAATACACAGTTCGCTAAAGTTCAAACACAACATAAAGTTCACTGAAATTCACTGAATATGGGAATTCAATACTATGTTAGAAAAGACAAAGCAAAATATCACTTAAGAAATACTTCAAAGTACTTGATAGTGTGTGGCACAAAATTGCTTCTATATGGTGGAGATAAAAGTTCAGATGTGGGGTGCTTTCGCTCTCATCATCTCTTTCACTCTGGATTTTCGTTTACAGGTTGGAATGCGGTAGTGCTCTCGACGTGTCTTTCACTGGCATCGTCCGCGCGGAGGGGTGTGGTCCTTGAGCATCGGCTGACGTCCGGTGTCGATCGACTCGGGAAATACGTCAGGGTTTCTCTTGACTCCAAAGTGTTGTTTCCTGAAAGCCAACTCATTCCAGTTGTCTCGGCCAAATAATTTTTATTAAAGATTAGAAAGGAATGGAGAAGAATTAAAGTAAATGTTGTATCCCCAAATGTATTCTATGTTCCAATATTTAAGAATATTAGACACTGAATCTTTGTTAAAACAATGGATAAATGAAATGTTTATATGGTTATGATTTCAGGGAAAGCTATCTTCTACTGGTTATAATTTCATTATAAATGTATTCGCACGCAATATTGGTATTGTGTCGAGAAGGGGGGGGGGGACCGAGCTCTTAAACAACTCTTAGACAATAGCTCAAGTACAACAATAACATATTAATAGCTAAGCACCCGCCAACCCGTCTTAGACGGTTAACCTTTTTGGGTCGTCCGAGTGCCTTATGGCACTTTTACCCGCTTTTATAATATAGTCAGAAATAAAAATTTTTATCTTTTTAGTCATTCAGTCTAAGAAAACGAAAATTACTGTATTCTATACAGGATACCTTTCTCTATAATAATACAGTATAATTAGCTTAGAGAATTAGATATTGTATTTAATATAATTAATTTAAAATGAACAGGCGTGGATGTTGCAAATTAAACGTCGATCTTATATACCCATTACATACTTCTTCATTTTAAAATATATTTACTCTCTACTTAATAAAATCCTGCTTTTTATGAAATTTCGTAGGTTCCTTAATCGTACCATACAAATTTTTCTGCATATATATATATAAAAAAATTTTTATCTTCCCTTTACTTCATCCTTGTAATTTTAGTGCCCTCTTCGTTTTCAATTTCGCGAAGTTGAACTTTCGCGCCAAATTGCGAGATTGTTATTGCAGTTGGGTATAGGGAACTTTTTATTATTTTAATCCTCAGAGTCTATTCTTTATTTTAAGTATAATGATAATTCATAAAATGAATTTAGAAAATAGAAATAAAGTAAAATGTAGGCGGATTCACAATAATAAGGTGTGACTGCCGCCATGATGATGTCATTTCAGAATGCATTCCGAAATCCCCCCCCCCCTCCTCCTCCTCTACAGGGCCGCTTCGATGCTTAGAAGGTTGGAATGTAATTTTGTTTTTATCCGTTTATTGTTTACTTTATAAAGAATTTGTTAGGGTTTTAAGCAGAGAACGTGGGATTTGAAAGGATATATAAGTCTACTCATTTGATGATAGCCATTTTAGATAAAGAGATGTTTTATTTAGAACATTACCAAGAAAGAAGATGTATTGTAACAATTAAGATTTCTCAACAGTATGCACGTGAAACAATAAGTACGAGGAACGTAAACTGTCTTTGTTAATACAGTTCAACAATCTCTAACACCCTCTCATAACACATGACTGTTATCAATTTATGAATATTAATATTTGAAATAAAAAAAACTTAAAATTTTTTTAAACCTAACTTTTCAATAAGAAACATATGTTGAGATTTTAAAAGTCCTTTTGTAAAGACATCTGCAATCATTTCTTGTGTAGGAAGATACGAAACAATAAGTTTACCACTCTTATAAATATTTCTCACAAAATGATATCGCAAATCAATGTGTTTGCTTCTTCAATGAATGATGGGATTACGAACAAGTTCTTGTGCACCTTGATTATCACAATAAATAACTGTAGCTTCATTGCCTTCTAAAATATTCAATTCTTGTAGGATCTTTTTAAGATATACCATTTCTTTAGAAGCTTCACATAGAGCAACATATTCTGCCTCTGTGCTTGATAAGGCTGTACATCGTTGTTTTCGGGATTCCCAAGTTATTGCAGCCCCACTTAAAATAAAACAATAACCAGTATAAGACATGCGATCATCCACGTCAGAAGCCCAACTGGCGTCAGCATATCCAATGAGTGGATTGCTAGTCTTTTGGAAAAACAGTCCATAAGATTTAGTGCCTTGTAAGTAGCGCAGCACTCTTTTGGCAGCAATCCAATGTTGTTTTCCTGGATTTGAATTGAACTGGCTTAGATAACTTACAGCGAAAGATATATCGGGTCTCGTTCCAACAGCCAAATACATCAGAGACCCCACTAATGTTCTGTATGGAAGAGTCTTCATTTCTTCCACTTCATCATCGCCAATAGGACATTCTTTCAGACTTAATTTGACGTTATGTTCCATAGGCGTTCCGATGGATTTGCAAGAAGACATGTTAAATTTCTGGAGTATATCATTAGTGTACTTCCTTTGCGAGATAGCAATATTATTACTGATGGGATCTTGATTGAATTCCAAGCCTAAGCAGTAGTTAAGCTTGCCTAGATCCTTAATGTGGAATTCTTGTGATAAATTATTTTTAAGTAGATCAAATTCAGAATGATCCCTGACAGCAAAGATCAAGTCATCCACGTAGATGGCTATAAAGATGACATGCTTATCATCATATCTTTTGTGAAAGATGCATGGATCAGTTTTCAATGGAATCATTTTCATGTCTCGGAGTTTTTGATCCAGTTTTTGATACTACTGCCGTCCGGCTTGCTTTAGACC
>JAHWFO010019174.1:0-16827 GCA_023313115.1 Rhysida immarginata
CCCTCACGTGAGAAGTCGTTGAACTAAGGCGGTCTTAAGATTTCAATGGAAATTGTGTCGATTGAACAGGCTGTTGTCTATATAGTAAGCTGTGTGCTAGCTATTGGTAAATTCACAAATGAAAATTTGTCAATCTATCCTTCATTCTTTTCTATCTATACAATCAATACGATCATGGCTCTAAGCACCAAATGATTTGTTTGTAAGATACTGGGTTGTGCCTAATTAGTTTTCTTCTAGTGCAGTGGTTTCCAAACTTTTTTTGAACCACAAACTCCTTTCACAAAGACCCGAGTTGCATGAACCACTGACTTAAAATATACATACAATCCCAATAGACATATCTTGAGAACAGTTACTCCTGCAATGGATCATGTTAAGTTCATCAGCCAATCAGTAGATGTTATAGCCTCATTGCATAGGTCCTTTATTTATCATTTATACACTGAGTGAGCTTATTATGACCACCCTGTCAGTATCTTGTTGGGCCACCTTTTGCCTTTAATACTGCGGTGATTCTTCGTGGCCCAAGAGATGTTGGAAGGTGGTGGGAGGAATCTGACACCATGCCTGATGGATAGCACTGTTTACTTGTGCTAGATTGGATGGTGATGGATCCAGCTGTCTGATGGTTCGTTCGACTTCGTCCCACAAATGCTCCATTGGAGTGAGATCTGGGGAGTGTGGGGGCCACCGAAATAAGGTAAAGTCTCCCTCATGTTCCTGGAACCACTCCTGCACAATACCAGCTCTGTGGCATGGCGCATTGTCTTGCTGGAAATAGCCATCTCCATTGGGGTACGCCAATCAACATGACAGGGTGGACTTGATCGGCGACGATACGGAGGTATTATGTGCCATCCAGACGTTGTTTAACACGTATTATCGGACCCAACGCATGCCAGAAAACATTCCCCAGACCATAACACTGTCCGCACCCGCCTAAAGGGTTGTACTCATGCATGCAGGGTCCATGCTTTCGTGCTGTTTCTGCCAGATTCTCATGCAGCCGTCTGCATGATGTAATTGGAATCGTGAGTCGTCAGACAACATGATTTGTTTTTACTGCTCGATAGTTCAGTCCTTGTGCTCCTGAGCGAATTGGAGTCGTTTCCGCTTGTTGACTGCAGACCGCAAAGGTGTGCGGACAGGTCTTCGGCTTCTGTATTCCATGCGATGCAGTGTGCAGCGGATAGTGCATTCAGAGACCGTTTTGGAGGACCCCTGATTAAGGTCAGCAGTGA
This sequence comes from Rhysida immarginata, assembly GCA_023313115.1. Taxonomy (NCBI): domain Eukaryota; kingdom Metazoa; phylum Arthropoda; class Chilopoda; order Scolopendromorpha; family Scolopendridae; genus Rhysida; species Rhysida immarginata. The sequence continues at coordinate 1,245 of JAHWFO010019174.1, forward strand.
TCTGATGCACAGTTGCCTTTCTGTTATCCTTTACCAGTCGTGACAATCTTCGTTCTGTCCGATCATCAACCATCCGCTGGCGGCCACAATGCGAACGTTCAGACCCCGTCTTCCGGCTAACCGTCCAGTCTTTAAATACTTTAAGAACGGCTGCTCTTGAGTTCCCCACGAATGCTGCTGTTTCACTGATACTCGCTCCTTAGCTCCGAGCACCTACAATTATCCCGCGTTCAAAGGCTGTTAAATCGCGTCATTTACCCATAGTTGAAGAATGGAACACGTCTACTGTTGTCGATGACACTCAGCTTCCCTTTTTATATTGGTCCGGCCCACTAGCAACATTGTGGCGACGTCCGTGCGTGCATTTGCATAAACATGTCAGGTGGTTGTAATAATATGCTCACTCAGTGTATTTCTGTATGCATGTGCTTTGTTCACCATGTCCTCAAGCAACATGTCAAATAAGAAATCATTCAGTTTCTTCTAAGGAAAATAATTTTGCATTAATTGCAAAAAAGGCACTTTTAAAGGCCACCAATTTAACAGTAATTCATTTAGCAGCATCCTAATTCTGGGGCTATATTTTACCCCATCTGGTTTTCTTAGTAACACATTGACAGTGTTCATGATTTGTTGGTAGGACTATACATACAAACCTCGAAACCTGCCATTATAGAAAAAAAGTTTTGGCACACCCTCTGTGGATCTGCCATTCTTCTGTGGTTTAATATGAAGTTGCAGATGCTAACACACGTTAAGTTTCATCTGGAAATTGGTATTTCTTGTTTTAATATTGTGCTGAAATCATTGGTGATAAGTACCGTATTTACTCGATTCTAAGGCGCACTTTTTTGCTGATATAAGTATATATTGCATTAAAACATGTTGATTTTGATTTTTGAATAAAGTTATAAAGTTGATTTTGGTGCGCCTAAGATTCGAGGAACAATTTTTTTTTTCAAAAATGGTCATAAAATCAGCATGCACCTTACATTCGAAGGCGCCTTATAATCGAGTAAATACGGTAATTTGAATGAATGTTGGTTGAGTGATTTGGCTATATAGGAATTTTTTTCCCCCCCCATAGAAAAATAGGTTTTAAAAACTTAATTTGGTTGTCTGAAAGCTTCATGTATTGAGTGTCCCAATAAGAGTGCTGGATTTATATTATACACCATTGATATTGCAGTTGGTTGGTTGGTGGCCCTAAAAAAATTTCACATCTCATATCTGCTATTGTTGCAGAGGAACAATGCACTATTATGAAAACTCACAAATTTTTGGGAAAGACTGAAACAGGTCCCAAGGTTCTTGGAATTTTCAGATTGCCTGGATTTGGAAGAGATGTGGCTCTAGCAGGACACGCAACCTGTCACTAAGTTGCTGCGAGAAAGTTTTCCTCGTCATGTCACTTCTTTCTTTAGGGGTTTGTAACGACCCACCAATTCATGGGCATAAGGTGGAGAATCGACATACTATTGGGAAAATTGTGCTGCAGTTGTGTGGAAATTTCATCAAAAGAGAGAGTGTGTGCCAGAAGAATCGTAGGGGACATGTGCTGCAATTAATTGTGGAACATATCTGCCAAATATACTTATACAGAAATTAATATATCAGCACTTTTTTTGAATAAGTGACTCATTTTGCTCTTATTGGAACACTCATTATTTGAGAACATGGGGATGCTTGTGCATGGTTTTGGAAGCACATGCTTGTGATGTACCGTAAAACCTTGAATAAACGCCTGTCTCGATTAAAGGTCGGGTGGTGTCTTAAAGATTAAACGCTGGGTCTGATTGTTTGATGGGTTAATCATATAAATTCCAGGGTTTTTTGTTCCCATTTCTTGCGAATAGCCCTTAACGCTGGGTCTTGATTAATTGCTTGGGGGGAGGGGGGTCTGGACCATTGTGACAAATAGACGCCTGGGCCTATTCAAGGTTTTACGGTATTTAAGTAAATATTGGGTCTTCATCTTTTGATATTCATGTATTTCCAGGACCACCTCCAGGTATGAGACCACCTCCCAGGCCTTGAACATCCTTTCTCATTGAACCATCTTCAGTTTAACTTTTTATGTATCACTATTCAATTTATGATCAACATATGTAAAAAGAAAAGTAATATTGTCAATCATTATTCTTTGTCTTTTATGATGATGTCATTTATATTTGAAGTCTACATTGTTATGAAAGATTAAACAGTATTTTCTGATTTTTTTTTTTTTTCAAGTAATATCTCTTTTATAAAAATATGAACAGATTATTATTTTAATAAATTTTTAAACATTTATAATTTTAAAATAGTTTCCATAATTGGAGATTTCAATATTGACTTTAGTACATCTATTTCGAATTGTAGTCATATACTTGATCCAACTATGCTAGCCGGTCTTAAGATGTCAATTAAGGCATATACAGTGGAACCTCGCATAACGAGCACCTCCCATAACGAGTGGTTCACATTACGAGTAAAACAAATTGTAAAAAAATGACTCACTTAACGAGTGACGTTTTGCATAACGAGTGAAGAGGCGACAACATGAGGCAATAAGGGAGATACTGAAATCATGGGAAACTATTGCGTCGTACATTGAGACGTATCACCCTAATAAAGTAGTGGCTATGCGCGCTACAAATTTATTTAATGATAATAATGTGTCGCATTTTCGCTAAATTTTGAAGTGTAGGTAGGCAAAAACAAATGTCTCTAGACTCTTTTCTAGTAAAAGAGGATGCTTAAGAAAGTCCCAGTACTGCCAGTGCTTCTAAAAGATTTAAAGCTAGTGAGTCAGTAGAGACTGCAGCGAGTGAAGAAGAGTTTCTCCATAGTCTAAGACTATGGTTTCATTCTTAGACATATGTTCTCTTAGTGGAAGATTCTCCTCCTCCTTCCCAATAACATTCCCTGTCCTCTTTCCCTCCGTCTCCCATGCGTCTGCAGCTACTTTCTTTATAATGTAGAACCGTATTTATTTCTTTTTACATGTATTTTATCAAATATTTGTTCTTTTTCGTGATCATTTATATACTATTTAATGCGTTAATACTTTAAAAAACGCCTTTATATATTATTATAAATAATAAACTAATTACATAAATATTTATTGAGTATTTTTTTTCAGTATGGAACGCATTATTATATTTTACATTGATTCCTATAGGAAAAATGGTTTCGCTTTACGAGTAAGATTCGGGAACGAATTATGCTCGTTAAGCGAGGTTCCACTGTACTCATTTTTCACCATTTTATCATAAATATACAGCTTTTGACTCATGTTTTTCTATGCTAACTCCTATTTACAGCAAATCTTTAGATGCCGCAATCACTGACCATTTTCTTTTTTTAATTATTTTTGACATAACTCTATCTTATCCTATTAAAGCTAACTTTCTGAATAAACTCCTAATTTCTGATCATAGGATAATAATGCTGGAATCTTACCTTTTCCTGATAGACTGGTCTATACTCTTACCTACTGAATTCGATACAGACTCTTTATTTGATAATTTTTTATCCCATGTTCATCATGGTTTTGATCATTATCTACCCTTTTATCATGTTTCTTATGGAAAAAAATTTAAGGCATCCACATAAAACGCCTTGGATAACTCCATGTCTTCTGATTGACATAAAACTTAAAAATAAGTATTATTTGAAGTCGCAACTTGTTCCTTCTAAAGTTAATATTAAACGTTTTAAAGATTTTTCCAACGTACTTCGCAAGAGAATTAACAAAGCCAAAAGAGATTATTTCGATAAATTATTTTTATTATTGTATGGGAACAAGGACAGATAGAAGGTAATAAAAAGTTTAGTCCCCGAGTCAGAGTTTTATATCGCCTTTCAGTATTCCAACCAATGTCAACAGAGACTTGTTAACCATATTCCTTCGGTCACTTTTGCCTCCCTCATCGACTCTTTGTCCAATTCAGTTTGATTATGATACTGCCCAATTAAATCATAGTTTTTTTGTATTTCCTGCAACGGCCGAAGAGGTTGGTGATGTTATTGGGAGTTTGAATTCCTCGGATTCCTTCGACCCAGATTTTAATACAGTTATGCCACACTTTATCTTTTCTCTTAGCATTATTATTTGATCATTCTTTGGTTTCTGGAGTTTTCCCTGCGGTTTTGAAACTGGCGCGTGTTACACCAATTTTTAAAAAAGGCGACCCCCTCAATCTACTCAAATTATCGTCCAATTTCAGTTTTGCCTTTTTTTTTTTTTATTTTTTTTTTTTTTGCTAAGGTTTTTGAGAAGTTATATTACGTTCGCATTTCCAATTATATTCACACTAATAATTTTATTACATATCACCAACATGGCTTCGTCCCTGGTTAAAACGTTGAAACTGCATGCTATGAATTTATTGAATTCGTATAAACAGAAGTGGCCTCTAATAATCATGTTGCGGCTGTATTTGTTGACTTTCCTAAGGCCTTTGATTTTGTTCCTATCAATCTTTTATTGATTGAATTAAATAAACATTTGGTATTCGTGATACTCCGTTACGTTGGTTGCAGAATTTATCTGATCGATTTTATTTTTTATATTTTTTTGGCAATTTTTCCTCTACAATTAATCATAACATTGGAGTACCCCAAGGATATATTCTTTGACTTTTATTATTTTGTTTATATATCAATGATCTTCCATTATCTGTTAGCTCCAACTCATCTTTGAAAATTATTCTGAATGCCGATGACGTCGTGTTTTTAGCTGCATGTAAAGAGCCGTTACAGGTAGAATAATTGCTTAACATAACTCTCAATGATTTATGTACTTGATCTTAAAAAAAAATTGCTTATCAGTAAATACGATAAAAACTAAATCCATAGTTAATCAACGCAATAAACATAATGTCCCCAGTTCTCTTTATTATGATGATATTCGGCTATTAACTGTCTCTTCCTTTGTTTGTTTAGGGATTTTAATCTCCCATGATCTTTCTTGGGATTTACATATTGATTGCCTATTGTCTAAGTTAAACAGAAAGCAAGGCTGCATTTCCCGTTTGCGTTATCTTCCCCGTAAGATAATCCTCCAACTTTACTATGCTTGGATTCTATCTGCTTTGTTTTAATATAATCTTTTGTGGATCGTTTAATTCCCGTAATCTTTCTAGAATTTTTAAATTGCAGAAATTGTTTCTCAGAACTTTATTTAACCTTCCCAAACATTCATCTGTAACGCCTTTTTTTTAGATTTAGATATTTTGACGGTGTATCAATTATATTTCATGCTTGTTTGCACTATTGTTTTTAAACTTTCTAACTCTTATGTGCCTCACCTCCTATAATAATAACTAATAACTCTAATCAACGTTACCATACTCGATCATCAGGACTATTAATTCCTTTTTCCAATCGTAACTATCGTTGGTCTGACTATAGGTGTAGGTCTTCTCTTCCTTCTCAGCTGCCCTCATTATTTGTTTTTTTTTTTTTTTTTTTAATACAAGCATTTAACCCATTTATGCCTGAAATGAAAGTACCCAAGATATTTGCATCATTTTAACATGGGTAGAAAATGTGTTTAAAAGGATAAAAAAAAATTAATTTGACAAAATTGTAATATTTTTGTTTATTTATGGCCCGTGCTACATATAGGACACTAGACTTTACAGATTCAGTATTGGTTACTTTTTGATGTGAAAATCTTTGAAACATTTTTCACAGCGTGTTGTTTTTTGATGACAATATACACATCTTGTTTGCTTGTTTTGAGGGATCACAAAGTGATTGAGTCCATCATATCGAATATCTTGAAGAGATTGCGTTGTACCTCTTCCTCCTGTCAACGGAGCATATCCAAAGCTTTCTGAGTAAAAGCACGCTATCCGTCTGAAAGCTAATAGATAAAGATGATTTCCTTTTGAACAAGTTTATGTAACTGCCAAGCATTCTTTATGGCCATATCCAACATGTAAGAAACCAAACACGAGTACCATTTTTTTCCTGTAACACCCACTCGATATTTGTCGATGTTCTGGTCCATTCGATCTACCCCCACCCATATTTTGATTGTAGGTCTTCACAAGTGCTGGTTGTTCTACTTGAATGTTTTTTATTTGTTGCCCTGAATATCTTTTTGCTTGGTTTATTCGATCTACCCCCACCCATAACATTTGAAACCAATGTTACCACACTATTGTCATGTCATCTACACACAATAATTTCTCCTTTCTCATCCACTTTGTAATCCTAAGATCCTCTTGATTTTTTTTTCATTTCATTAGCAGAATCTAGTGGACATTTTCCAGTTCTATTTTCACGAATAGTCCCTGTACCTTTGATTACCAAGTTTCTTCAGTTCAGATAGTCTATCTATCTATATATATAAAGAAGGATGTTTGTGGGTTTGCCTGTATGTTTTTTATACAAATCTACAATTTTATTCCGATCTTGATAAAATTTCGCATACATGACCTTCAAAGCATGAGGAAGGTCACTGTCTACCTCAGATTTCGGAAAAATAATAAATATCGATAAAAAATCGATATTCATGGTTATGGCAAGGCATTTTAATGAGAAATATCTCATGACCAACAATGCATGGCAAAGTTTGTGCAACAATAGGTATCAACAATGGTATCAGCACGCAATTCACAAACACTGCATGAACCAACAATATATATCTCATGACCAACAATGCAAGGCAAAGTTTGTGCAACAATAGGCCCATTGTGTTCGCATCAACAATGGTATCAACGCGCAATTCACCAATAACAATGAGCACAGAATGGTGATGTAATGTTAAAGCAATCTTTCCAAGAATTATAACAATGAACATAAAATGGTGATGTAATATGGATAAGTTTCAAGTGTAACAATGCATAGAATTCCTGTTATTCAGGCTTTTCTTAGAAAAGAGTTTTCTTAGTACATAACAATTTCTTGATAATCATTAAAAATGATCAGTAACTGGAAATAATGGAGAGTTAGCAGACTATTGAGAAAGAGTGGAAAGACGACAGAGGAAGCACTCCTTTAGCTCCGTGATGTATTGAGCAAATGGGAAGCAAGTAAATAGAAGAATCGGCGACCGCTAGACTGCACAAAGTGATGAATGGCCAAGTTTTGCTTCAACACATCGAGAGAAGAGTGGAAATTGCAACAACACTAAGTATACATCTGAGGTAAGATTACGTGAGTAAGAAATTATTTAGACTAGCAGTGGCATCCTTGGAGAGGTCCAGCCATTGTGAGACTTTAAAAAGATTTTTTTCGAATTTTCATTAAGAATTTTTACTGTATTAATTCTAAGCATTTTCATGTGTTTATTTTTAAGATATTGCAAAATTTAATTTAATTTTTTGAGATTGTTCTGTTTACATACAAGTGTAATTATCCCGGGCAACGCCGGATACCTTTGCTAGTAGCTTTATACTTATCAATAGAAATAGTTATCAAAGCAGATGTGGAAAGGCAAAGAACCTTTTTCTGCTATTTTTTTTTGGCAAAATCAAAAACCAAGCTTCCACCTAGTCCCAAATCAGAGACAGTTTATTGTTTTCCCTTGTTTCCTTGATACGGATCAAACCAGACCACATATCCTAATGGTATTGTCCCACACCATATCTTGAAACCAAACCGAATTGGCTTGCCACGGATGAACAGTTTACAACCATGCTTGCCAAAATACTCGCACATAGATTCGTCAAAACTAATATTCCTCAATTGGTGCATGCTCAAAAAAGGAATCATTGAGGGATTTTATCAATGGTCTCAATTTTGTAAATTTGTCATCGGAATCTAGAGACCTATTGTCTGCAAAGTGCAGGTTTGTGAATATTGCCTCGAATCTGTCTTGTCGCAAAGCATTGTAAATAGCTTGACATCGCGTATCACTAGATTGTTCCCAGAACATTCTTCGTCTTGGTAATCCTACGTAACCACTTACTAACAGCAGCACACAAATGGTACATTTTATTTCTTCAACAGTCACTTAAAGGTTCCTGTTGGGAGGCATATCTGTTTATTTCATCTGTAATCAGTTGCAAAAGTTCATCGTGGAAAAACAACTCAAAATACTCAACAGGATTCAGGTTCATTTCTGGTAGCTGTTCCAACTTTCCATCCATATATGACCAATCTGGAAATTTGAGTTGAGATCCCTTTTCGACCATTTACGTTTTGCTTGTTTCTCAACTTTTTTCTTTTTCCTGGGGTGATCTGAAATTTCTTCATCACTGGAACTGTCGTTGTTTGTCTGAGTTATTGGCTGAACTTCTGAACGAAGGAGGCTACCAGGCAAATTTTGAATATTTCCTCCAGAATCTTCATCAGTTATGTTGGCATCAGCAGTATCAGGAGGATCGACAAAGAAATTCACACTGTGATAGGTCTAAATCTTCTAAACGATCCAACAGTTCAGTGGATAAGTCTTTGTGGATATCGAGAAGGCTTGTAAAAATTCCTAGTTGTTATGCCACTGAAAAAAATATCACTGTATTGCAAAACGTAGCAAAGAGCCCACTTACGAACACCACGCGTCCTACATGTAGGACAGACAAGTTTGGAGGATAAAAAGGCATAAAAAGTCGTGTATAATTATAAGCATGATTGGAGGATAAATTAGAGGTATATATCATTCTGTCCCAGCCGTGTTTCAATTTTTATAGTAAATGACCTATATATTTACTCACCGTGAAGTTGAAGCCATAGCTTAGTTCAAAATTTCATAGTTCTGCACATGCTTGGGATTATTTCTCTGCACAAAAAAGGCAGAAACGCAACCTTTTTTCCTGTAGTATTGCCATGGATGAAAGAAACAGGATGGATGACTCCTATGAGTCGTGCGTGAGTTTTTTTTTCAGTGGCGCCCTCTGGCTTCTTAAGTGAAAAATACTGAAACATTTGGTTTCGCTTCGCATGGTTTCTGTTTACACAGCTGTTAAGGAGAAAAGCATGGCTGCCTATCGCAAAAATATTACGTATTTCATTGAGTTCTTTTGAATTTTTTTTTATTATTTTATTGAATTAGTTTATTGAAATATTAAGTTTTGGAGTTTTTATTAAAATTACATACGATTCTTTTAACAATTTAATTATATAGGTATAAAGTTTTTCTTTAAAAATTATATTTAAAATTACATTAAAAGATATCAAAATGAAAATGGAAAAGATTTCTTCATTAAATCATAACTGTACACATGATCTAAATATATATTATAAGTTTCAAAGAAATCGCAGCTGTTCCAGGTCTCCTAGCAATATGTGAACAATGGGTGCGTTCGGAGAACAGCCGCTTTTTCCACTGTTTCCACTTCGTCGTTCGAGAAACCACCACCAGAGAATTCTCAGTGTTCGGGAATGCAACGAAAATCCACTTATTTGATATATTTCCTTCAATTTTTTTCCACTCGACAAAAGTCAGTGTAATCAACTTTTTCGATCAACCATTTTGGCTGCCGCAAAACAACTGAAAGTGACTACTTAAAAACAAAAACACTGGAAAACATATTCACTTTCAATTCACGGAGAATTCTCTGATTCTCGAGAAATTCACCAGTGGCTGTTCTCCGAACGTACCCATTAACCATGAGCCTATGGACAGCTTTTCCTCTTCTCCCTAAGCAGACGACAGATGCTAGTTTTCATGCAAAAATCCAGATGTCGCTCTGAAATCAAACTAACATCTAATAACCATGGTTGTAGTATCTCTAGTAGTGACCTTGAAGCAGAGCTCCTAACGGATGGGTGGACTCGTGGGTTCACTTAGCCAAAAGCATTTTGTAGACTTTGGCTTAGCATAAGAATAGTAGTGGGAAATAGGCGCTGTTCGGATATACATGGATTTCATTATTAAATTTATATTTCGTTCTTCATTTTAATTACAATAAATAAAAAAGTAAACTTTACGTCTGTATATAAAATTGTTTCATGTATACAATAAAAATAAAATCATTTAAGATACGTTTGCTTATCTATTAAAACTTTCAAAAGACCCGTTTCTTAGGGTAATATCAAGAACAGATGAAGAACTTTCAAATGACCCGTACCTTCATCTGTTCTTGGTAATATTATGAATTAAAAAGTTAACTTTTGATTTACCATATCTTTTGTGAAAGTGTATTCAGAACTTTTGTATACTTATAAAGAAAATAAACACTTTTTAGCGTGATGTTTGCTTAATTGTATAACTAAAGAGAATTGTCAATAGCGTGATGATTGCTTTTATTAGAATTTTTGGCGGCGACTATTAAGTCATTTTGCACAACCCGAGACAAACACAAACATCCAAGCCCACAGAGGGATTCGAACCCACGACCAAGTGGACTCAAGAAACTATAAAGCCTACGCCCTAGACTTCTCGACCACCTGGCCAGCTTTCTAAATGAAAAATGAAAAGTTATATTTTAAGCCCACACATTATTAACGAAACTGATCAGGATTTTTTCGATGTACCATGAAAATAACAGGACTCGCAGTGAGAAATAAAAAAAAATATAGGAGCTAATACAAAAAAATTTAGGATACCATTTTGATTCATTATAGGCTGTTTATATTAATTAATGCGATCCCCATTTTTGTTTATTGTATATACAGGTATACACTATATAATTTGCTTTTTTTCCTCAGTTTTCCATCACCAGGCATGGCGGGAGGGGGGAGAATGAGTTTAAACAAACTTCGACCTAATGAACTAGCGTATAATACTGAATATACACGCAATTTACCGTGTATTATATGCTAGTGTCGTTTGAAATTCGTCAGATAGAAGAACGTTTTACCCCCTCCCCCCTCCCCAGTCGCTGTAGCGCTAATTTTTCAGTTCTTGCAGTCCCACAAATTTGGTGCTTTTTCAGGTCAACATTTCTCAAAATTTTATCATGCATTTATTTTATAACATAAACTAACCAAACTGGGTTTAAAATGCAGGAAAACTCAAATAGTTTTTGATTCTAGCATTACAAATGTTCTATGTGACTCCCTCGAGTCACCCGGATAATGTCAAGATAGTCAATATCATCCCAAACTCCTTTCAGCATGTCTGCCATTACTAGTCCCGTGCTTTTGCATTTGCAAAGACATCCAGTTTCCAGAAATTGATCATAGCACTTACGGATGCTTTTAGTGGGGCAATTTTTATGAAATTGCCTACGAAATGCTCCTGGACTAAAATTATAGTTTGTTTTTGCATACTCCAACATGCAATATGCCTTTTTAGTCACAGCCGCCATCTTTAATTTCCTTGCGACACTAGCGCCACCTCAATTGCGGGAAGGTTAAAAATATTTGAGTTTTCCTGCATTTAAAACCCGGTCTGGTTAGTTTATGTTATTAAAATAAATGCATAGTAAAATTTTGTATTGCCGGACATCATTTTGAATCACCCTGTATAATACAATGAACACGGGTACTTCTGGGCAGCAGCAGGATTTCCCATTAGCTTAGAGGAAAATTAAAGTGACTCAGATCGGAGAGTACCCTATATATCTAATTGATATAGATGGTGCTGGCAGAGCCAAGTCTAATCTAGGTGGCGCTGATTGGAGGAGTTTTACTATATTTACAAAAATGATAATTCATCTGTTTAAAACGTGTTAAAATATCGCTGAAATAGTGCCACCACGCAAAATTGAATATTGTTTAAAAGAGGGTGCCACTCTCCCCAGTCACTTTCACTTTTCCCACAGGAAAACGTTACTCTGAGTAACTGGCCACGAAACTCATGAGGATGTAATGGTGTAGTTGCGATATATTTGTGATATTAATCCCCATTTAAACCAACACCCCGACAGATGTTGCTTAAACGCGATCCCGCTGTTATTTTGACCACCAGATGGCAAAACATCAAAGTCTGCTCTAGAGTTCCTCGAAATAAGTAAGGGTTGCGACAACTGGGCAAGCATGTTGTTTGCCATCATGGATGAAGAAAAGATGGATGGGACACTCCATTGCCTTCCTCAGTGAGTTTGATTTTGGAGCGACATCTGGAGCTTTGCGTAGTACTAAATATGATCGTCTGCTTAGATTAGGTTAATAAAATTAAAAATAGACTAAAAGCATTAAAATAAAAAATATAAAAAACTTTCTAAGCACACTTTTATCTTAAAAAGCCACAAAGTAGTTGTCGCAACTCTTATTTATATCGAGGAACTCTAGTCTGCTCTAAATAATCAGATTACAATAGAATTCAACATATAAAGCATAAGTTATCGATCTTTATTTAAAAGCACAAGTAGTTATAAATTTTAAGTTTTTTATCTTAAATAAATGATTCAAAACGGTTCATAGAAATTTGATAAATGAAGCATAGATTGCTCGAAGTGCCATCTACTTCCGTACGCGCCGATAGCATTGGAACAGCTACGAGTATCGTAAACTCTTCAATTAAGAAACCATGAGTAGATTAAAGTATTGATATGGCACATAAATCTAGCTTTTATATCCCAGGCTAATCCCGTACTGAATGCTGGGATCGCCACCAGCGGACGCCTTCTGAATTACACAATACTTCCGGTGCTAGTCATGAATCAACGTTTTTCAAATGCAAGGGAGTTATTTTCCGCTAGAGTTTTTCCATTGATTGAATTTTGGATGAATAGACATGTTGATAATGTTTTTAATGCAGTAGCAGTCAGACTACTTATTAAAATAGAGGAGGATACGAAATATAGGAGATATATAGGTCATTTTTGAACGACCTATATATAGGAAATATAGGAAAAATAGGAGAACTTCGAGGCCTGAAATAAAAGCATTTTAAATTTACATTTTGCCTATTTTCAACATTGAAATAAAGCCACTTTCTTCGATTAATTAAGCAAAGTTCTTGATGAAAATTAAAAACTTAAGGATATTTTCAACATCATTGCCCTGTTACAAGAAATTTCTCAGTGTTCAGCTATATTAAAACGAATTTTAATTCAAAATAAAATTTATTCGGCTTACAAATTGTAAAAAAAAAATTGACTCCTTGAAACTTTTAATTTTTGGACTTTTATGAATTCAAAATAAATGGTAACTCAATTAATTTAAAATTAAATGTAAATTAATTATAATCAACTGTCATTTTTTTATGAATTTTGTTTTTGTTATATTATTTTGTTGAACTGTGAAATTTGTTAATTTTTGTCAACATCATTTACTTCAATGTATTATTATCATTAAAATACATAATGTATCTAAATGTATACAGTGTATTTAAGTGTATATAATATCTGCATCCTGACACTTTTGTCACTTGTTTTGCTTACCCCTTTCTCAATAAAAACCAATTAAAGTAATTAGGTCAAATTAATTCTGTTGTTGAAATTATATTAGTTTGTGAGTGAAATTACTATATTTAGGAAAAAAATATCAATACATTTGTAAAGTCTAAATGATTTAAAAGTCTAAACTTAACAGTCAGTCAGCTGATTGCCAAGCAAGTTACTCATAAATTTAATTAGGCGAATATCTATTTTTCCTCCATGGAAAATGTTTTTCTCTTACCGCCAAACGATTACATGCCATTCATTTCAAGCTTCCGTGAGATTAGGACAGTTTCAGTTAATTACAGACTGAGAAATAATTAAAAATCTAGAAAAAAACCGTAGCAAGCTCCATTTCCGCAGGTTATAACCGACAAATTCCACCCATCCGTCGGAGGGCGCCACCGTCTGCTCACTAACATCACTTAGCATGGGAAACGGTTCTGTGTTATTCCGTAGTAAAAGCATTATTATGGGTATGCTTAGATTGCTGAGCTTTGGCTGAGACAAATGCGACGCCAGAACTTGCTCAGCTAAAGCTCAGCGTAGAAAAAAGAATGACTTTGCTGAGCCCGACTGAAAGCGGTTGAGCTTCTGAGGTAAAAAGGAATGTGCGGATAGTAATGTTGATCTTGCTTAGAGGAATCTGCATATCGAATTTCACTCTTTTATATGCTTAAATACGCGTAGACCTTTTGGTCCCCTCTAATTTCCGCCTCCGAAACTCCGACCCTAGTGGGTCAATCAAAACCAAACTAAATACATGTAGTGAAGGTGCACATGCCCATAGTAAGCTACATTCCGAATTTCAACCTTCTACCTCAAAAAATGCGGAAATTATGAAGGGGACGGACGGACAGGCAGACGGACATTGTGAAAACAATAAGTAGCCCCATTCTTCCACTACTTAATAATCAATGTTTGTATCCATTGATTAATCGATGTTTCGATGGTTTAGGAACATCGATTGCATATCAAAAACCATCGATTTCGGGCGTGTCTAAAAAGTGAGATATACAGGGTGATTCAAAATTTAATGTACAAACTTTTAGGGGAGGTAGTAGGGGTGATTCTAAGCAAAAAATTTCATATGAACGATAACTGAGATATGAACAGAAATAAAAACGCCACCACCAAAATCAACAAGTTAATAACTCAGGTTCTATACCATCTAGGATGATGAAATTTGGGGGGATAATAGGGTACACAAAACTGTGTATACCGTTAAAGTTTGATCGAATTTCCACGTGTAGGTTCCGAGTTACGCACTCAAAATCGTAACACGTGCTGGTTAGTACTCTCATGTGAGCACTGTTACGATTTTGAATGCGTTAACTCGGAAACTACTTGTTGGAATACGATCAAATTTTAACGGTATATACAGTTTTATGTACCACATTGTTTCCTCCAAAATTCTTTATTCTAGATTGTATAGAACCTGAGTTATTAACTTGTTGATCTTGGTGGCGGCATTTTTATTTCTGTTCATATCTCAGCATTCAAAATCGGACCCATGGTCATAAGAACTTTTTTGCTTAGAATCACCCTTACTACCTCCCTTAAAAGTTGGTACATTGAATTTTGAATAGAGTAGTTGCAATCGATTAATTAATCACGAATCGTTGCTTATTTCCCACAAAAGTAATGTTGGAGCTACTGCTCCGCAACGTGAACGGCAAAAGCGAGAAACGCAGTGTTTGAATCTTAATTCAAAAAGTCTGTACACAATGGAATTCGTTATACCTGATATTAAAGAGGTTTTAGTGTTTAAAGGATTTGGTGATGTGTACTCTCCAAAATTTTGACAATGATGAAGAGTTGATACCATCGAATGAATGTAAAATTCTCTCCGATTTCTTAATAATATTGAAACCATTCCTGAGAATTATCAATGAAATATCCTCAGAGAAAAATACCACAGTTAGTAAAATACGAGGAGTGATCAAAAACTAAGGTTACAACCCCGATATTCCTGGAGCTTTGTCTGTTATAGAGAAATTAGTAGTGTGCGGTAATTCTAATACATGCGGTCGGCAACTGTGCAGAGTTTCAGCCACCCGCCACCTATAGGGCTAGTTGTAGGTTAACATAAATGGCGACTCGTTTGGAAAACTGATGTTGCGAAGAAATCCACTCAGTTATTCGATTTATGTGGGCAAATCATGTAACCGCGGCCAGGAATTCTCACCGAGTGCGTCATCCTCCTTCACGACAACGCGCGACCTCATACAGCCCAGAAGACCACCACGCTGTTGAAGCAGTTTCGCTGGGACATCATCGAACACCCAGTTTCCCTACAGTCCGGACCTCGCTCTAAGTAACTTTCACCTTTTTCCTCACTTTAAGGAGCACCTAGGAGACCGACGATTCGCTTCAGA
>JAHWFO010019175.1:0-11526 GCA_023313115.1 Rhysida immarginata
TCCTCGGTAGGATTAACTTCTTGTTATAATTGTATGATTGATGTTTTGCTTTAATGTGATTGCAGTTTACTTGCGCAATTGTTACTGAAACATATTGAAAATGGATTTCTCAACCAGTAATTAATAGTTATTAATAAAAATACAAAATGAATAAAAAATAAGATAAAATAAACAAAAATAATTAATCAAAAATCAAAATAAAAAGCTGACGTTTCGGATAGAGACTATCCTTTATCAACGCAAAAAGGATAATTCTCTGAAAGCAAATAGAATATTAGAGAATTATCCTGAATAACTATTAATTATTGTATTCCAGGGTTCTTGTGTCTCGTCCTTCTCTAAATATATATATCCGTTCGATTTCTCAACCAGTAATTATTACATTTAGTAAGAACTTCCTGAGTAAGGGTTACCTCCTTATTGTCCCGAGGCCTTCAATTGCCATATGATGAAGGTTTACTTCTTTTCTATGAACTTCAACTTCAAAAGCCTTTCGCGGAAGTAACTATCTGACTTCTTTAGCAGAGGAAAAAAAATTTGCTGTACCAATTTATCTTGCCGATTTCATTAGATCGATACAACATTATTATATGAAACCCGTTTAATGCTTTTGACTTCTATTTTTAAATATTAGAAAAAAGTCTAGTATTTTCATAAATTTTATTTTAATAGTTTATGGTCTGAATCCTAGGGAAAAAATAATAAAAATCCCATTTTAATCATTATCCTACATACATTACATCACGTTATTATAAGGAAGACAAAGTAAAAAGAGTAACCTAATGAAAGGCGTTTGTCAAAAGCCAAGCAATATACAATATAGGAAATCAATGCGCTTCAATGATGTTCTTGACAAAATGTTTTTTCATGAATTTAAAAAATTCAAATAAAATTGTAACAAGTCTTTTCATTTAATTTTGTTTTTCACCATTTTTTTCTATCAGATGTATTTTTATTCTTTCTCCAATATCGATCCGACAACACTGCTCAACAAAGCCGGCGCATGACGAATTTCTTCATTGGGAAGTCCGATCAAACGATGATTGCACACGGCATGACACATTGCAAGCATACACCCCCTACCTCCCCCACATCGTCCATCATCTGCAGCATTCTGAGAACAACGACTGGTTAATGGTTCCAGCCAAAACTTATCGAATATTGGAAGAATATGGAATCTTTCTTGAAAATCATATTTAAGATATTGTGTAGTTTTTACAGAGTAATCGCATTTATATTTAATGGAGATTTAACGATAGAATTATTTGATAATGACTGTCAAAAAATTGAAACTTTAATAGCTGTCTAATTTTAAAAATTTGTTTACAATACTTCCTCAACAACAAAATAAAGAAAATTAAAAATTAAACTTTAATGCAATCAGTGCAATTTTTTTAATGAAAATAAAACCCCTCTCTCAGTCCAAAAACATGATACATTTACAATACAAAAATAACGTTCTGAAATGAATACCGTACTTTCGAATAGAGGGAGATTCAATTACGGAATTGCAAAATTTGCATTATTTATCGTAGCAAATTATCTTTAATTTATCAACAACATATGGCTATCTTCAAGAAGTCAGGAAATCGAGATTAAAAATCCTGATGACTACTCTATTTACCATACAAGATCAATTCGGGCAAAATGCTGATGAAAGTCGGCATCTTCAAAAGTAACATATTTCCACATGAAATCTAGCCAGAACTGTTGAAAATCAGCTGTTTTTACTTTAAAAAGTTCAAATAGTGAGTAGAAATTCTTATATTAAGTCGGCATTATTTTCAGGAAGATAATACTCGATAAAAGTCAGAGATAATAAACGAAAGCAAAAAGCAGCTCTGTTGAGACTGTGATAATAACAGCTCCGTTGAGACAGAGATAATAAACAAGAAATTACTCTCCCAGAGGTGGATATAGGAAAATGTATAAAAGCTCTATCTCTTTTCCTTTCTCATCATTTCCGACCGAACGGTATATCACATGCCATATGTTGCTGTAGTTATAAAGACCAAGTGACTGCCACCCGCTACAACTCCGTCCCCACTGGGACAATTTGGCCCAAACTTCAGAATAATCCGCCTTACATAATTAAATACCCCGTAGATCACTTGGTCCTCTCCTTTCCTAATTTCACCGGCCTCGGTGGCTCAGTAGTTGCGTGATCGCCTCTGATGCCCGAGGACGCGGGTTCGACCCCGGCCGAGGACGACGAGGATTTTTTCAGGAGGAAAATCCTGAGATCACGCACTTTCTTCGGAAGGGGAGTAAGGCCGTTGGTCCCGGATAGTCGTTTGCCGGCTGCACGTTAAAGAACCCTCGAGAGGCAAAATTTGCGGCCCCTATAACGCCGTCCTGAAATAGCTATAGCAGTTGAAAAGGGCGTTAATACCAAATAAACCAAACCAACCTTCCCTATTTTCATGCGCGAAGGTCCTCTCCACTTCCGTAACTCGATCCCAGTGGGTAAATCTAAACCAAATTAAATAGCAAAGTGGGACATGCTTATGTTAAGCCATGTTCCTAATTGCAACCTTCTACGTTAAAACTTGTGGAAAATATAAAGGGGACAGACAGCGCACTTTCCGTCTGTTTGTTTGTTTGTTTGTTTGTTACTCCATAACTTCTGAACCGGGCAACCCCCGAGGCTGAAATTTTGCACAGAGGACCTCGAAGACCCGGTGAGTGTCGTAGGCTAGGTCCCGTTCACGTCCTAGTTGGGTTGGCCTCCCACGCTCTTCTAACCGATATTTCGATGGCAACAATATCGAAAAAATATCTCACCAACAATCTGCACGGACCAACAAAGCAAGGCAAAGTTTGTGCAAACAATTCAGCAAGTTGTCTTTTTATCAACAATCGGCTGTTTGTGTTTCTATGTTGCGTCAACAAGGGCTGATATTAAATGCTTGCTTTAAGGAGGATTTAAGTTTTAAAGGGATTATACCGTGACCACCGAGAGAGAAGGCCTCCGCAATGAAACTGAATATATTGTTGCATCACATAGATAGTGCATTGTTATTCGTATTTCTACCAATAATAAGCCCTGAATTTGCACTATCTATGATGATGTAACAATGTATTCAGTTTCATTGCGGAGGCCTTCTCTCTCGGTGGTCGTGATTATACTCTGTTCAACAAAAGAAAAACTGGGCGTGTCTAATTAAATTTCCGATTTCAATTGTTAGACATTGTTGCTAAGTAAAATTAACAATCGCTAACAATAGAAATTGGAAATTTAACTGGACACGCCCAGATTTCTTTCGTTGGACAGAGTATAATAATAATAAGGACGGCTCATGTTAGGCGGATGCCCCAAGCGGTAAGAATTTTGGGGCCCTTAAACTGAAGTTAGGAGCCTCAATTTTGGAGCCTCAAATTTACTGCTATTTGATTTTAATAATTAAAGCTTCCTTCCATAAAATAAATTAAGTTACTTTCAATTACTTAACTAATTACCCATTAAACGATAATTTTCCATGGTTTTTTTTTAACATTTGGGGTCCTATGATATCCCGGGACCCCACGCTGTCGCTTAGTCCGCTTATCGTTAAACCCGCCACTGTCTATATCTATAACATCGGTTGTCTGTTTGCGATTGTAAATGAGAAATAGTGGAAAGGCGTTAGAGAAAGCAGTCCCTTCGCTCGGCGCTATATCGGTTTCGCCCACGCACTGTTTTGTTTCAAGTGATGAATGCCCAAGTTCGGCTTCAAGATATCGAGAGCAAAGTGCGAATGCAACAATAGATTATCAATTAGTGAATTACCCAGCTCAGATTGTTGGAATTGCAGAGCACACAGACACAAAAGATGGAAAAATGGAATTAGATAAGTCTAATAAATAATATTGAATTTCATTTGCTCTCAAAAATAAACAAAACGATAAGGGGGTGTTCTCCAAATTTTTATTTACGCTGATATGAAGTCAATATGCCTTCATATCAGCATTAGAAGAAATTAGTTACTGGTGTCCGATCCAAAAATAAAAATTTGGAGAACACCCCTTATCGTTTTGTTTATTTTTGAGAGCAACTGCAATTCAATTCATTCTATCGGCGATATCTTTCTGAATTTTCACAATATTTGATTGGAGTTTTTATAAGAGTAGCGCTATACATTTGACTAATAAATTATGCAAAAGACATTTTGGTAACGCTTGCGCATGCGCAGTTAAACATTATTTAGTAAAAATGCTCATATTTCATCAAATATTTTATATTATCATATTCTGATTGCAGGGTGTTGTCTCTATTATAATTTGTCAAGTTTCCTGAAAATGGCATTGCATTGGGTTGAATACGCTGCATGTTATAAACAAAAAACTTACGTTAACAATTCGATTTTTTTAAAGTAATCTTTATATCTCCATGAATATACGTGCTATTCTCATATAAATGAACACGGAAAAGTAAAGGAAGCTTCTTAATCCTATGCTAAACCTACAACGTATTTCAAGCGTTTTTTTTCAGGTTGATCCCAAACATTATTTTTTTGGTTCTCTTTGTTGCTGGTCCCCTATTTGCCTTCGGGACAAAACTTTCGCTGAAATATATGAGGTGCAACATACTCTTTACACCCCTGAAGTTTCAGGATAATTAGTCAAGTATTTTTCTAGATATTCGACAAAACGTTTAAAATCGAAAGTGTCCAATTACTTTCTTCTTATCAGTGTATAACGGGTGAATATGGGTATCCATTGTATCGTCGAGGTTCACCACATTAGGGCGAGTTCACATCTAAAGTATGATTACGTTGCCAAGAAATTATTTAGGCTAGGGACGTCATTCGCGTGGAATTTTGGAATTGTTGAATATTTAGATGAACAAATGATTTTTTATAGTCAATTTTTCATGATATCTTATTCTATATCGGTTATTAGCAAGTTTAGATTAAGTCCATCTGCAGTAATGAACGCTACTTTTTTTAAATAAGGGCATTTACCATAAACATTTCAAATTATTTTAAAACAAATTATGTACCATCTCTTCCCATGGGCCGACTGTGGTAAAACAAAGCCTACATGTTGTCACGACTCTTCCGAACTCAACTATGTGGCGAGCGAAATAGGAGAACTACAGCCACAGCCAGGGCTGAAGAAACGTCAGGTCAAAGTATTGTTTTATTTTCGTTCTATTTCTTCCTCTTTCGAAACCACTTGCATTATTCTACTCATGTATAGAAGTCGGATAGAATCTCAGATTTAAGAAAACATAGAGAAAACATGTTTTCTTTAATCTATGGCAGAACTGCTAGAAGGCCATAGTTAGAGAGCGCCATGTATTGGAAGTATTTTAAAAAAATTCTTTTCGGTTTTTCAATATGATTTTTACTGTATTAATTCTAACCTTTTTTTATGTGTTCATTTTCACTGTATATTCACATTCAGTTATTGCAAAAAATTCATAAAAAAGGAGGCCGAGGAACGCCGGGTATATCAGCTAGTATAATAATATACACTTCAAAAGACAGTTGTGTAAACGTTAAGCAGTTAAGAATTATACTCCGTCCAACGAAAGAAAAACTGGGCGTGTCTAATAAAATTTCCAATTTCAGTTGTTAGACATTGTTGCTAAGTTAAATTAACAATGTTTAACAATTGAAACTGGAAATTTAACTCGACACGCCCAGTTTTTCTTTTGTTGGACAGAGTATAGACATTTTAAGCTATTAAAAATTAATATATAACCATAAACAATACCATAGAGAAAATAAATTAACTTAAAATCCTGTGGACAAGAATCAGACACCCCACATGAGTGAACCGTAACTCTGGTCCAAATTCCAAGTCGATTACCACACAGTGTGAATCTCAAATCCATTTCGTCCATCAAGAACTATAAATTGCTCAACAGGGCAACATATGCGACTTCCCTTTTTATAATGAAGATCAACGTTTATCAGTTTCTCATAAGGGCATGTGCCCTCACTATGCAACATTTCAATATACATGGTGTCCGAAAAGTCTAGCACTATGATGTATATCACAGTCAAGAGGCGATGCATTAGATAGAACAAAAACATCTTAATTTCCATGCACGCGTTTTCGACGCATTTATAACTGCGTCTCGACGCAGAAAGCAAATGTGCATCTGGACGCACCTAGACGCACATTGCAACAACTCTTGACGCATTTAATTCGAACGCAGGTATCAGTTTCCATGCATGCGTGAAGGCTACGCAGAAAGTTCAACTGCGCATGCGTCATGAGTTTATGTTTTGCAATTTTTCTCGTTAGAGGGAGAAGCTTCTCTCTAACCATCATGGCCACCACCTTTTATCGTATAATATTGGCCGATTAAAAATTTCCCCGATCAACATTTATTCAAATTCTCTTTCTTCAGCCATCTTATAGCGAAACGACGACTGGACTGAACGTCTTTTGTTAACAAAGAAGTGCGCTTGCGCAAAACAATCATGTGATCTAGAAAGATTTTAGACGCATTTACAAGTGCGTCAAGAAGTAGAAAGCCTATCTACTTCATTTTTCTGCGTCCAGACGCATAAACTCTAGACGCACGTCAACCAAGACTCGGAGACGCAGATATCTGTTTCTATGATACGTGCGTCAAGACGCACCAATTTCTGCGTCTAGACGCAGAGACGCAGTTAAAAACGCATGTATGGAAACTAAGCTTAATATCAAGTGGATCGTGGGCTTTCCATTTCCGACCTCAAACGTGACATACAAGGTCATTTTCAAGGTCATTCAAACCGTAACTTTTTCCCTGTCAGAGATAGAAGAAAATTTCTAATTACGAACTTGTAGAGCGCTCCAAAATTAGTCTAAATCCACGTTTACTTTAACTGGTACTTAGGAAAATTGTGTGAGATAAATGAGGATGAAGATTGGTATGCTACCCTCCCACCATGGTGTTGAGAAGTCACAGACAAATCAATTAGTGAGCTTTTTATTTCTAAACTCAAACGGGGTTGAATACAAAATGTGATTTATGTCCTGACTTCCAAAATCTAACATAGGTTATTTTAAAGTATGTTCAAAGTGTTGGCTTTTGGCTTCAAGGTATAACTGTGCACGATAGGTGATTGCCTTCTGGACAAGCTGTCATTGGCATGGCAGGAATTAGCCTAATGGCCACTTCAATTCGTCCTTGAAGTTCACACAGTGTCCTAGGTTCCGTGGCATAAACGTTTTCCTTTAAATACCCCCAAAGGAAGAAATCTAAGGGTGTAAGATCCGGTGACTTAGGCGACCATGAAACTGGTCCGTTTCTGCCAATCCAACTTTTCGGAAACATTCCATCCAAACTTTCCCTTGCTGTTCTTGCAAAGTCTGGCGGTGCACCGTCTTGCTGGTACCATAGTTCTGGACGTTCTGCCAATGGCTAATTATCTAGAAACTCTTCCACCACACTCATAAGTATTTCATCCCGGTAGCGTTGATCAGTTAGGATACCTTCATAAAAAGCAGGACCTACGACTTGTGGACCCTAAATACTACACCAAACATTCATTTTACAGTTCACTTGGTGTGATGTTGCTTCTCTGCCCAGTAGTGTAGATTATGCTTATTGGCAGTAACTAGACCTCATCGCACCACAGAATCTTGCCTACGAACTGTGGGTCGTTATCAATTTGACAGAGTAGCCAGTCGCAAAACTCTGCACGGGAACTATAGTCTCGTAATTCCAGAACTTGGGCACAATGAATATGGTATGGGTGGAAGTTTTGTGTCGAGAGAATGTCCCACACGGAAGATTTGCTAATACCCAGACCATGTGCAATTGCTCGGACACTTGTATGAGGATTAGCTGCGACTGCTGCTAGGACCATAAGCCTGGCATCATCATTTGTTGCAGTTCTCAGACGATCTTCTCGAGGTAGCTGCTGAACAAATCCTGTGGTTTGGAATCTGTTGATGATGTGCTGGAGTGTTCTGTAATGAGGATGGCGTCGAGTCGGAAATCGTTCTGCATACAGTCTTTTTGCATCAGCAATACTCTCATTACTTGCACCATAGCAGAGACCATGTCGACCATCTCATTCAGTGGATATTGCGTCATCGTGTTACAGGTAATTACTTGTAAAATGGTGATGTAATCAGAAACACGCGTCAAATGTTGCCATCCTCGTTGGCGAATAATGAAGCACAGCTCGAACAGAAACGAACAAAAGATATGTAACGGACTTCGATGAAAAACAATAAATTAAAACGTAATAAGTCTGTTCTGATACAGGTACACGGGTCGAGACATTAATGCGACGCAGGTACATAAAACAAATAAACACTGGAATTGGAATTCAACGACTTTCACGAAACTGTGATTAAGCGAATACAGAACAATAAGTGGCAGCAACACCCAGGTCGTATGAAGAGCAACGAAAAAGGCCTGACGACACAATTTATGGAGACCGTGAAGAAACTACATGTAAATTAACTTTGAATAACTTACAGTTTCGCGTGAGATATGGTGCCACTCTTGTGTGAGGGGGGGGGGGGGGGGGGAGGGACGACGAGTAGCATACCAATCTTCATCCTCATTTATCTCACACAATTTTCCTATGAATCAGTTAATGTAAACATGGATTTAGACTAATTTTGGGGTGCTCTACAAGTTCGTAATTGGAAATTTTCTTCTATCTCTGATCCATTTGCTATAAGACGTTTTTTTTTCTCTCTAATGCATCGCCTCTGGACTGTGATATACATCATAGTGCTTGACTTTTCGTACACTCTGTATATCCAGAAAGGTTGGACCTAAATTTTTCCCTAAGGCACGTGTCCAATTACATAAATTTGGAGAATAATAAAATCTTGCAACATTCCAAACAGGAGCTTTAGCTGTGACGTAGAAGTAATATTAAATTCGAGAATTTAAAGTCTAGCTTAAATTACTAAACTCTGTCCGACGAAAGTTTGACGGGGCGTGTCCAGTTAAATTCAGCTTTCAATTGTTTAGGCATTGTTGCAAAATAAAATTAACAATGTCTAACAATTGAAATTCAACACGCCCATTCAAACTTTCTTTGGATAGAGTATAATAAACAACGGAAATTCATTTACTTCTTTCCAAATTTACGTCTATTTTATTTCTCAACGCAATACAATTGGCAGTTTTAGTGGCCTATAGATGGCAGCACCAACATCTCAAAATGGCGGAGGACATGGGTACACGTTTTGAAGTAGCTAAGCATATAGTTAGGTTACTTGAGTTATTGAGCTATGTTGGACATGAAAACTCCGATTGCCCACAGATGGATACTAAGAAGAGATGTCTTGATGAAGGTGAGGCAGTATCAAAGGGCAAACACCTGCTATATTGTGATGAAATGAAGGTGGAAGATGAATTCTGTAAAGTGTTCGCGCTATGTTTACCAACATCTTACCCGCAAGATCGTCCCCACGAAATTACGATTGAAATTTTCAGCGATTTTACAAATCGGTCACATTTTTCGTGTTTGTGTTCTTGTAACATATAATTCCACATTGTAAGTTTTTTTGTAAATTTATTGCTTGCATAGAAAATTGAATTTGAATAAATTTGCATCCATATTTGTTGTTCTTTTTCTCTATGATAAGAGCAAAAATTTTCCGATGCCAATTAGATACAGTTCTGTTCTTTTCAGCCTATTTGGGTTGAGAAAGCAAATCCATATCAACTTATAACTTCAGAAAAACAAGTCACAGTAGAATACTCACTGGAATCAGTTTGAAAATTACCAGATTTTCAAAAATCTTTAATAATTTTATACGTTTGAGAATCGTTTGAAAGGCTTCAGCAAAGAACTATACCCATCTCGGATGCCATTAATTAGTTCTAGCTGATGCCGCATGGTGTCAACCACTTCTACTAAAAGCGCCAATAATTGAAGGCTTGCCCGGAAGAACGTGACTTGTTATGGAACAAGTCACGTTCTTCCGGGCAAGCCCTTGAATAAACCATATGCAAAACCCCAGTGCATTAGGGGATTGATAGTATCAACCAAGCTTTACCAACACCTCCTAGACAGAAACGTCATACATTGTTACATCACACTAAAGCGGCTATTGTTAATCGTATTTCTACCAATAATAAGCCCTAAATTTAGCCGCTTGATGATGATGTAACAATGTATGACGTTTCTGCGCGCAGGCCTTCTGTCTAGGTGGTGTTGGCTTTACAAGCAATCCAAACGTGCGCATTATAGCCCTGCAACAATGCAAAGTACATCCGTCATTATCAAAACCTTATTCAAAACTATTGGGATAGATAGTAAACGCAGAAAATCACACTGCTAAACAAAGTGGGTTCACACGTTTGTTTGCTGTTGCTCTTGAAATTTGATAATGCACGTTTGGATTGCTTGTAAAGCTCAGTTGATACTATCAATCCCCTAATGCACTGGGGTTTTGCATATGGTTCATTGAGTGATTGAGTTATTGAGCCTCGACAAAGCGATTATCATGTGCGCGTGTTCATGTCAACAATGCTTAAAAGAGGAACAGAAAGTAACAATCTATTCATTCTTGACGAATCGATTGTTATCTGACATGCCATTATCTTGGTATTCTTTACGGTCACTGTTTTAGCGCGTGAATTTGACTTGAAGGGGTCCACGAAAAAGCCTGAAAAGTTGATACAGTCGAGCCAATGACGTATATTAAAGATAGACTCCGAATCCTATTGTTGTAACTTGAAGCAAATTGGGAAGCTCCATGCCCAGAACTGTCATGGCCGAAAGTGAGTGAAGATGATGCAAAACACACAGCTAAACACGAGAGTAGCTGATTAATAATTCTTTCACACGCCGATCACGGACTGAGTAGCTGATTTATCTTTTCGTTTACTTTGTATTTGAAGTACTTTATTATATTTTTTAAACAATTTTTCGATCATGGTTTCAATTTCAATTTCGTTTCAATTGTCTTTCAGTAACGTATTTTCATTTTAGTTACGTATTTTTGATTTATTTTTGTGGAAAATGATTCCTGATCCTTTTTCTTGTCTGTTTGTACAGTTGTACGCAGTTTAACTTTGAGGAATGGTTTTGAATTAATTATTCCTCAGGCCCAAAATCTTCAGAAACAAAGCAGCCAGACACGGCTAATTACTCCACGGCTCACTCCTGCCCAGAACTATCATGGCTCAATTTGCTTCACTTTTTGCCGCTGTTAACAATAGGATTCGGAGTCTATCTTTAATATACGTCATTGAGTCGAGCTAAGACCTTGACGAACATACAGAGTTTTTCGATTGAAAAATGGAAGGAAAAATTCTGTGACCTGGATTCGAACCAGGAACCTCGACTACCATGGCCGACGCCTCTACCAGTTGGGCTATCGCAGGCACCTGGACAGCCAAGCTGTCTCAAGGTGTCTTAAAGACAACCAAGTTGTTACGGTTGAAAGCCCAATGGGAGACGGGAACCTGGCCCGCAGATCGAGAATTTCTCCACTCCAAACCATCAGAAAAGTTGATGAACCCACAAGTAAATAATAATAATTATAAACTGGAGATGCTCTCCAAGCATAGGTAATGATTTTTCGATTGAAAAATGGAAGGAAAAATTCTGCGACCTTGATTCG
>JAHWFO010019177.1:0-69149 GCA_023313115.1 Rhysida immarginata
GCATAAGGCTGAGTGTATCCACGAAAAGTATATGAGCATAAGAATGTTATTAGGTAAATAGTGCAATCTGGAAATTAACCCTTGTCTCTTATTGAGCTTCATTATTCATGTATCACAGTGCTGATTCCAACTCAGATTGTGTGATAACAATAAGCCTAAGTATTTGAAAGTTTTAACTGAATTTAAAGTGTGATTATCATATAGAATCCACGTAGAGTTTGGAATGCCCCGTTTGTTATGTTAGAAAAAAAACATAACCTTGGTTTTTTCCGTATTAACTTTCAAGGAATTTGAATCATTCCATTGCTTTAGGATGTTTAGAGTAGCATTAATACTGGTCAGAAGTTGGCAGATATTCGAATTAGAAAACAAAAATGTAGCGTCATCAGCATAGAAGACTGACGGAGTACAAGAAAGAATGTGAGGTAAGTCATTTATAAAAAGATTGAACAATATCGGAGAAAGTATGGAGCCTTGAGGGACTCCCCTATTTCTTGTAATAAGCTCAGAAGAAAAACCAGAGCATAACAAGTAATATCGTCGATTTGATAATAAACTAGCCAACCACTGCAAAGGAGAGCCACGAATGTTATAAAAAATGGACAACTTGTACAAAAGTAAAGCTATAGGGATGCTATTATTATAGGGATGAAATTAAGAAAGTGATATACAGTCGAACCCACGTATAACGAACTCGGTTATAACGAAATCTGATATAACGAAATTTTAGAGCATATACGACAATTTTGTTGCCGCCATCTCAGAAAATATGTTTCAATCTGTATTAAAAATAGAAACTGTATTAATGTCAAATGTTCTCACAAAAAGCAAGCAAATAAAAATTTAAGAATTTTTTTTAAACCCCAATATTAATTCTGTACTGTCTTTTGGGTATTAAAGATTTATTTATTTCTATTATTTATTATTATTATTATTTTCATTGTTTGGGGAAGCCAATCCCAGAGGCGGACCCAAAAGAGGGCCAAAAGCCCAAGGGACTCAAATGCGAGGGAGGGAAAGTTATGCACTCGTGGGAGTATTGATGTTTGGGTGTAGGAATTTCCTTACTATGTGACAGGTGTTTAGAATTGTGGCTTTCTGTAAGGTTTTGTATAAGTGTGGGTTTAAATTTAGTGTTGACAGGCTTTTGTGTAGGGAGTGTGGAATAACTCCAGTGGCAGAAACAACGATAGGAACAATGTGTACTCTGTTAACTCCCCAAAGGCGTTTTATTTCATGTGCAAGATCCGTATATTTAGTGATTTTGTCAGTGTATGTCTTTTGTAAATTGTGTGTATTGGGGATGGAGATATCAATTATGTAAGTCACTTTGTTTTGCTTATCTACTAGTGTAATGTCTGGTCTGTTATGAGGGATAGTTTTGTCAGTGATTATAGCTCTGTCAAAATATTGTTTATGTGTGGTGTTCTCTAAGACAGTGACCTTCGGTTTTGCCGCACAATCCGTCTCAGAAGACGTCGGTCCCTTTGAGATACCAGTCACTTGTACTGTCCTGGAAATCATATCTCCAGCTAGACGGGCTCCCACAATAACTCCTTTTTGGAACTCAGACAGGTCTGCTGTATTCCCCATTTTGCTCAACTTGAGCAGTTGCAGCTTGTTCCTACCCTGTACCTGCAGCTTGGAATGAGCATGTACCTCACATGATTGCATTAATTTGCATATCACAATCGTTTTTAACCTGTGACCCCGCTTTACATATCAGTACAGTAATTCATCACGGGTTTCTAATTCATTTTATTAGAAACCATTATTGTAAGCATTTATTGCAAAGCACAATTGAATGTCTTTTTTTTCTTTGTCGGATATAAAGAAACCAACTTTAAATAAACATAAATTCGCTATACCCATGAAGTTTATCAAGAAATACTCTTATAACGAACAAAATTGCGGACATTTAAAAATTCGTTATAAGTGGGTTCCGACTGTTGTAAAAAAAAAGTGAGCGCTTTTGATTGATTAACAGCTCAGCCCAGTCATAAACACACAGCTATAAAAATTGCTTCAATATTTGTTTACATTCTGTAAATATACACAAAAAAAAAAAAAAAAAAAAAAAAATAGATCGTTGTCTATAATTGTTTTGTAAATTTACACAATTGTTATAAATATTGATTAAATGTTTTGAAATGGTACTAAATATTTGTGAAAAAAGTTCTAAATGTTTGTGGAAAGGTAAATAGATAACTGTGAAAATATTGTTAGTGTTGATTTGATTTATTGCTACCAAAGAAAACGACAAAGGTAGCTCGGTGCCACGCAGGAATCCACATCGATGCACCGAGAATAAAGACAAATCACAAAACAAAAACGATATAAGTAAAAAAGATGAAAATTGAATAATATTATAAAAAAACAATCACAATTACTTTTAGCTTTATACAATTTTAAATAAAATAAAATTTAAAAAAAGGAATATAAAATAATTACAGGTTAAGTAAGCCAAACAGTAAGCCAATCTTTCCATTAATAACATTAAACCTCATTTTATTATTATTCTTTTAATTTGGAAGAAGAAATCCCCCAAAACCTGGTTTATTTTATAACGAGGTCACATTCGTAATAAGAGGGATTTATAAGTAGATAAACGAGTGGGACTTATAAATAGATTTAAAAATAACGTTACAGCTGGAATAAGCCATTAAATTTGAATAAAGGAGAGTCAATTTCCTTGTAATAAAAGAGAATCGGTAAACAGTTCATTCGTTTGATTAGACGACTCGTCAGCATAATTAATTGGTTCGTTAGAATAAACAAGACGAATTGTTAGGATAAACGATTCCTTCAGATAAATAATTCGTCTGGATAAGCAATTTGTTGAATAAACAATTCCTTGAATGGATGAGAACTCGTTAGGATAAGTGATACGATTTTTTGGATGTACAAGTCTTTACGATAGAGCAATTTCTTTGAATAGACGACTTGTCAGCATAACCAATTGGTTCAGCCGACGTTTCGTTAGGATATACATTTCCTTCAGACAAAGGAAGCGTTAGGATAAACAAGTTGTTAAGATAAATGATTCGTTGAGTCTTAGCCGCAAAGATAAGTAAGTAATTCTTTCGGATAAACAATTCCTTTGTATAGGTCATGATTCGGTAGGATAAAGAAGTTTTTCAGATGAATGACTTGTTAAGATAAGCGATTCTTTCGATACTCAAAGAAGAAAGGTAACCTCATGTTCAAATGCATTTATTTATAGTAATTTTCGGTATATAATGCGCACCCGTGTATAATGCGCATCTACAATGACTGAGCAGAACTCATGGGATAGCAGGTCGCTGACTCGCGATCGGACACCCAAGGTCTTTTCTAGGGTTCAACCGTGTCTAGGGTGTACCGAGAATGTTGGAGGAAGGAGTAACAGTCCACAACAGACACCATATCAGGTGTCTAGCAACTCTTGATGTCCGTGACCCTAGACAGACACCTGGGACGAATGGTCAACAAATCACGGACGTATTCAACTTTGGCCGAGCTAGAAACGTTTCCGAACATGCGTGCCTTGGCTTTGGGAGTCGTCGCCCTATGTAGGTACCACTGTTAACCCCGCGTGCATTGCCACCAATCACATCGGATGGACACTCCAACAGTGGCATAACGTCATATGGTCGTACGAGTTACGGTATCAACTCTTCTATGCCGATGGGAGGCACCGTGTGTGGCTCAGAGCTCATGAGGCGATGAACCTGGCATGACAAGAACGCGTATTTCAAGGTAATGGGGTATCAGTCATGGTTTGGGACGCGTTTTCCTGGTATGGAATGGGTCCCCTTGTTTTTCTGGAAAACGCGATGAATAGTCTGCGGTATTACCAGCTGTTCAGAGACCATATCCATCCTTTTTTGGCCTTCCAACACCCCGACGACCTTGCTGTCTTTCAAGATGACAATGCGCTGCCACATTGCTCCGACGACTGGACTGGCCACCCTGAAGCCCTGATATGAAACCTATCGAGCATATCTAAGATGCCATTGAACTTGGGCTCGTGCGCTAGATCCTATACCCACGAACAGACCACAATTTTGCAGACTGTGTGGTATGATCTGCCTCAGGGTCTTAGAGTCTCAGAGGCAGACCAGATATTAGGTGACTATCCCATGAGTTTTGTACAGTCAGTGTAAAGTTTTGTGATTTTGGAAAAAAATTCTCATATAATGCGCACCCAGGATTTTGTAAATAAATAAGTGCCCATTGGTTTAGAGCTTTGCATATCTTGCAAGTATTGCACTTTGTATTCAATATTGAATTAAGAATTGACTATTTTTTTTTAAATAAAGAAATTTTCCTGTAGACCTAGATATTTTCAGATCAAAATCGAATATTATGCGCATTTTTTTAAACGTGCAGTGACAATTTTATCAACTTTTATCTTGTATAATACGCGCATTATATAACGAAAATTATGGTATAAGTTGCGTCCAAAATTTATAAGATATATAACATTTATACATTTCAACATAAATAAATAAAAATAATTATAGTTAGTACAAGACAAGCTGAACATGCTCAAAAAAAAAAAAACTAAAAAAAAATCAAATTTTCAATGTCCAAAAATAATAAAACCACACAACTTAATATCCAAATAAATCCTCTTGGACTAGCCCGCAATAAGATGAATGGATGCAAAAAGGTGAACAAGGGTATACAACGAGTCAAAGAATGCGAGCAACTGCGTGGGAGAATTATCCGAGGACATACCAGAAGTTCATTGCATTGTGGTATTGCCACTGCAGTTGATTGTGTAACCTGCTGAAAGGTCCAGACTTGGAGGAGGGACGTAGGGTGTTGCGGAGCATAAAAAAACATTATTTTTAAATTTCGCAACTTTCTTTTTTCACTACTTCATTTTCCTATTGAAAGAAATAAGCGCCGCACGAATTTGCTCTGAAGCGAATAACCGCCGCGGCGCTTATTTGCGCTTTGAAATTTCCTATGTGGTGCCTGCAACAGATTTCGTTTTGAAACTGTATCGGGGGGAGGGGTAACAGACTTTTGACTCACCCTGTATAATATTTCATTGCTATTTTTATCAACAATCTAAACGAGACAAACCATTGCATTGAAATTTGCATAAAATTTTCTGTTTAATGTTAGGATAAGCGATTCGTTTGGAAAATATTTCTTCCTGATAGACGATTCGGTGCAATATTTGTTTAAAGCGTACGAAAAAAAAAAGAAATTGGACAAGGAAAGAAAGCTTAAAACAAGATCAAGTTAAACCATAAACCCAGTTGCATAATCTCAATAAGGCAAGATTTATTAGGAAGAAAATTAAAGCATTAAGAGCTCTCACACACAATGCATTATAGAGCACTTAACTGAATTAACTGTTTCAAAAATTACTTTTAATAACAGTGCTTTGATAGTAACTATTATTTCTACTTGCACCATTTCAAATGGGAATTCTACACAAACACAGGGATTTCCTCTCTGAAACAAATTACTTAGACGAGGAAGCAACGCCGTATTAATGAGAGCGAGGAAGAAGCGAAAAAAAAAACGTTTCGTATTGCAAATGGCATAAAAATTTTTTTTTTTCAAATATAAAAAAAAAAAATCGTTCCGGGAAAAACTTTAAAGAAAGGAACCATCAAAAAGAAGGGGAGGGAGTTTAAAACAATTTTTTTACTCTTCAGGAAGCTCTTTCCTTAGAAACTCAACAGCTCTTGACTTGCCCCCGTTTTACACTGCGTGGCTTTTCATTATACGAAC
Organism: Rhysida immarginata; assembly: GCA_023313115.1. Classification (NCBI taxonomy): domain Eukaryota; kingdom Metazoa; phylum Arthropoda; class Chilopoda; order Scolopendromorpha; family Scolopendridae; genus Rhysida; species Rhysida immarginata. The sequence goes on from JAHWFO010019177.1 coordinate 5,737, forward strand.
TCGGTGGTGGCCCTTCATTAATTAACTCGTAATGATTTAAATTCACTGCGGACTTCTTTGAAAGCAACTCAAGTGATTCTAAAGAGCGATTGGGAAGAAGGAAGGCCTCTGGGTGACTCATGCTGCGGAAGCACACGAGCTTAATGTCTACATACATTAAACATTTCAGCATTGACCTGAATTTTGCTTGCAAATGGGAACCTCCAACTGTTTTTTGTTCAGGGAGGTTGATTCTTAGGTAAATGGGGTTGTTTTGGATCAAAAATTATTTAAGATGTATTGTTATCTACAATAATGCGATCTAATTGAGAAGTACGTTTACATTTTTATTATTTAACAACAACAAAAGGAGCGATCCGAAAAGGTTAAAGAAAAGAATAAATGAAACTATAAAACCATTTTATTATAATTTTAATCTCTCTTTCTCTCTCTCGAAGTAACACACGATTTTGTCATAGTTCATTTGGTCACAGTCGCCTCTTTCATTATCATTTCGTTATGCATTCAAATCATCCCACAATAGGATGACTACAGCAGACTACGTGTTCCTAAAAATATTTTGAGTAAAGAAGTCCAGATCAATGTGGGCCAAAATGGTAATGGTTTCTCAATAAAATCGAATTCCGTATTGAAAACTTTTTATTATACGTTGTGCTTCATTTCTAAATTTCTAAGTGTATATCACAGTCCAGAGGCGACGCATTAGATAGAACAACAACGTCTTATAGCAAGTGGATCGTGGGCTTTCCGTTTCCGACCTCAAAAGTGACCTTCAAGGTCATCTTCAAGGTCATTCAAACAGTAACTTTTTCCCTATCAGAGATAAAAGAAAATTTCCAATTACGAACTTGTAGAGCACCCCAAAATTAGTCTAAATCCATGTTTACTTTAACTGATTCATAGGAAAGTTGTGTGAGATAAATGAGGATAAAGATTGGTATGCTACCGGATCTAACACCCTTAGATTTTTTCCTTTGGGGGTATTTAAAGGAAAAGGTTTATACCACGGAACCCAGTATGTATTTCACATCTTGACTCATCAGGAAAAAAAATCACTCGATTCCACTTAGATTGAGGCCATTTCAAGTGTTCTCTGGCCCAGATCACTTTGCTTTTTTTGACAATTTGTTAAAAGAAGTTTAACCTTAACTTTATAAAAAGAATACCCCAAGACAGTAGAATTTGACACGTTCTTTCTGACAACAGAGAGACATTTCGATTTTAAAACAAGACGCCTTAGCGCACAGCCATCTTCTCGTGAAGAACGTTTTAGGTCGACCAGGTGGCATTTCGATTTAACATTTCCAGAAATTTTGAAAATTTTTATAACATTTCTGTCTTGCTTATGTTAAGGTTTGATGCAATTTTTTTCTGTTTGATTTCCCACTTAAATATTGCTGGATAATCAAATTTCTAACATCAGAGCTAAGAGTTTTTTCCTTCCCATTTTGAGGATGCTTGATAAAATAACTGCCAATGCAACAAGACTTTGACTCATTTGACTCGTTGATTTTGTAATCGTTCTCGACATAAAAAAATATTAATTATGTAGATAAATTCGTATCTGATAGCTTTCGCGTTCTATCCGAATTCATTTGCTGAATAGAAAATTTGTCTTTCACTGGTTTTGGATTGTATAAGGCTCGACAATAAATAAACCATTAAAGAATGACATAGCCAAGTACCAAAAGGCCAAACTAGTCGCCGTCCATAAACCATTTAAAACCTATTACCAAAATTTTTAAACATATTTCCACTGAATCAAATTCGACCATTTTCGAACTTACTAACTATTCCTATACGAGGGACGTTCAAATTTGACCTGGACTTTATTAAGTACCAAAAGGTGCTTTATGCTAACAGTGTGGGGAAACGTGTCTGTCTATCTGTCTGTCTGTCTGTCTGTCTGTCTGTCTGTAACTCTAACTCCTCCGAGGCTATGAGAGATTTCAAAATTTGTCTTCGTCAGTCGATGAATATGGTTCATGGCACGAACCAATCACAAATATTATCCAAATCGGTTCATTGGCACGTGCACAAATGGTACCTCTATTTTCCCACCTAGTAATTTTCAATGGGAAGATATATTAAGTAAAAATACCAAACAAATCGTAATGACGAGATAGAAGCGGATATAAATTACTATTTTCGACAGTTGATTAATATGGGCACGTGCTCTAACGGTACCCTTATGACACCCTCAAAAATTTTCAATAATAAGATATGGCAAGTAATATATCAAACGACTTGGAATGATGTGTCATGAATGACTAACAAGGTAAAATTAATGATAATCCAAATTGGATCAAAGGTACCTGGTTTAATGATATCATTATGGTTCATTAGAAACTTACAATGTTAACATACGGCAGTTAAAAATATGGTTCCGCGAATGGTTTAGTTTAACCTTTCGGTACTTGGTTATGTCTGTCATTCCTTAATGGTTTATTTTTTATAAAATCAGGAAACTACAAAAACACACACACAAACATCAATTATTTCTCAAAGAACTCTTCTTGCTTCTCTACACATTTTTTTCCAGCGTTCTGGGAGCATCACGACAGGGCAGCCTTTTTCACTTCCTCATTGGAGCCGAACATCTGCCCTCCCAAGAACTCTTTCAATGGTCCAAAAAGGTAATAGTGGCAAGGTGATCCGGGTTGTATGGAGAATGTGGCATTATGTCGCATTTGAGTTCCTACAGTATGTCCAAATGTCAGTTTGGGTGTGTGTAGTCTGGCATTGTCTTGCAGAAAACAAACACCCTTATGAGGTTCAAAGCCGGTGGCATTTGCATGACAAGCGATAGTTGCCACCCAACAATGAAAGTTTAGATTTTGACAACAATGAAATTTACAAAAAATAAAGTCCAGGTCAAATTTGAACGCCCCTCGTAATTGCAGAGAAAGTGAAAAGCAGAAACTTGTCAATAACACTTACTAAAAGAGCAACAGTAAATTATAATCAGATTTTGTTTTACAGTTGGTCTGTTATATAAGTATAGAACATTCTAATAAATATTTTTTTTGCTTCCACATTTTATATAACGCCTAATTTACTCCAAAATCCGGCCTAAGAGAAAACAGAATTAAATTTAATTTTGAAAGCCTCCGAGGCAATTACGTACTAATTACAAGAAATAAACAATTTGCTTTAATCTCGCAACAAAGAAATCGCAAAATTAAGTTTGAAATAACGTCTCTACATCTTCAAACAACAAATTTCACTTTTTTAATTAGTGATAAAAATTCTACATAAATAAAATTGCTTGATGTAATTAAAGAATTCAGAACCAATTTTAATGGGTGGAGTCGCTCTATGACATTTTGACGCCCACCTCCTAATTCCATCGAGATAACATCAACAGCACTGTCTGACCCGTTTAAGTGTTAAAAAAGATGCTTTTGTTTTAGTTATTGCCGCAAAAGAAAACGAGTGATGGAAATTCAGGTTGCGATTTGGAATTCAGGTAAACCTGTTTTGTGTAATTTCGAGATGGAACAAGGACAGAAACGAGAGAGTTAGACAAAAGGGCCGCGATAACAAATACGGGCATCTTCTGTACTTTTACTAAGATCCGGATATTACACCTGTATCATTTCCCAAACAAGTGTAAAAAAAATTATTTTTAGATAACTACTTAGCAGCGCATGGCTATAAGGAACTTGCAACACCCTCTGATGATTAAATTTTATTGCTTCAAAGTAACATCCGAAACATAATACCAGAAAGACCTGAACAAGTCACCAATGAAAAGGTTTTATAATACGCAGAAACTGAAATTGGTTCCTCCAACAAGAGCTTCCCTTTGCGCATGAATGAGAATCCACAAAGGATGTGAAACAGACGTGAAAACTGATTATGCAAGCATTCCCTTTTTATCCAACGAAATCATTTTCCTAGTAAACTATCCGAACTGTAATTGTGCAGTTTAAATGAAATGTTATGAAATACAACGCCTACTAAGAGCTGGTTTAATAACAGGTCGTGTGGATTAAGTATAAAAAAGTGTCCAGAAGCTTTTCTAAAGAAAAGACGGACAATTCTTTTTTATATAAATGATTTTAATTCACGTCCACGCGGCGAAGATGCGTAAAAGCTACTGATAATATGATCATAAAATCTCAGCTTTATATAATATCTCAACTTTGTTTCATGTTTATAGTTACGATTGTTAAAGCTAACTCCCGTTCTTCCCGTACTTTGTAGTTTTACAACAGACAGATATATGATGGTCGTCGTTAACACTTTTCACTAACCTCCCCTGTGTTACATTTCAGTATATTACAAAGTGTGTTCAGCTGTAGTTTGCAGTAAGTCTTCCTGAAATGTGTGACCACACAGTTTTTGAAAGAGGGCATATCGTCGACATTGTTGAAAGTACCCACCAAAAACACGTAAGACGTCATCAACGAAAAAGAATAATGGGCGGAAGACGATACTGAATGATACGGACCATCAAGAACTAACAAGGATTGTGTCGAAACAGCCAAAAACTACTACAACAAAATTGACTGCAGAACTTAACACCCACCTTGAACACCCCATTTCGGTAAAATCAGTTGGCAGACAGCTTCACAAATGCGATATTCATAGAAGAGCTGCAATATATCCTAGACGCCTCGGGGCGAATTTCTGCTTGGAGAAGCCTCAAAGAAGCCTACCGTCTAGAATGTCTCATTCCTACAGTAAAACAGTGGCGGAACTCATGGAAATAAAGTAGGGAGCATAAAAATTGGCAAGAACCAAAACAAGCGTTTCAATATAAGGAAACACGACATCCATACAAGTAAGGAATCGTTAATGTACCGTAATGTGTGCTACAAAATCATTTCTTGATCTTCCCTCCTTATTTTTGCAAGCACTCCTGCAATCTGCCGGGCATGCCATCGGAAAACGACTCCAACAGATCAAACGACATGTTGTCCCACTTTTCTTCTACCAGACGTTTCCAGTCATTGAAATCTGTTAGGCCATGTTTGGCAAGAGCACATTTACTAAATATGTGGATGGTGAACGGCCAACTGTGCAGTACGTCGTCGACCTACCTACCTACCTAGCCTTGCGTTCGATGTCTTCTCCTGAATCCAATTTCTTCATTATTCGGTAACATGCTCTCAAAGGTATATCTGATCTTACACTGGACTCCTGTCTATTTCTGATGCCACTTTCCCAAAGAACTCGGACTGAGCTTCTAATCTGCTGCTCCATTGCTCATATTATCATCCGTAAATTAACTATGCAACAACCTTGCGTAAGTTATATGGCTTCAATGCGACATACCTGTCCTACCTACGTTTATAATGAATCCATTCACCGATTTTGCATGTTGTAAGGTCATTATTAAGTACCGAAAGGCGCTTTATGCTAGCAGTGTGGGGAAACGTGTCTGCCTGTCTGTCTGTAACTCTAACTCCTCCTAGGCTATGAAAGATTTTCAAAATCTGTTTTCGTCAGTCGATGAATATGGTTCATGGCACGAACCAGTTACAAATATTATATAAATCCGTTCAATAGCACGTGCACAAATGGTACCTTCACGACCCCACCTAGCAATTTTCAATGGAGAGATATGTTAAGTAATATATCAAACAAATCGTAATGACGAGATAGAAGCGGATATTAATTACTATTTTCGCCAATTGATAAATATGGTTCAGGAAATGAACCATTTTGAAAATGGTTGTAATCGAAACAATGGCACGTGCTCTAATGGTACCCTTATGACATCCTCAAAAATTTTCAATGTTAAGATATGGCATGTAATATATCAAACAAATTGGGATGATGTTCGAGTATCATGCATGAATATAACGTAAAATTATTGATAGGCGAAATTGGTTAAAAGACACCTGGTTTAGTGGAACCATTATGGTTCATTGGAACTTTCAATGCTAAAATATGGCATGTAATATATCAAACGACTTGGAATGATGTGTCACGAATGAATATAACGTAAAATTAATGATAGTCGAAATTGGTTCAAAGGTACGTGGTTTAATGGTATCTTTATGGTCCATTAGAAACTTACAATGTTAATATAAGGCGGTTTAAAAATATAGTTCCGCGAATAGTTTAGTTTAACCTTTCGGTACTTGGTTATGTCATTCCTTAATGGTTTATTTTACATGCACTTTGTGTATAATCTAAATGAAAATCATTTTCAACTCAATTTTATCATTGACGAATAAATCAAAAAATGGGCTTGGTATGTAATACGCAGACGTCACTTGATACGTAAGCGTATAGTAATCTATGCTAAACAAGAACAACGTCATTATTCACATTTTTTTCTAATAAAATATTCCCAGTTAAATACGGTCTTAGCGAGGATTTGTATATAGAGCCTTTCTTTATACACAAAAACTCGTTTCTGTTTCGAATGATGACGATCTACATTCATTCATCTGAGTTATTAATGTATCCAGGTATATCCTGGTTTGCGTAATCGTTTCCTGCCTCATATATTAAACAAACTCTAAAGAGTGGGAGAAGATTTTTCAACCAATTTTTTAAAAAGAAAAAAACTTTTTAATTATAATACTCAAGGCAATCCCGATTTAAATTTCAACACCCACCCGAGACACTTCACTTTCCATTAAGCTGATTAAGAGAACGAGCAAGTCCTCGAGCAATAATTTTTACAACCGTAGCTATAAATTTCACTTTCCGTTTAATTTAAACTTTATGACTTGACACAACGTGGAAGTCGAAATTAATTTCCCTTCATCCGACGCTTGAAATACGTGTAAACAAACAATGTGGAATAAAACCTATGGCAACGCCTTAGAGCAATTATGACGAGATTTTATATTGGAGGTGGTGACGCCATTATGACGCAATTGGGGTCGTCAAACAAGAGCCGCTCCTCTCCTACTCATAATGAGATCTTCTCGTCGTGACACGAATGAATGATGGAGAATAGATTAGAGAGCTAAATTAAAACATAAATAAATGCCATTTTTAAAAAAATTCAATAAATTCGACCTTTAGCAGATTTCTAATTGGATGAGCAAGACTGTCATTCCTTATGCATTTCAAAATAAAATATTTAATAATAATGAATTCTAAAGCATTCTGACGATTCATTCTTATATTATAATAAGCTGGTTTCTGAACGTGTGTTGCCATCTGTTGATGTTTTTACGGTTTTATTCTTCACTAGAAGTACGTATTGTAGCCTGATTACCAGCTTCTAAAGGCTGACAAACCCATCCCATACGGAAGAGAAAGGTTTATTCACCTTAGTTCTAGGCATTGTTACCGCTTTACAGGTGCTGTAACCCAGCCCAGATGTCTTCCGCGTATATGTCATCGAGGAAACGAACACGTAATCATCGTGCAAAATCTGTTCAAGATGATAGCACCAGTATTGAAATTGAAGGAACAAAATATTACTAGTACACGATGTGACTTCTCTGTCTTGAGATCAGCTTAAACACTCTCGTAGGCATTGTTGCAATAAGTTTGTGAAGCTATGGACTGTTAATTTGATCCCAAGACAACAAAATTGTTTGCTTCAGTTCTGCAATGGATTGAAACTGCCTTCCATCCTTGTAGACCGCTCTTGCCAGGATTTCCCACAGGTTTTCCATCGGTTAATGTCTGGGGAAAGTGGTGGCCAATCCATGACACACACTCCATTCTGCAGGAACCATTCCCAGGTTGTTTTTGCTGTATGAATAGGTGCGTTGTCCTGTTGATATATGAAGAACGGTCCACCCAGGTTTTCCGCAACAGGCAGAAGATGAACTCCTAGCAACTCCTGATAGTCCACAGCCTTCATTCTACCAGAGGGGAAAGCAAGGGTTGTTTTGCCACGAGAGCTAAATCCTGCCCATACCATCAAAGATCCACCCCCTTGTTGACGCTTTGAAAACAGCTACTCTTCTCTTCTGACGTCATGCCAGTAGTAGGACCAGCCATCCGGACCATCTAAGTTGAACTTCTTCTTATCACTCCAGATGACTGTGTCCCACTGTGTTCTCCAGGTCATGTGTTCACGAGCCCAGGCCACTCGTTTGGTCTTATGCTGTGGTTTCAGTGCAGGCATCACTTTCAGTTTTTTGTATGCAAGCCATGTACATGATTTCGCAGTTCGTACAATTGTGGACTGTGATACCTGAATTGCAGGATGTGATGCTAGATTGAGAGTGCGCTAGCTCTTTCATGACAAATCTTTTTTGCCGTGTTGAAAGAGCAGGATGGCGCCCAGTTGATTTTTTCGTCCCATAAGTATCTTTCTTGCGAATGAAATTGCTGCCAACTTTATGGGAACGCTTGATTCGTCTGCCAATTTCTCTGAGAGAATGTCCAGCTTTGTATAATTCTGTTATCTGTCCTCTTTCAAACTGTGTCAGTTGTTTACCACGACCCATTGTAAGATGTAGTGGAAATGAAGTGTTTCACAAGGAAATGAAAAATGATTTGGTTTTCATGTTTCTCATTATCATTTCTTACCTTGTATGCAAAATAGGTCCCACAAGTTGGTCTCATTAGGTAGAGGGGGATTGGTGGTGCTATCATTTTGACTCACACCTTAGTTTCCAAGTTCATTTAAGCACTTGTCATAGCGCTCAATGTACTTCCGCAAGATCGCTTCATAGAAGCTGCTGCTAATGAAGAAAAACACGCAGTTTTCACTTGTTCATCGTCGCTGAAATGCAGGCTGCCGATGATCTTTAGCTACTGGAACAAGTGGTAGCCACTGGACGCGAGGTCCGGACTGTAAAGCGGGTGGGCAAGTTGTTCCCAACTAATCAGTTTTTTTGTTTGACCATCGCCTGCCTATGGATCCACTTCAACTGAAGCGACGAGGTTCTGCCAGATATGGGCCAAGAACAGGCCTTGGTTAAAATCATCTGTCAATTGTTGCACAAGTCGTTTTAAACGTCGGTAGTCTCTATGATGATTGATTATCTTTGAGCCAATTAGTCCTTTTAGATAAAGACTGGATCATTTTTCCATCCGTTAAATACTCCTGGCTTCAACAAAGAGTCTCTTCTCGAAGTCATTTAAGTCCTTCTTTTCCCCCATGCTCATCAATTTCTGTGATCAGACTCACTCGCATGGCCTCAAACAAGTTTGCCTGAAAACGGATTAAATTTGCAAATTGACATGTTTCACCAATATTTCTAATTCAGTGGCCGGGGATGTACAGGCGAGTCAAAAGTCGCAGTACACCCTGTTTTTTCGAAAACCTTGCAGGAAAAATCTGAATATTCCAGTAAGGTATGGGTGAGGTGGTCTATCTTTTACGGTATGTACCGAACATGACCGCCATCTTGAAATCGGCCATCTTGAATCTAAGTCAATTTTTTTAAAATGGAAAGGGGGTCGTGTGATATATCAAATAACATGAGCATTTTCTGACAATTTCATTCCTGTAAACAGATTTGAAGTAGCAGTTATGGTTCAAAGGTTACAGCACATTTTGTTTCATTTTGTAGCAGGTAACTGAAGATGGCTTTGACCACGGAGGAGAGAATTGAGGTCATTTTGATGTCTGGAGAACGAAGTTGCAGATTTTAACAACCGGCACCCAGCAAGACCTCCAATTTCACCCAACACTGTCAGGTGCTTAATTAAGAAATTCTGAAAAAGCTGGGACTGTGGTTTGACAAGGCACTGAGTGGCTGACAAAAAAGTGGTACTGACGAGACAACCTCAACAATGGTTCTGGCGTCCTTCGTCAAGAGCCCACAACGCAGCACACGACGTTTGCTTCAGAATGTGGAATCAGCCAGACATCAATCGTACGAATCCTTATGCTCATCAACGGCATCCATTCAAGATTCAGATACTCCAGCACTAGCAGAGGATGACCCAGACAGACGTACGCCGTTTTGCACGTAGAGCAACATCGACAAATCCCAGACACCATCTCCAGCAATACATTTATGCGGAAATCCTTCTGCGAGTGCATGACGATTGGATTCAGCGCCTTCAAATGTGCCTTGACCAAGAGGGGCACCATGTTGAACATATTAAACGACTGTAAACCTTTATGGAGAACAGTCCAGCCTGTAATTCCAAACAAAATGTGTTGTAACTTTTGAACCATAACCGCTACTTCAAATCTGTTTACAGGAATGAAATTGTCAGAAAATGCTCATGTTATTTGATATATCACACGACCCCCTTTCCATTAAAAAAAATTGACTTAGATTTTCAAGATGGCGGCTATGTTCGGTACTGGAATATTCAGGTTTCCTAATTCCTGCGACTTCTGACTCACTCTGTAGAATATATCAGCTACATTACGAAGAATGACAACAGACGTGTAAGCCATTGAATACGCGTTGTATTTATTTAATGAAAAGAAAAAGTAACAAAAAACGCAATTTACAATCCTTTCAGAGAAAAGAAAAGCGTTTGAAAGTTTTTTGCTTAAAAAAATATAATCAGACGACGGAAGAATTGCTAAGAAAACATTCTTGTGTTTTCATTCTTTTACTCACTCCATTCTTTTTTTTTTCCCTCACTTTGAAATCCATTCAAGCGAAAACATTCCTTCGTCCCCCTGCTTTCTTTAAATTGCTTCCTTCGGGAAAAAAAATAAATTTCCGTTCACTTTTTTAAATTCTACCTCATGAATGGAAACCTCTAAAACACTTTAACTTTCATTTTGTCAGAAAAAAAAAATTCAAAAATTCATGCTCATAAAAATCAAACCACCAGCTTCATTTCTTTATCGACATCCCCTATCTGTTTCCTTCTTCCACCTCAAACATTTTTTTTTAATCGTTCAAGCTTTCATATCTCTTTCAGCAATATGACCTCATGACTAATTATTATTATTGCCCCCTCTCAGAAGATAACCGTTAAAAGGTTATCAGTTTGCTCAAGAATTTTAATAGACAACTTGCTCAGAGTGTAAACATCCAAACATTCATAGAGACATCCTCCTTTTTCAAGATAAACTGCATTATAAGATTAATGGCTTAAGGTAAGGCTGAAGAGGATGTTATATGAAGGGTTCAATTGTAGGTGATCTCTGCCGTGCTAAATTAAAGAAAGATTCCAATACACAGACTATTGGAATAATAGAATACAAAAGCTACATGCCTTTCTATAAAGAAAAGCCGAGCTTCCATGGAATTTTGATGAACAAATTCTCAGTGCTGTGTTTTGCTTCATTATCGATCACAATGGACTTGTCTTACAATCTTATCCCTACGTTTGTCTTCGGGATTGCCCAGCCGAGGAACTATGTCACGTGTTGGGAATTGGTTAGGTGACTATACAGGGTGTTTTTGAATTGAGTACAGATTTTTTGGGAGATGATTGAAGAGGTCCTTAGAAGTATTTTTTGTCATATGAACATGGGGTCCCCGCAGCTCCCTTTACTTACAATACTGACTGCATTGAACAATCAAATGACACAGGGAGGCCTAGGCAGTGTGCGTTGGTGGGCCTAGATTATTTTATTTTTAACAATTAACACAAGCAATCTACTGTATGACTTTTACCGCCATTTGCTTCATAGCACAATTCGCAACGCCTTATGATGGATTGATGTACGCGTGGAAACAGTCGATTTGTACGGTCGCTGATGTCACCTGCTGCCGTGACGACACGAGCCGCCAATTCTTTTTCGGTATCTACGGGTTCGGAGTACACCATTGATTTTATGCTTCCCCATAAAAAAAAATCCATCGGTGTGAGATCTGGCGATCTCGGTGGCCAAGCAACTGGTCCGCCACGACCAATCCAACGACCAGGATATGTCTCATTTAGGTAATCTCTAACTGCTCTTGTGTAATGCAAGGGTGTGCCGTCCTGTTGAAACCACATCAAATGTCTGGTCATTTTCAAGAAGAGCAGGGAGCTCCTCCTTCAGGAAACCAAGGTATGTTTGCCCGTTAGGACGGCATAGTAGGAGATATGGCCCAATCAGGACATTGTGAATCACGCCAGCCCAAATATTGAACGAAAAATGATGCTGAAAACTGTTAACATGTGTTGCACATGGGTTGACATGAGACCACAGATGAATATTGTAGCTATTGAACATTCCCTCTCGCGTCCCGCTGTCATTTGATTGTTCAATTAATGCAGTCGTCTGTTTGAAGTTCTGCTAGATACGGTTGCTCCACACTTTTTTTCAATGAAAGTGAATGTATTTAACAGTTTTGATTTTCAAACTCTGTTTTCGTCAGTTGATGAATATGGTTCATGGCACGAACTAATCACAAATATTATCTAAATCGGTTCAATAGCACGTGCACAAATGGTACCTTCACGACCCCACTTAGCAATTTTCACTGGAGAGATATATTAAGTAATATATCAAACAAGTCGTATTGACGAGAAAGAAGCGGATATTAATTACTATTTTCGTCAGTCGATGAACATGGTACCGGGAATTAACCATTATGAAAATGGTTGTAATCGAAACAATGGCACGTGCTCTAACGGTACCCTTATGACACCCTCAAAAATTTCCAATGATTATATATGGCATGTAATATATCAAACAAATTGGGATGATGTATCATGAATGAATATAACGTAAAATTATTGATAGTCGAAATTGGTTCAAAGGCACCTGGTTTAGTGGAACCATTATGGTTCATTGGAATTTTCAATGGTAAAATATGGCATGTAATATATCAAACGACTTGGAAAGATGTGCCTTGAATGAATATAATGTAAAATTAATGAAAAGGTAAAATTAATGAAAATCCATATTGACTCAAAGGTACGTAGTTTAATGGTATCATTATGGTCCATTACAAACTTACAATATAAACATAGGACGGTTTAAAATATGGTTCCGCGAATGGTTTAGTTTAACCTTTCGGTACTTGGTTATGTCATTCCTTAATGGTTTATTAAGTGCGGAAAGGTGTTTTATGCTGTCAGTGTGGGGAAACATGTCCGTCTGTCTGTCTGTAACTCCTACGAGGCTATGAAAGATTTTCAAACTCTGTTTTCGACAGTCGATGAATATGGTTCATGGCACGAACTAATCATAAATATTATCTAAATCGGTTCATTGGCACGTGCACAAATGGTACCTCTATTTTCCCCACCTAGCAATTTTCAATGGGAAGGTATATTAAGTAATATATCAAATAAATCGTAATGACGAGATAGAAGCGGTTATTCATTACTACAACCTGTGACAATAAAGTTCGGTGAATGACGTCAAATTGCTAACGGTCGTAAGAGTGCACCATCGTTGTATCCTGCCCCAGACAGGTCGAGACATGTTTAAACAAATTTGAGAGAATCAGCGCTGCGAATGTGTTTATTGTGTTTAAAGAGGACATTGAAGAGAGAAGGCGTAGTACGCGCGGTCGAAACCCAAAATGGATCAGCGAACGAAAGAGACTCATGAAATGATGACAACAGTTTACAAAGGAAGTGCTATTACTTTGAACTGTGTTTATGAGTGGTTTAAACGGTTCCGAGGAGGCCGGAACATTGTAGATGACGCCCCCCAAAGTGGCCAGACATCCAACGTAATGTTACGACCCAACTGAAGGCTATCCCTAAAAACGACTACGCCAAGAGTTTCCAGGACTTGTACAGGCGTTCCCAGAAGTGCATTACCATCGACAAGGATAGTAATTGCTGTTTCATGTAAGCAAGCAGTCCACTCTCAATATGCCATCATTCACCAAACTTTATTGTCACAGGTTGTATTTTCGTCAGTCGATGAACATGGTACCGGGAATTAACCGTTATGAAAATGGTTGTAATCGAAACAATGGCACGTGCTCTAATGGTACCCTTATGACACCCTCAAAATTTTCAATGATAATATATGGCATGTAATATATCAAACAAATTGGGATGATGTATCATGAATGAATATAACGTAAAATTATTGATAGGCGAAATTGGTTCAAAGGCACCTGGTTTAGTGGAACCATTATGGTTCATTGCAACATTCAATGCTCAGATATGGCATGTAATATATCAAACAACTTGGAATGATGTGTGATAAATGAATACAAGGTAAAATTAATGATAATCCAAAGATACGTGGTTTAACGGTATCATTATGCTCCATTCGAAACTTACAATGTTAACATAGGGCGGTTAAAAATATGGTTCTGCGAATGTTTTAGTTTAACCTTTCGGTACTTGGGTATGTCATTCCTTAATGGTTTATTCAAATTTTTTTGGCATTGAGTTGTATTGTTAATGGAAACTCAATAAAAACCAGGCGGATTTAAGTTCTAAATGCGGCACATTCGTTTTCAATGATTAAAACGCAGGTATCTCAATTTGCTTTAAAAAAATACCAAATTAATTACTAATGAACTGTATAATATTATAAAATATAATTTATAAAAAAAAAATCGACTTTTCTCTTTGAAATCTTAATACCGAACGAGAAGTCGGCGCTTTTTCTTTCTTTATTCCCGGTGCTTCATTGATCAATAAAAGCACTGAGGGTGGGAAGCAAATGAACAAGATGAAGAGGAGGAGAAGGAAAATACCCCGCACATTATGAATTCACTTATTGGGTTTTAGGGCTAGTCCTAAGATTAATTGACCATTGCGTGATAAATTAATTAATGAACGAAGAAGATAATGAGCTTTTCCTCTGGAAGTCGAGTCGAACTTGGCATTTCGCGGGGGAGTATGGAAGCGCAATCTTCTTGAGAAAAATAATTTATTATCAGGGAAACCCTAGAAAAACTATAGAAATTATATTTTGGATTACACGATATCAGTGTTTATAAGTATGCAAGGATATACGCATCATGGGTTTTGTTTTTAGGAATAAATTATAGCAGTTCGGTTCGTTACACTTCATTTGGTTAGTTATTTTTTTTGAATTATTGTTGTTGATCGTTTTGACTGCAACATTATCCTCACTAAACATTCCACCCTCAACTTCCCTGCTAGCAAAGGTCACGGGTTCGCATCCTTCTGCGAGCACGAATACTCATTTTTCTGTCATCTAATACTACAAGATCACACCCTTCTACACGCACAAACACTAAAGAAAGAAAGAAAACAAAGCACAGAAGCGAATTACATTAACAACTATGAAAAATTAATTATTTGCGGAATTGAAACATTTTATCATCTGAAAAGCGAAGTTCGCGATCGGTGTCGCCTTTCAAAGAAACGATAAGCCCATTCTAATGCCATCTGTTCCAACTTAATATTGCAAATAAACTACAGGAAATGGCTGGGGCTTAGTCATCAGAGGTCTCGGAGACGACCGTAGAGAAGTGGCACCGACCCCTCGTCACAGATATGAATCGAGGGAGTTCCTTGACGTCACGCATTAAAGTGGCTGTTTACCAAAGCACCAAAGTGGACCCTCTGATCTCCGCATTTTATCAAGGTTTCTTCACTCAACAAGGTTTCTCTTCTCACTAAACTGAAATCTGAATTCAGGGAAAGAGAGAAGGTTGCAATTGCTTGACAACGACCGAAGATGAACCGATAAGGTCGCATTTCTCCCCCGTCTCTTTTCTCTGGGATGATTATTTTGCTTTTCCTTCCTCCCATGTAAACGGGAACTAAAAATAGGAAGGTTATTTTTAGAGGGGTCTATAATGAACAACGCTATTTTTGTTTTTTTACATTGTTGAAAAATGCCCCAATTCAAAATTCTAAAAAAACCCTTTAGGAATTTTTACAAAAATAAAAATTATAATTGTTATTCATCTTCATAAATAACTAAAAACTGCTTAAGAGTAAAGATATAAACTTCACTTTTGACATTTATTATCTAAAAAGACATTCTAAAATAATCTCATCCTATAACTTAATGAAAATCACAGATGTGTTGAAGATCAACTAGGATTTAAGGCTTACTCACAGACCTATAAATGGAAAGTAATCGATTATTATAGAATCCCAGTCCGCAATCCATATTTTTCGATATAAAGTTGAACCTCGATATCTCGAATTTCATGGGAAAGAAAAAAAATTCGAAATATAAACGGCTTTGCAATGAAATTGGCCCGCCAACAAAGAGTTAACCGACCATATCCATATTTAGTGGTAGGGGGTTCGTCTACCTCCGACAAATAATTAGATGCATGCTCCGGGACATGACCATTTGGGTTGATATAGGGTGTCTGGGTGCCTGTATAGGCTCATCAGTTGACACTTGTGCGAGACGTTCCATGCAATAGGGAGGAAACAGCTGCCTCGTGAACGTACAGTACTGTAATCCGTACAACGGTCTCAATGCTGCGACGACGACATTGACAACTATTCACACAATTAACGGATTATTGGCCTGTCCGAGGCTGGAGCCGATACTGGAGGCAATGGCGAGAGGAAGGCACACATGCCAGAAGACCAGTCTCCCATCACCCTGCGGCAACTGCGCGACAACATTACTATTGCCGGTGTACAGCTCCAGTGTCAATAGCGACAATAGCATGCCAGTTACACGCTGCGACAATGTCTGTCAGGCGTCTATTGTTGCGTGTTCCTTTGACACCTGAGCACCGCACGATACGACTGCAATGGTGTCATGAACGAGTGAGCTGGCGAATGGAATGGTGCACACCGACAACAGACGCGGATGGGTGTGGCGCAGACCTTTGGAAAGCGCAAATGAACAATGCATCTGGTATCGCCATCGTGGACCAACACCCGGGATCTTGGTCTAGGGTGCTAACGGTTACGATACCAGAACGTCTTTAGTCACCATCCAAGGCACCGTACGTCACAGATTCTGCAGCCCGTATTACTGCCCTTTCTGCACACCATACCCGGTGCAGTCTTTCAGCAGGATAACGCCAGACCGCACACAACAAACATGAGCATGGCATGTCTGCATGATGTCAACTGCCTGCCATGGCCATAAACTGACTACAGATATATTTATTTTTATATTTAGTTATATTCACATTCAGATATCGCAAAATTTCATTAAAAAAAAAAAAGAAGTGATGTTTATAAAATGTGAAAACACAACTTCCCTTAAAGGTATTGATCCAGAATGACAACCAGCGCTACAATTACCGCAATCAATTTTTCTGAAAACTAAGTGAAAATTAAAAATTTTTCTTCACTTACCTGACAATAAAAAGTGGAAAATCTCATCTTCAAACATTCATCTAAGGTGAAATAAATTAACGTTAAGTGAATATTTTTTCCAACTGCTCAGGGAAATAATTATATCCTTGTAGGAAGAAAGAGTAATTGCATGATTCAGACCCACAATTATATAATGAATGAGTGAAAGCAATCATTAGCATTCATTATAAAATCCAGAACTTGAAAAAAACAAAGATTATTTCTAACCCAAAAGACTTAAAGTGACATTTATAAATGGAGGTGAAATAAAAAGGGAGAATGAATGAGTCTTTCCTCCCATTCTCTGATTCAGCTAATGGGTTTGGAAGAAAAAAAAATCCTTTTGTTCTGAATTCAATTCAAGACTTTTCAAATCAATCAAGTTTTAATGTTTTTGTGACTGCTGACATTTTTGCGATATTTGATAAATGTGCTTTACACACAGTTGGAAAGGAAAAGCTTAAAACCAAAATACTCTAAATGAATATTAACAAATTAATAAAATAAGAAAATGAACACGTGTTATTTCCCAAAAATTACTATTTAAAATTTCAAAAATTGTGTAAGCTGTCTCTATAATCCTGCACCCCAATGAACAGATAACTCCATCTGCTGCATTCACGGTCCGTTTTGCAATAAAAATGACTATGTACTATACCGAGTGTTTCATAGACTACGACCAACTTGTTAGTTGAATAACTCATCAACAGGTGGAGCTACTGCCGTGAAAGTCAAAGGAAATGGTTAGGCTTATTTTCGACGAATACAGTACTGCAGCTGTTTACGCCGAAATGCCTCGATATTCAGTCGAAGATCGTGTATTTTTGGTCAAGACTTTATCATTGTGACCAGAACCCTGCCAAAACACTCAGGAACTTTCAAAATTGTCTCAAGTGTTGATCCTGAAAGTTTGAAATAAAGACCTTTTCCCGTTCAAATGTTATTCGCCTTTTTCTTTGGCCTATACCCTGTGAAACAATTGCAGTACTGTATTCATCGAAAAAACCCTAATCCATTTCCTTTGATTCCCTGCATGTGTACAAACTTTCACGGCAGTAGCTCCACCAGTTGATGAGTTACTCAACTAACAAGTTGGTCATAGCCTATGAAACACCCGGTATATATTTTCAAAATTTTTTCTTTACCAGATTCTATGTACCTTTAACTATTTTTCCACATAATTTCCAAGTTTATTTAAGCAGTTGTCATAGCGCTCGATGTACTTCCGCATGATCACTTCATAGAAGCTGCTGCTGGTGAAGAAAGTCATGCAGTTTTCACTTGTTCATCGTTGTCGAAATGCAGGCTGCCAATGATCTCCTTGGTGGTACCCACTGGATGCGAGGTCCAGACTGTAAAGCGGGTGGTCAAGTTGTACCCAACTAATCAGATCTTTTGTTTGGGAACAACTTGACCACCCACCTTATAGTCCGGACCTCGCGTCCAGTGGCTACCACCTGTTCCAGGATCTAAAGCAAATCATCGGTAACCTGCATTTCAGCGACGATGAATAAGTGAAACCTGCGTGACTTTCTTCACTGGCAGCAGCTTCTATGAACTGATCATGCGGAAGTACATTGAGCGCTATGACAAGTGCTTAAATAAACTTGGAAACTACGTGGAAAAGCAGTTAAAGGTACATAGAATCTGGTAAAGAAAAAATTTTGAAAATATATACAGTAGTTTTGTTTTTATTGCAAAAATGACTTTACGAATAACCCTCGTATATATAATAGCATAAATATTACAAAGGAAAAATAAATGATATGTCCAGTAAATGATTTGTATGTCAGCATTTTGATTCATTGTGTCCAGCAGAGCAATGGTTTAAGGGATTACTAAAAGTTAACTATACAGTCGGCTCATGCTGTCGACACGCTAACCAATTGTGCCACTGCGGAAATGAAGGCATTACGCTATTCACATGTCCATTGGGCTTAGTTAGAGCAGTTACCCAGTCCAGCCGCCACTACTGCCCAACATTCTTTCTTGGTAAATTGTTTTTCGCTATTAAATCGAAGTGATCTTATAAGGAAAGAAAACAAGTTTTTCTTTTTAAATTTTCTATGCAACTGTGAACAACTTTTTTCTTTTTTCTACACATAACTCGAATGTGACTTTTAAAGTCAATTTTTTTGGAGAGAACATTATTACCAAATCGAAAATACGAGGACATTTCAAAAAGTAACGCACAATGATTTTTTTTTTTTTTGTATAACTTTAATATATATCAAAACCAAAACGATATTGACAATGCAACAACAGAGCGTTCTTATTTTACAACATAGAACCTAGATGATGGACAGATTTTCTTATTGTATTTTACTATATCATCTGCGTAAAAGTTCATTTTCTGATGTAATGCAGTTAGCCAATGGCCGATTTGCACGTTCTCTTGATACTCAAACCATTAACCTCTTCATGGGACCAAACAGATGAAATTGCAGTGTCTCATGAACAATGTCGTACGCTGTTCCGACCGAAATGTTGAATCGCTCTGCCAAAGTTTCAATGAACATGTCTGTCTGAATTGTGAACTCGAGCTTTTATTTTGGCCTTTGTTGGCTATACTGGCTTTAACTGTTAGTCTTCCACTTCCTCTTGTGGCTGTTCCTCGTAGTTGCGTCGATTCAGAATTCCTCCAAATGTTAAGTGAGCTTCGTCATATGTCTTTTCCAAGCACAAGGTAAGTATCTAGGAGGAAGCGATGCTAGAGATCACAAAAGTAAAGGAGGAAGCAATGCTGAAGATGAATCATCATGTTTTTATCGTCACTTTCAATATCTCCAGCATCACTTCATCCATTACTTTCTTCATCTCTGCAACGTTACCAAGTTAATTTGCGGCTCTCAGCTTGCGTAATTAGCAGCACCGTATGTTGCTATGAGATGCATAGAACTGTCATGTTCTGTAGTTGAAGGGCATCTTTTTCAATGGAGAGGATCCAGATTTCAGCGGTGAAATGGGGAGGCTCAAAGTGAATATCATAAGCATTGAAATACTTTTGAATATGGTGCAGAGTTCCTCCCATCCATTTCCCTAGCAAACTGTCAAGTAATTTCTATACATCTAACTGGCAATGTGGTATTTTTCGATCGGGGTAGTCATCATTTCAATGCATGTAATAATAATAATAATAATACAAGGGTCAGTCAAATGAAAACCGGAAATATTTTTTTACAGCTCTATTAAGGACAGAGTTGGAACAAGTACATTATTTTTCAATCTAGTCCCCCTCCTCTTCGATGCATTTCCGCCACCGAGTCGGGAGAGCATGGATACCTCGGGAAAAAAAATCTTTTGGCTGTGTGTGCAGCCACTCATGCACCGCCTGTTTTACCTCCGTGTCAGTCGCAAACTTGTGGCCACCTAAGGAGTCCTTTAGTGAGCCAAAGATATGGAAGTCAGAGGGCACGAGATCGGGAGAGTAAAGAGGATGGGGGAGCTACTCCAGATGCAAGTCTGGATAGTAGCCACGGTCACACGAGCCATATGAGGTTGCGCATTGTCATGCTGGATGAGAACGCCTGATGAGAGGAGTCCACAGCCCTTGGTGCATATAGAAGGTTTCAGTATGTCACGCACAATTCACTATAGGTGGCACTGATCACAGTCTTGCCCTTATCCATGTAATGTTCCGCAAGGTCAGCATCACCTTTCCTGCAGATGGCTGGCTACGGAAATGTTTTGGCTTCTTCATCTGCCAAACTTGTTGTGCTGCTGCTGAATTTTACACGATTCATACAACCAAGCCTGCGATATACATGCAGCAAAATACTGTGCCAAAATGCACTTATGGATTTCTATTGGTTTCGTGCCTTCACTGTGTAGGAAACGGATAACTCCACGCTGCTCTTCTTTGGTGCATTCCAACAGAGTCGCCGCCATATTGGAAACACCCGTATGGTGCCGCTGGGTCATGTGGCGATGCGGGACCAACGCCAATGATCTCTAATTTGGTAGTGGTTGCTGTTTCAACGGTTACATTGCCTACAATGTGGCAAATCAGTGAGGTCTTCACGTCAGTTTGCAAAGAAACCACACCTCTTGGAGATGTTAATAGCAATCATCACCATACACTTCCACTCCGAGCCCATAGAAAATGAACACCACTTCGCTGCTCTTCGACAGCAACGTTGAGCATATCTTTCTATGGTGTGATATTTAAATGTTTTTTTTAGCAAAATCTGAACCCTCTTTGGGCAAGTGCTCGCGGTATAACGAATACTTGTGCATTACTTACTGAAACACCCTCGTAATCTTAAAAGAATAAAGCAAAATTCCGAGATCAAATTATTTTGAAAAATTATTTTAATCCAGTTAACAGAGTTTTCTTTATAACATCTTGTATATAGATTACACATACCACATTGCACCAAATATAGGCCACCCTGTAATTCCTAATTTTGGATACATAAAATACTTCCCAGCCGTAGGCTATGGATAAAAATCAGAATCTGGAAAATAAAACTTTCTACTTCGCAAAAAAAAGAAAAAGAAAAAGAAAAAAAAATTGAAATAGCCCTGAAAATTCTTAGGAAAGTTACCAATAAACTTGAATATAAGTGACAATCAGTAAGGAAATCACAACAGAATGCAGCATAAGACATTACCATAAGGAAATCATGTACCAAAAAAATCCGTAGTTTTCAATGAGTTGATGACAAAGATTGGATGCGGAGATGATTTAAGTGAAAAATGATGAAAAAAAGTAGAGATTTTAAATTTTTATGTAAATTCGGCTGCACCAAACATGCTTTGATAAGATGCGCTTCGTGGTATGTCAAAAAGATAATTTCCCATATTAAGCTTTTTCCAAATAGTTTGAAAATTTTCCAACAATACAAAGATTGAAGAGTACCATTAACTGAAATGGTTATTAAAGGCAAAAAGTCGGTCCATTCGTGTTCGTTTTACTTTGGGTATACACCTGGTTAACGATGTTCTCAATGATTCGAGAAATCTATCTCCAAATCTATCTCTAATATGAATCGGGGAGCCAAACAAGACAAGCAGTAGAGCACGATTGACGTATTGATACTGAAAATCCTAGCGCCAGAAAACATCAGTGTTGAGCCGTAACTACACTAAAGCGCAGCAGAAACAAGGATACTCTCTTTCATAGTGTTATTTGTCACTGACCTTCACATTGACTGCATTAACACCTGAACTGTGCTTTATAAATAGCAGGTACGGTAACTTCACTTTGGCCCAGCAGTCAACACAGAAGCATAGGATTTTTAGGTATCAGAAACGGATTCGCACTACGATGAAATCCGCGACAACAAGAAATGGCGTCACATGAATGTGCTGATAGGCAGAAAATACGATATAACCCAATTATGTATAGTAAATAAGACCCCGAAACTTGCCCCCATATTTGAAGCAAAATCTAAAGCTCAGCCGTCCAGAAACGTTATATCCAACACGGAAACTTTCTTTTGCTTCTTTAATGGCTGATCTTTACTAGATCGCCTAAGCAGAGATATGCCCTTGCATTTCAATATCAAAGCCCCAATAAATATTGTTCGAGATTTAGTTACATACGAGGTGGAATCCAAAATTTCCCTGATTGGAGCTGTATAACCGAATTGTGAAAGAGTATGCTAAGGAACGAAACTTTATCGTTAATAAAGCACTTGACCGACGTTGCGTTATGGTTTTTCATTCTTTGACATTCCATAAAGAATTCGTGGCAATGGCTCACTGTCAATTCACAGTTCTATTGTGATGTTGGTCAGAAGGAAATGCCCAGAATTTTGGTAAGCAAAATCACAGTAACGTGCCTGGCCAAGTATTCGATAACCTTTTTCCCTCACCCACCTTTTACACCAGAAGACCTATCTGCATGCATTGAAATTATTTCACGTTTCGATTATGCAGCTCCAATCTGAGAAATTTTGATTGGACCTCGTACACAACAGTGTAATTATTGGAAATTGGAAGAAAAAATCCATGAGGGGTGATCAAGGTGACGAGAGAGGAGCAGTATCGGATGCGATGAAATTCAATTTTCGCTTAAAGCGTACAGAAACTTATGAAAAACTGCAGCAAGTGTATGCCTTAAGCAAAAATGTCTCGTCACCTCCATTTTGAGGTATGTGAAATGCACGGTAGGTCTACAACATATCTGGAGGAATAGTTCTGCTGCCTATGGATATTATACATAACCATCCTCTCTTCAAACATTCAAGAGACAAAGACATGTACGAGGGTTGATCGAAAAGTAATGCCTCCACGACTGTAATTTTTTTATTTGGTAACCGATTTTCAAAATTCTTTTTGTACCGAATACTTACATTTGTCTTCTAAGCAACGCACTATTCACTTTGCGATACAGTCTCCATCTCTTTCCACTGGCACTAATGTGTGACTAGTCTGTTGAAACTGACGGAGAAGAATTCCGACTTTTTTGCGCTTTTTCAGCGACTTTCACCGCTTCCCAAATATGAAAGAGCACCTTAAGGCCGGTTTCCATTTAGCATCAGTTTGGAGTTTCCAATTAGCGTCTGTTAAGCATCTGCGTCTGTTCTGCGTCGGTCCGACGTCGGTCACGCGTCTTTCAAGATCTGGCATGGCTAGATTTTTAGGCGTCTTTTTGATCTAGCCAATCAGGTGCAGTCTACTTCGCTGTGGATCCTGGGTAGTTGTCTTCGCTGATTCAGATGGAGAATCATGGCTACCGTAGCTGCTATTCACGACACGGGTTCTCGCGACTTTTCCCTTGTGAATTTATTAATAAACAGGTTATAAAAATTTCGTGAACATGATCGGAGTGGTTGATATCCTCTTTTTTCATCACCTTGAGAAAGCGACAATTGTTCAGGGTAACGTTTGAAATTTGCTAAATGGAAAATGACAGCGCTTGCGTGCTAATCAGGGCACGTCTCACAGGCGACGATTGCAAAAAAGGATGCCGCACATGACTAGACGCCAAACCGACGCTAATGGAAACCAGCCTTTAAAGGATACGAGTTTCGTTCCGACGACGAGGTGAAATTCGATCCTGGTGTCGACTCGAATTCTTCTACGACGGATTCATCCGATTAGTCACGTCTTGCGCGGAAAGGGATGTGGACTATGTCGAAAAGTGAACAGTGCATACATTAGAATCAATCAAGGAAGCTATGGAAAAAAATCAGTCAGCCTTTTTGATCAGCACTCGTACAATCTGATTTTGATCTTCAACACAAGAAACGAGCGAAATATGCAGATCCAAGCATTCATTTCATGACAACGTTTTCCTGCACATGCGAGAATCATCATCACGGTTTCGCGACAGAAAGTTTGCTTGCCTTTCATCAGAAAATCCATCATAGCGTGAACCTGGCATAATGCGTCAACTCTGCTCTATCGATTGCCAATGTCTTGTTTCGCAACCCGATTCAAAAGTTCATTGCGATTGCAGGGTTTGCCTTAAACGGAACGTTTCAATATTTTGTACGGCTATGGATGGAACAATTTTATGAAGACTGTTTGGAAAAATATATTGTCATGGTAATAGTTTTGCTTCATTTCACGAGCTGCAGTTTGTCACTTGCTTACTGACTTCACAGTGGTTATATAAACGTTTTCATAAAACTGCCCTGATATGTCTTTATAAATAAATGCAATATGAAATTTATATAACTTTAAAATTTAACAATTTATCACTAAATAGTAAACAATCTATAAAGTGACGAAAATAATTTATTACGTAAAAGGTGATTCAACATTGTTCATCTCTACCATAACAGTTTTTGTTTGAGTATAATGTTCCAGCACTTGCAATCCATTTTCTCGTCCAATGCCAGACATCTTATAACCACCAAACGGCACCTCGGGAGGATACAAATTGTAGTTATTAATCCACACAATCCCTGCTTGAATACTGTTTGCAACTCTGTGGCCACGGCTCAAGTCTTTTGTGAACACTCCTCCTGCTAATCCAAACGAAGTATTATTTGCACGTTGAATAACCTCGTCCTCTGTATCGAAGGCAAGAACACAAGCTACGGCTCCGAAAACTTCTTCCTTAACGATCGTCATATCGTCTTCGCAATCCGCAAGGATACACGGGGTAAGGTAGTGTCCTTTACTCAGTCTAGGTTCAGAAAGATGAATTCGAGTGCCTCCGCATAAAATTTTAGCTCCCTAAAGAAATTAAAAAAGAATAATGAAAACAGATTTTTCTTTTTTTGAACAGTATGGACCCGGTCGAGCATAGTCAAGAATTTCACAACTGCATTAAATCTATGATGCATGTTCAAATGAAACCCGTTCGAGCCAAGTGATCAAAAGATGCAGACTTGCTATACGAGGGGTAGTCCTAAAGTTTTACCTATCATCTCAAAAAAACAAAGTTACGTAATTAATTTTTTATACGAGTACAGGGTGCCTACCCGCTCGATTGCAGGGGCCGGCTCGGTCGATTGGCAACTATCACCCCAGAAATGCTGGGACGAGTGAGACATTTTTTGTAAAAAACTTCAAAAAACACCCAGCTGACAGTTTCTCAGCAGTAGAGCAAACTGGTCTGCTGCGTCTCGTGGCTTTGGCCTTGTGTCCGCTACGAGACGCAACCCGGGTTAGCCCGTGATGACCAAACATAAAGCTGGCGAAAAAAAAATCCCAACACCACGAAAGACTTGTGCTAGACGAATAAAATTTGGAATTACAACTTATAGGGGGCGCCACCAGCGCCACCCTGTACATGGTGAAAAGCACGGACTTTAGTACCCGCTGTAGTCGCCGCGCTGGTCTATGCAGGCCTGCACACGTGCATGCATACGGTCGTAGAGATGCCGAATGTCATTTTGTGGTATGGCATTCCATGCCTGTTGTACCTGGATGGTCAGATCAGCGACAGTTGTTGCTGGTTGTGGAAGAACCCTGACAAGGCGTTCGACCATGTCCCAGACGTTCTCGATGGGCGACAGATCTGGAGATTGTGCTGGCCATGCGTGTGGCCGAGCGTTATCCTGTTGGAACAGCCCCCCCGGCATACCAGCCATGAATGGCAGCACAATGGGTTCAACAACCATCCGAATGTAAACATTTGCAGTCATGGTGACTGGGATAACCACCAGGGGGCTCCTGCTGTGCCTTGACCAAGAGGGACACCATGTTGAACATATTAATACCTTTATGGAGAACAGGCCAGCCTGTAATTCCAAACAAAATGTGTTGTAACTTTTGAACCATAACTGCTACTTCAAATCTGTTTACAGGAATGAAATTGTTAGAAAATGCTCTTGTTATTTGATATATCACACGACCCCCTCTCCTTTAAAAAAAAAATTGACTTAGATTCAAAATGGCCGATTTCAAGATGGCGGCCATGTTCGGTACATACCGTAAAAGATAGACCACCTCACCCATACTTTACAGAATATTCTGATTTCCCAATTCCTGTAAGGTTTTTGAAAAAACGGGGTGTACCGTGACTTTTGACTCTCCCTGTTCATGAAATTCATTAATAATTAAAAAATTATTATGAAAGATAGAGGCGATAACATGTCGAGGTTTTGCGTTCACACTTCTCGTATGCCTTATATATGCTGAAAGAGTTTCAGAAGGGTAGTACGTGCAAGCAGTTGTGAATCGCTGCAAACTACCAATTCTACCAAAGTGTAAATATATACGGAGTGGCCAGATTATTATGACCACCCCATCAATACTTCATTAGGCCATCTTTTGCCTTTGGTACTGCGGACATTCCTCAGAGACAGTTTTCTGGTTGACAGTCCAGTCTTTAAACACTTTAACAACAGTTGCTCTTGAACATTTAACAAATGCAGCTGTTTTGCTGATGCTCGCTCCATGGCTCTGAGCGCCAACAATCAAACCACTGTTAAATCGCGTCGTTTACCCATGTCTTCAGAAACGACTCACTTCTACTGTTGCGGTAAACAACCTGCTTCCCTATTTACCGGTATCATAGCTAACGTCGGATGGTCATAATAATCTGGCCAATCAGTGTACGTGTACAGGATATTAAGGAGTGGAAAAAAGCAACTTTAAATTTAATAAATCAATTATAAAACATCAAAGACTGACTCCTAACTGCACAGGGTGTATCAGGGAGAGTTCCTCACGCCAAAACATGAACCATACAGGGTCGGGACACATTAATATGACCAAATAGGCTTTTCATTACAGGATATGCGGAACCAATACTGACGTTGTGATCCTTTGCAAGTGACCGTATGCTGATCCGCCTGTCCTCACGAATTGACTTATCCACGTCCGTCTTCAATTGATCGGTGATACCACGTTTACTTGGCCCGGACGTGGTTTATCAGCCGTTTCCACACGACCATCATGGAACATTTTGGCCCAACGCACAACGGTTGCTTTTGAGACACATGCTTCTCCATAAACATTCAACATTCGAGCATGAATGTCCTCAGCTGTCAGAAACATTATCACCGCTCGTTGGTCAGCTTTGGACGGAAATTTAATAGGATGGTCCACGGTAACACAAACGAAATATGAGCATAAGCCTAACGTAACTTCCCACAGCAGTGCGTATCAGAACAAACGCTTGCCTCGTGTCTGCGCACTCACGTGCTCGCGCTACAGCCCAAATCACTTTCATTTGAACATGCCTTATATTTTTGATACATCCTGCATAAATGTAGGTTTGGCTAGGAAGAAGTCTTAGGTATTCTAATTGTTTGTTATCAACTTACTTGAGAAACAGCTCCTTCAATATAAGCAAGAACTTTTTCAGCATGTTCTTTGGTAATAGTTGCTCCTATTTTTGTACTTTCATCAAACGGGTCACCAACTTTTAATTTTTTAGTTTCAGTTACAAATTTCTCCAGAAACTGATTCAAAATCTCTCGTTGAACGAACACTCGTGTTGCATTTGAACAAACCTTTAAACACAGTGAAATCTCTTTGAATAAACTGGTTACGACTTAGAAAAGCTAGCAAGATAAACTAACTATAAATAAAATAGATAAATAATACTGAATTACAACTTTATTCTCCTTCTCCTTCTCAATACAGTCTCTTTTCGTTGTATGACTTGCGATGTAACCTCTCTGGGCACCCTTTTTGGGTTGCAAGTACGACTAACCAGACTTTGCAACGCATCAGGTCGTTGCATACCAAATGTCGGATTGCAGAGGTCATCTTTAATGGCCCTCTAGAAAGGACGCCTTCACATGTGCTATTCGAAATAACCCCCATTGCAATCCAAACGTTGTTGCCAACGATTTGGCAGCTTCTCGAGCCCTCTCCGATAGAATCCATGGTCACGGGACTCAATAAACTCCAGGAATGAGATTTCGACGTTTGCTTGGGTTAGGAATGTTTTCCTCTGGAGAAAATTGTCCAGGCTCTGGAAAAGATGGTAGTCGGTCAGGGAGAGGTCCGGAGAGTTTGGAGTGTGTGGAAGCACCTGCACGACAAAAGGATGCTTTTGCGACAGTTTGCTTTGTGTGCATACGATGTAGTTCATGACAGTAGGACGCAGTGGTGATCATCTCCCCTGCTGCAGGAAGCTGTAATGCACTACACCAAGGATGTTCGACACTATGCACTACTGATAGTCGACGCTGATACAGCATGATCCCCTGCAAGGTTCCGAACAGATTTTGACAGGTCCGTCACTCCCGCCCGGAATTTTCGGAACCAACGTTGGACAGTACGTTCGTTTCTGGTGCCTACACCGAATACCTTATTGATGTTTCGAGAAGCGTTGGATGCAGTGTAATTCAACCTGAACTCGTAAAGCATTATCACACGTCATATGAAGTCATGACAATCTTCACTTGGGTTCAAACGCTATTAAATATCATCGCAGACATGCAAATTTCAGGCAGCTGGTCACTGATAGGTTTATCTCTGGGAATGTACCACTTTGTTATGGGTACTTGCTACTCAATGTGGAAACCATGCCGAAGTGTGGAACCCACCTCAAAATCCAACATTTGATATGCAACGACCTGATACTTAGAAGAAATGTTTTATGGAAATGGTCCATCGTTAATAGATGATTCTTGTAAACGTAAAGGATTAAAAGAGGAAAAACAAAAAGCATTCGTACTTTAGTGTTTCCATGTTAGAAAAACAAAACTTAGTTTACTAACCTGTCCTTGACTCAGAAAATTTCCGACCATTGTAGCCTTAACAGCATTGTCTAAATCACAATCACTGAAAATTATTAATGGTGATTTGCCTCCAAGTTCTAGCGTAACATGCTTAATTTGAGGAGCGCAAGAAATCATAATTTTCTCTCCAGTAGGAACGCTACCAGTGAAAGAAATTTTGGCGATACCAGGATGTTCACAAAGTAGCTTACCAGTTGAGCCCGCACCCTATAAAAATATCCGTATATTACTTTAAAAAATATATAAAACATACATTTACAAATTTTGACGGCAAGTTCCTTACACCGAAACAAGAAACTTAATCTCTATGTCCGAATAGCATTGGATTTTTAGGTATTAATGAACGTTAATGTTCAACGCAGTTTGAGGTACATGCTCATTCCAAGCTGCAGCTGCTCAAGTTGAGCAAACTGGGGAAAAACAGCAGCAGACCTGTCTGAGTTCCAGAAAGGAGTTATTGTGGGAGCCCATCTAGCTGGAGCTACGATTTCCAGGACAGTACAACTGACCGGTATCTCAAAAGGTCAGGTCTCCAAGGTGTTCAATGCGTGGAAACGTAATCCACAAGAGTTGTCGAAACGGCAGAATTGTGGATCAAAACAATCAACACAGACAGGGATTGACGTCGTCTGAGACGGATTGTGCGGCAAAACCGAAGGTCTACTGATGGCAGACTTCAATGAAGAATCATCGCAACCCATCTCCTCCAGGAAGTCGATGGGAAGTCGCATGCCAGTGAGGAAGCCTCTGGTGTCAGCAACAAACCAGAAAGTTCGTCTGCAGTGGTGTAAAGAACGGCGTGACTGGAGAGTAGACGATTGGAAAATAGTGATGTGGACGGACGAGTCACGTTACACATTGTTTTGCACCGATGGCCGGCAAAGAATTTGGCGGCAGCCCCACGAAGCAATGGACCCCTCATGTGTTGTGAACACAGTTCAAGCTGCAGGAGGAGCTGTCCTGGTATGGGCCATGTTTTATTGGTATGGCAAGGGTCCCCCGATATTCCTTGACGGTCTGGTGAAAGCCAAAGACTATCTGAACACTGTTGCAGATCAAGTCCATCCTGCAATGGTGACGGGTTCTTCATGGACGACAATGCTACTGTCCATCGAGCAAGAATTGTTCAGGAGTGGTTTTTCTGAACATGACACAGAGTTGCAACATCTGCCGTAGCCAGCGCAAAGTCTGGATTTGAATCCAATCGAGAATGTTTGGGACATGTTGGAAAGAGACATTCGTCGAAGGCATCCGCTTTCGTCTATTCTGCAGGACCTGAAGGTCTCTCTGACGAATGCATGGTCTGCGATTACCTTACCTGCATTGCAACACCTTGTAGAGTCCATGCCAAACAGTGTATGTTCTGTAATTACAGCCAAAGGAGGGTCGATACCATATTGAACGAAGGTTTCTAATTCATTGGCCGGTGTGTTGTAGCATGTTTTATTAATACCTCAAAATCTAAGTATTTTCGGACATATATTTATATGGACAAGACTTCTTGTTTTGGTGTGAGGAACCCACACTCAATGATACCTACTTGTATGACGTTATAACATCCTTCAGGAATGCCTGCACTATGCAGAATTTCAGCTAAGGTAACAGCCGTTAATGGTGAAAATTGTGATGGTTTGAAAATCACAGTATTGCCACATGCTAAAGCTGGTGCTGCTTTCCATGATGCAACTAAGAAAGGAAAATTCCAAGCGCCAATACCTGCACATACTCCTAACGGTTCTCTTTGTACAGTTGCAAAGGAAGAATTCGACAATGGAATGTGCAAACCTAAGAAAAGCAAAGCAATTCTGACTTAATTTTTGAAGGAACAGAAAAGTTTCAGTTGCATACAGAGGTTGAGTCAAAAGCAGTGGTCGATCACCGCGCAAACTTTTAAATGGGCATCAGACAGGAACCACTCATTGCTAATCTTCAAAGTAGAGTCCATCATGCTCGATGGTTTTCATCCAACGATCAGCCAGTTGGCGGATGCCCTCGTGAAATCATTCCTCCGGTTTCTGGGCGATAAAGTCATGCACGGTGTTTTCAACCTCACTGACATTGGCGAAGCGCTGTCCACGCAGGAAGTGCGCCGTGGACCGGAAGAAATGGTGGTCGGAAGGTGTTAGGTCGGGGCTGTCTGCTGGATGTGGCAGAACCTCGATTGTTTCCAGCAGTTGACGACACACTGTCACCAGTTGTTATGCTTGCGCGGGCGTCAGCTCGTGGGGCTCAACTCGGCAGCTCCTGTTGACCTGTCCCATGGCATGCAAATGTCGAACCACACTCGATTGTGATGTCCCGATATTCGCCGCTAGTCAACGGGTGGTGCTGCCTGGGTTGGCTTCCACTTTTTGCTGTAGGGCTGCGTCATCCACTTCTTTGAGTCTTCCCGCTCCTTGGTGCATCTCGTCTCTGTTCGTGCTATCCGTTCATTGGTCATACCTGGCCTTCCACCCTGCAAATTTCGGCGGCTACTGCTCGCGCACTGGTCTCCTTTTTCCATTAGTGACGAAGGAGCGCGCGTATCACCAATTTTTCTGCCATATTTTTACACTGGGTGACGCAGGTGGCACAAACTATTGCATTCAAATTCATACTGACGTTTCTTCCCACTCGTTTCTCTTAATAAACTGCGATATACCTTTGCGTTTGTCTTCGCCTAGAATTCGTCAAACTCTAATCTCTCCCCTCCTCCCGAGTCGGCCACTACTTTTGACTCAATCTCTGTACACAGCACTCTGCTAATCCAAAGTAATTGGACCAAAACATGGATTACTTCTTACCGGGTGTCCCAAAAAGAGCGACGATTTGAAAAGTCAATTAATGAAAAACAGAAGGCGAAAGATATGTACGGTTTGCTGCATTCTGCATAAGAACAAGAGAATTATTTGCACCTAGTTTCAAAATTAGTTGTAAAGTTCGTCAACAGATGGCGCTGCTGTTGGGGGTGGGGCGGGGACAACTATAAAATAACCACCATTTGCAGCAACAACATGGCGCAGTCTGAGGACAAAATTCGCAGGCGCCCGTGCAAACATTTCCGTTGGTATAGAATGCCGATCTGACGGTACAGAGTGCGTAGAGAAAGCAACACCATGTGTATCTGTTGACAAATTTTGTAACTAATTTTGAAACTTGTTGCGAATAAATTCCCTGGTTTCCTAAGCAGAACGTAGCAAACCATACATTTCTATCGCCTTCTGTTTGTCGCTAATTGATTCTTCAAATCGTCACTCATTTTTGGGACACCCGGAAAGTAGATGTGTATAAAGAACCTAAACCCTGAACATATTTCACACGTAAAATCTGTCTCGGTTTTGGTTGACAGTGATGTCACGAGTGAGGTGGTTACAATTCATATGCATGAAGAAATAATTTGAAAAATTTTTTATATATAAAGTTCAAAAGGCTACGGAAAAAGGCTAGGCTAGCTTTCTGAATCCATCTCTGTAGTTGAGATTATTCGATTGTAAAATGGTGGAGTCACGTATTGCATTTATTATTGTCTCAGCTCTAGTTAATGGCAAAGTAATTTGCCTTACTTTTGAACTTTATTATTACAAAGTTCAGGCAGATTAACAGTCACTAACATGGTGCTAACAGACAACGCAGCTTGGTGGCCATCTTGAAAAGTTGCTGAGAAAACCTGGTATCCCTCATTTTATGAATGGAAAACGGAACAGAGTCACTGAATTTGCTTTTGCAATAGCTTTTGGATATTTATATGTGGAATATACACTGTCATATCACTGAATTATGACGACCCGCTTAGTAATTCGAGTAGCCACCCTTCACCGCTATAAGTGCTTCTAGGCATCATGGCATGGAACGCAAGAAGTGTGCGCTAGGTATCCGATGGTATGGCAGTCCATTCTGCTTGAAGCGCTGTCAACAGAGTCATAGGTGGAGGGTCCAGCTGCCGTACATGGCGATCAAGGTGTTCCCACAGATGTTCGATTGGATTGATGTCTGGCGAATTAGCGGGCCAAGGTAGCACTCGAATGTCAGTAGAGTGTTCTTCGAACCAATCCAGAAGGAGACGTGCCTTGTGGTAGGGTGCATTGTCCTTCTGGAACACCATCACATTGGGGAACAACGTGAGCATGATGGGTGCACCTGGTCCGCTATGATTGACAGATAGCCACAGGCATCCAAATTGTCCTCTAGACGAATTAGCGGACCTAACTGCTACCAACAGAAGATCCCCCACACAGGTACACTACCCCTACCAGCCTGTTTCCGGCCCATAATAGCCTCCTGCAGTCGCTTTTCATGACTTTCACGATGCACTCTTATGGAGCAAAAACCTTGACTCGTCAGAGAAGGCGACCTTAGCCCACTCATCTGTGGTCCAGTGGCGGTGCTCACATACGAAGTCTAGGCATCGTTAATGATGATCCCTGGTCAACATGGGTGCAGCAACCAAGAACCGACTGTTCAGGCCCATCCGTATTAGGGTGCGTTCGACGGTAATATCGGATACACGTCTGTTGGACACTACTGTCGATGTTGGTGGCCAGTTGATGGACTGTGGCTCTCCTGTCACCTTTTACGAGTCGTCGTAGGCACCGCTCACCCCGTCGGTCGATGGCTCGTGACCCTTTACAGTGATGGCGTTGGGACGCGATTTCTGTCCCTGCTGTCCACTTTTTGTACACCTTCACTAGAGCAGACCGTGAGCAGTTCACAAATCGCGCCGTTTCGGAGATGGTGCCACCCTTGCTGCGATAGCCTATTATCATCCCTTTTTGGATGTCCGTTAAATCCGGACGTTTACCCATCTTGAGGCTCGTGCAGCTCCCGTTTGATGCACCAGCTTTAAAGCTCTCTCAGCCTGTTATGCAAATTTTGCAATGTGTAATCGTTGTTGGGGCGAACCATGCGTGTGCCCTGAAGGGGTGCTGGTCGTAATTCATTGATATGACAGTGTAAAGTGAATAAATATAATGTATATTGTATTTACTGTAAAATATTGTATAATAAAAACCAAAGGTAGTATAAAAATTCGTCAGCCCCAAGTTCTTTTAACGCCCTCTCCCAGTTTTCTTCTCCAGGTTTTATTATCGGCGTATTACATGCATCGTCCATAATACGCAGTAATGATTTTTTTAACGCATAATACGCGTATTATATCCCAAAATTACGTAATTTATATATTAAAAAAAAAGAATCAAATGAAGCTTTAATCACAACTTAATAAGCGAATAATTAAACTGAATATATATTTTTTTAATATTTGTGTTTTATACTTTTGGTAAATACGAGGTGCGTTCAAGTTATGAGGTCTCCAAATTTCTTTATCTGCAGTGAGTAAGTAGAAAGATCCGGATGCTTTTAAAATTTTGCTGGAAATATTTCGTCTTTACTAACATAGATGGCAGCACTATACCATGAACGGCATGAATATCGTGCGCGCTGTCGCGAACGATGTTTCATATACTTAAAATAGCGAAGTTTAGTTTACAAGATCAACGTGTAATAATTCGTTTTCTGCACTTGCGGGGTGAAACGCCCATCGAAGTTCATTGCCAATCGAGTGAGATATGCGATGAAGGCGTTATGAATGTTAAAAACGTGCGTTCATGGGTGCGTAAGTTTAAAGGAGGTCGAGAATCATGTAAGAATGAACCGAAACAGCCTCGACCACGAACCAGCCGGACGGAAGCCACGATTGCTGCTGCGGAACAAGTTGTTATGGAAGACCGTCGCTTAGGTGTGCATGATATTTCCGTGGGGTCTGTGGAGTCCATTTTGCATGATGAGCTGAAAATGCGGAAAGTTTCTCCGAGGTGGGTGCCATGGGTGGCAATTTCTCAGCAGATGCTGCACGTGATGCAGCAATGAATGGTGCTTTCTTTTCATCAGTTGTGACGATGGATGAGACGTGAATTCCACTTTTTAACCCCGAAACGAAACGCCAATCTACACGCTGATTCACTGCCAACGAAAGAAATTTCGAGTCACAGCCTTTGCTGAGAAAGTTATGGTGGCCACAATTTGGGACAGCGAAGGCGTAATCCTCACGCATTGTGTTCCAAAGGGTACAACTGTTCATACGAAAATGTTTTGAGAACAAAATTCCTTCTAGCATTGCATGAGAGAAGACCAAACAAGACTGGACGGGTGCTTTTTCATCGAGACAACGCCCCTGCTCGTCGGGCACTCCTAACTCAGCAGTTTCTTCAAAGTAACAACTCTGAGGTGGCTTCCCATACTCATCAGACATCGCTACTAACGATTTCTGGCTTTTTTCAATCATGAAGGACACTCTCCTTGGCCACTTGTTTCCCAACAGAGCTGCCGCTGCTTCAGCGATTTACCAGCGATTTAAAGAGGAGTTCTCAGCAGCGATGGAATCACGGTGACTAATGTGTGAAAGAATCATTTGAACAATGGGATCTATGCATGATTTTTTTAAAAAATCGGTCAAATTAAAGAACATGTCTCTTACAAGGAGACTCCAAGTACTCGAACTCACCGATTTTGATAAAGTTTTATACTTGTACTTTATAGGCGCATTCGTTTATTCGTTCAATTTGATTTTTTTGCACTGAGTGCGCGCACTAGCCGTTCGAAGTAGTTCTCATGCGGCCCGTGAGAGGTGTTCGGAGATTTCCATGCACTTAGTTCTCGTGCGCTTCGTATAGTTCGAAGCTTAAGATTTCGATCACTGTTGATGATGGTCGAAATTTTGCATTCAAGTGGATGAAGAGAGTTTATACAGATTAAAAAAAAAAAGTTCGAAAGTAAAAAAGACTTTAAAAATTTGATATTTAGACGTTTGGGGTGATTAAAAAGGAGTCGTTGAGGCATTGCCATGTTGTTGGTTTGGCTCGAAACGCACTGACCGTTCGGTGAAAGAACGTGCACAGACACAGAAACTGCACTGAACGCACTAAACGGTAATTGCACGGGGCACACTATCGACGTCATCATTGTGCAAATTGTACGAATAAACGAATGCGCCTTATATTGGCTCAGTTCGCTTGCTCAGAGAAGAGTATGAAAACAATGGTGGCTCAAAAGAGAACTTTGTAACTCAAACGAATTTCCGTAATTTTTTTCGTTTCTTTCGTCGAATGAGTTTTCTTTTATGTCATTTTAGGAATTGCAGTTCATCGTTCTCTAATGAACAAGAACAAATCAAGGCAAATAGTCGAAATTCGTGATTGTTGATAGCAATGTTACTGAGCGATGATCATCACGTTGGTTCGATGTATAAGGGTCGTACAAATAACGAAAATTATTTATTTTATCCAAAGTGTATACAAGGAATTTAAAAATACTCTCTAAAGGCATTAAGCATGCATTTATCCCACTGTGTAACCAGGCATGGAATTCCTTTATGGAAGACATCTTTCAGTTGCGTGTGGAGCCATTACAAAAACCTCTTCCTTCACTTCATCGTCCGACTGAAACCTACGGCCTTTCAGATGCTTCTTGAGATCCACAAACACGTGAAAGACCGTAGATAAGTCAGAGCTGTAAGGTGAATGCTGCATTGCTTCCCATTTGAACTTTTTGATGAGGTCTACCGTTGCTTTTGAGATGTGAGGATGCCCATTGTCGTGGAGAAGAAGCACTCCTTCTGTAAGAAGTCCAGGATGCTTGCATTTGATGGCCGCGCGCAGTGCCTTCAATGTTTCCCCATATCGTGCTGCGTAAACTGTGGTGCCTTTTTCAAGAAAGTACATAAAATCGGGCCTTTGCGATCAAAAAACACGGCCTCACCTTCCCCATGCTGTTTGCGATTGCTTGTTTGGACAAAGC
The DNA here is from genome assembly GCA_023313115.1 of Rhysida immarginata. Taxonomy (NCBI): domain Eukaryota; kingdom Metazoa; phylum Arthropoda; class Chilopoda; order Scolopendromorpha; family Scolopendridae; genus Rhysida; species Rhysida immarginata. The sequence goes on from JAHWFO010019177.1 coordinate 42,618, forward strand.
GATCACTCGCAGAGATTCTAAGCGCGTGCTATCGTTCTTTCTCACGTGATGCAACACTTGCAACCTACTGTTCAATTTGCACGTGGTTTCGCAATTGTTGAAAACAAACACTTACAACGATCCTACACGTCGTCTTTTTTTTCCCCACACAAATTTTCGTTTTCATTTGTACGACCCTTATAAAACGTTTGTCAATTACAATACTCATTTCCAAAAAGGTTGGGACAGTGCAACATATAAGAAGAACTCCAACATATTTGTTTGGATTATTGTATTGCCGTTTATTTCAGCGCATTACAATACATAAACGATAAATTAGGCATGGGATCACATATCTTATATGCTTAAAGAAAGATACAGGTGGTTTTCCTGCTTGGCACGTGCAACACACTCCCAAAAAAGTTGGGACAGCACGGCGTTTACCACGGTGTGGCGTCACCTCTCCTCTTGATGACACACTGTAATCTTCTGGGCATCGATGACACCAATCTTTATAACACCGTAACCGGAATTCTGTCCCCATTCCTGTTGGATATAGGTTTTCAGCTGTTCAACTGTCCGGGGTCGTCGCTGTCGTAGTTTTCCTTTAATAATACGCCAAACGTTTTCTATAGGCGACAGATCCGGGCTGCAAGGGGGCCAATCCAACATACGAATGCGCTGCCGACGTAGCCATGCAGAAGTTATGCGCGCTGCATACCGTCTGGCGTTGTCTTGTTGAAATATACATTGACGTCGTCCAAACAGGCGCCTCTTAGATGGCACCATAGCTTGTTCCAGGATCTGTATATACGCTTCAGCATTGACGGTGCCATTGCAGATGTGCAAGTCTCCCATTCCATGGCCACTAATACAGCCCCAGACCATGACAGACGGTGGTTTCTGTACCGAACACCTGTAGCACGCGGGAATATCCTTTTCGTCTTTGGTCCGGAGTGTACGGCGTCCATTATTTCCGTAAACAATCGTAAAGGTTGATTCGTCGGACCACAATATGTTCTTCCAGCGTGCTTGGGACCAATTGCGATGGGCTCGAGCCCATATCAGACGGCGACGTTGCTGTCGTTTGTTGATGTATGGCTTCCGTCGTGCACAGTATAACTTAAGTTTGCATTTTTGGATGCACCTGCGTACAGTATTCAACGATAATGGCTTCCCGAAGAAATCGCGGGCCCACGTGGCTATGTCCGTAATCGCAGCATTCCTATGCGTGACGCAGTGACGTCGGAGGATCCGAAGAGCTCGAGCATTCAGAATAGGTTTTCTACCTTGGCCTTTCCGAACTGTGATCACACCACTATCTCGGTAGCGCTTGATAATATTATGTACTGTAGATGATGACAGGTTAAATCTTCTGGCTATTGCACGCTGAGAAACGTTGTTTGTGAATTCTTGAATGATTCGAACACTAAGATCTTCGCTAACTGGCTTGCCTCGACCCATCGTTCCGAATAAGTTACCTGAACGACGGATGGCAACTGTTATTTATACGGAATGTAGTACGACGTCATCATTCTAGATTATTCCCGAACAATTCGGAAGGTTCCACTACTAACGGCGCTTTCTACAACGTATGTCCCTACTATTTTGGAACGTGTTGCAACACCCCCATTCAAAATGTACGTCCCGGCCACGATACAAAATGTTTTGGTGCACACAGTATATTTATGTCATTTCATAAACGTATCTGCTATTTTGTATTACATCATCCCTTTTTGTATTTTTTTTTATATATTTTGCACTGTCCCAACTTTTTTGGAAATGAGTATTGTATTGTACAACAGCCTTCCCCTAGAGCTGTGTGAGCTCTCGTGAAGAGCACTTTTCGACTGCTCAGCTTAAGAACACGGCCATGCTAGCTCTATCTTTGCTGAAGAATAACCAATAAAATTACCCTAAAGTTTCACTGTGTACATCTTATTTTCAGCTAAAATCAAGTATTTGTATACGGGTTCACTTGATATAGGGGGGAGGGGGGATGACAACAGACTGTGTCCGTAAAGCCTCTCCGTAGTGAAAAACAAAAGCAATATTCCAATAAACTGGAAGACATAGCAATTTGTTCAATTAAGGAATGAACCAAATTAAGTGGTGAGGGTACGCACAAGTCACAGGAGATATTGAAAATGCCTTCTGTCCATGTGCAGTCACAAGTCCAATCGTCTGCACTTGTTTCGATGGGAATCGTCATTTTCCACTGCGGAGAGACTTTATAGACACCCTGTACAACTGAACAATTCAAATTACCGGTAAAGTAACATTTCATTACCTGTGTGACCAAGAATAACTCCACCAAAATAACTAAAGGCATCAGCACAAGCAATGATATCAGCCTTGGCTTCCCATAATGGCTTTCCACTATCTCGTACCTCCAATACAGCTATATCATTGACTTTTTCCTTAAGAAAAAAAAATAGCACAGTTTATAATACGGAAACTGAATCTATTGTAAGAAAAAATTAAAAAATCAAAAATTAGAAAGGCCTCTCCTCGAACATGTTGGAACGTCCCATGGTATGCAGATGAAAAATCACTGCATATTATTAAAAGCTGACAACGGAAGATGTGTAGTAGCATCCGTTAACGCAGCAATTGTCGCCGTTATGGGCAGAGCAAGTGACCTGTCGGACCTCCAAAAGGGGATGATCAATGGCTATCGGACCAAGGGGGGCAGCATTTCAGAAACGACCACCTTTGTGAACTGCTCTAGGGCTGCCGTTGTGAAGGTGTACCACGACTGGACGAACAACCGAAGAGGTAACTGTGGGGCCCCACAGGCCATCGATCCTAGAGGCGAGCGTCGTTAAGACGCCTGGCCAAGACCAATCGGCGTGACACTATTGAGCAACTGACACAGCAAATGAACAGTGGGGCCACTAGGTGTGTCAGCACCAAGACAGTGCAACGATCCCTCTTGAGATTGGGGCACCTCGGCCGAGTGGCAACGAGTCGCAGTGAACAGAGTGGACGGACGATGGAGAATTAGCCGGGAAGCATCTGACAACAGGCATCCCGACACCATCGTTGACAGACGACAGGCTGGTGGGAGAGGTGTGACTGTTTGGGGGATGTTATCATGGTATGGTCTGAATCCACTGATACCGCTGGAGGGTACACTGAATGCTTTTCGTTACCTGACGTCATTGCAGACGAGGTACACCCCTTCGTGTCGACAGAGTTTCCTCAGGGTGATGGTACCTTTCAACAGGACAATGCTCCCTGCCATACTGCCAAAATTGTCCACGACTGGTTCAAAGAGCATGAGGATGAATTCAAAGTACGCCCATGACCACCAACCTCCCCAGACCTCAACCCATTGAACATTTGTGGGAACATCTCGATCGCCATGTACCTGCATCCACCTTCCGAGGACTTATTGACTCTCTGCCACGTCGACTAGCTGCTATGCTTGCTGCCAAAGGTGGATATTCCGGATATTAGCATGTGGTCATATTAACGTATTCCGACCCTGTATATCTGCTAAGAATTCCAGAAACGTTTTGACTACCTTTGAAAGTTATAAATAAATTAAAATTATTTAAAAATTACCCGAATCAGCTTCGCAGTCGTCTGCAATATATTTCCTCTTTCAGCAGGAGTGAATTTAGACCAACGAAGAAAAGCATCCTTCGCACTTTCAACAGCCAAGTCAACATCTTTCTGACCCGAACAAGGAAGATCGCACAAAATTTCACCTGAAGATTGTTTCAGAATGGACAAACATTTTTCAGTGACTCACATCTGTTTATAAACTATAAAGTAGCGACAATGTACCTGTTGCTGGTTCTGTTACGGGCAATGTTTCTAGACATTGGATGCATGGAGCTCTTTTTCCACTTATGTAATTAAAAGGCCCAGGAATCATTGCAAATTGGCGCAGTTGAGTGTTTATGCACCAATGGATACTCTTGAATATTTTCAGATGTTGGAACATAATCCTCTGTAATGAACAACAAATATTTACTTATAAATAAAGCACTATTGGTAAGTTCAACGTATCTTCTCGCAATTTCAAAATTAACGAATTCTGAGTTGGGGAAATGAATACGTGATCACTATCAAAGGGCAACGGGGCAGAAATTTTTCATCAAAAGGGCAAACGGGGTGGTGCCTCGTAAACCCCGCTTAAAATAAACCCTGCGTTCATTTTAGTGTGTGGTTGGCCAACAATTATGTGTACAGGGTGCGTAAGGTATATACGGACAAATTCACGTCAAGAAAGAAAACAGAGATATAAGTCGAGATAATAACTTTATTATCAAAACACATCATGAGCTTCTATGCGAGATCGAAACCGTCGACATGCGCGAATCAAATAGTCATGGTTCATATTGGTCATTACTCAAACAATGGCAGCTTTCAATTCATCTTATGTTATGGGGATGTTCATTGACCTCTCTCTCTCTCTCTCCACAACGCTCCATGCATAGTAGTCCAACGGATTCAGATCAGGGGAGTTAGGAGGCCAAATCCACATCAAATCAGCTTCACACGGATTTTTCAGCTTGTTTACGTAAGAGCTTTTTCGATCTGAGTAGGCGGTTTTTCCGTGTTTTGTCTGACAAAAACTGACCTCTTCGCATAACATACGAGTATTATCTGATGTTTTCATGGACAACATTTCTGATTGTTCCTTCCGACACATGGAGATCGTTGGCGAGTGACCTTGTGGATGTTCTGGGATTGTCATTGATGGCCTGCTCCATTTGCGGAATTAATTCAGGTGTTCTGATGATGTCAGAGCGTGAGGCATGCTTTTTACACTTTGCTACTGGTGCAATATTGCCATCTTCGGTCTCCTTGCGCAGTTTGTGGACGAATGATCTTTCAACCTTAAGACATCGTGATATCTCTAAATCGCTGTGCTCTGCCTTTATTGCCACGATTACTGCATGTCTCTTCATGATTTGTTATAATTGATGGTCCGCCATTTTGCTTTCCGGAAACGGAAAGGACATACAATTTACTACAGCATTAGTAGCCAAACGAAAGTGTGTCCTCAAATACCCTAAGCACCCTGTACATATAAGACAATTTAGAAATCAAGCTACCGTTTCTGAGACGACCAGTGGACTTCCATCTTGAATTTCCCATGCTTCAGAGAGCATGTAAAGCTGTCAGTCCCAACTACTATTGTTGCCATCTTCCAGCAGTCGTTCACCATCACTGGGTATGGCACAATATTCCTTGTGGAATCAGTGCTGAAATTATCATTGGGTTTGTACAGCAAATAACCTAACCCATTCTGATTAAATCAGGATTTTCATTTTTGCTAATACAACTGCAATAGCCACACGAGCTTAGCTAGCTCGAGCTGAAAACTAAAGAAATTTTTCAACTTAATGATGAACAATAGAAAAGAAAATTCCACAGCTTGGGTTCGAACCAGGAACCTTTGGCTCAGACCGCCAATGCGCCAACCAATTGTGCCAGTTGGCCATGAAAGCAAACCGCTATTTACATGACATTAGGGCTTGGTTGGAGCAGTTACCTAGTCCGCAGGCTGGGACTATCTTTCCTTCGAATAAGCAATATTCGTATACGAAATTAGACACAAAGACACAGGTTAACAAGTCTTTAATCGTTACTAAAATTAGTTACATGTTGAATGTGGCCTCCACCATTTACTGAAAGCAGGTTACACCGGATTACTGCGTTCTCAACTGTAGCTCGTAGCATATCAGGAGGAATGTTGCGCACCTGTCGGCGTATCGCATCTTTCAGTTCAGCCAAATTCCTGACTTTAAACAGTGGCTTTGAGGTAACCCCAGAGCCAGAAGTCACAGGGGTTGATATCTGGTGACCGAGGTGGCCAAGAGAGGGGGAAGTTTCAGCCTATAATCCGTCCATCTGTGAAATGTTGCTGAAGTAACTGTTTGACACATGTACCAATATGAGGTGGAGCCACATCCTGCATAAAAATCGTTGTGTCTAAAATGCCACGTTGCTGAAATTCTGGTATCACAAAACTTCTTAGTATCAACGCCATGCGAGCAGCAGTCACAGTGCATGTCACAAGTCCATCTCTCGACTGCTCTTCAAAAAAATACGGCCCAGTTATGACATTTGCTGTCATATCACACCACACGGTAACTTTAGGAGAATGCAATGGAATTTGGTGGAGAACATAAGGGGGACTGGTGGCCCAAATCCTGCAGTTATGGGTGTTGACATCCCCATTCAGGTAAAAATGGGCCTCGTCCGTCCAGAAAATGTTCCATGGCCAATGCTCGTCCACCTTCATCCGTGCAAGGAATTCCAATGCGAAGGTTTCTCTACGAGGAAGATCGTTAGGTTCGAGTTGTTGGACTAGGTGGATTTTGTATGGGTAGTAGTGCAGCACTTTACGTACGATCTTGTACACCGTACTCAGTGGTAAGTCCATGCAACGTGCAACAGCACTTAGGCTGCACGCCCCTTGTGAGGTTTCCATTTTTTTGCTTCCTCTACGGCTACTGAAACAGCCTCCACGGTTGCCTCAGAGACTGGTTTCCTTCCTCGGCCAGTTGCTACCGATAACAAACATGTGGCTTCAAACCTTGTCATCATCTTCTTCAAACTCTGCGGAGTCATTGGCCCCCGACGTACATGTATTCGTCGAACGGTACGATAATGTTGCAAAGCCTGCCGTACATTGCTATTGCATTCATAATAACATTTAACCAGAAACGCATGATCTTGCATGGTAACAGGCATCGTCGACTAGTATCAAATGAGGCGTACTGACAACGAGGCTCTGTTTCTTATTTCTGAAAACCAAATGACTTGTAAAGCGCATGTGCATAAACTACATTGTTAACCAATGTCTTCGTGTCTAATTTCGTATACGAATATTGCATAGAGCGCCATTCCATGCTGGTGGTGACCTTTCGAACTAATTTTTTTTTGGTGGGTATGAACTTCCCATGCCTTCTTGTAAAATATTACCAAGTATTATAGCTTTTGGTCCAGTATTTTTTTTTTATGGCCATGTCAAAATGGAACTTTAATTATAAAGCCCTTGTACAGTAAAGGATAATCGTACGATGTTCACCCTGCGGACTAGGTAACTGTTCCAACCAAGCCCTAAGATTATGTAAATAGCAGTTTGCTTTTTTGGCCACAGTGGCGCAATTGGTTGGCGTGTTGGCGGTCTGAGGCAAAGGTTCCTGGTTCGAGCCCAGGCTGTGGATTTTTCTTTCCTATTTTTCATCATTAATTTGAACAGCTGAGGTTGGCTTTTAATTAAACCCTCAGTAAAAATCATATGATTAACCTTTAGTTTTTTCTAGTTTAAACATAGCAAAAAATCTGCTAAATTTAATGGAATATCTGCTAAGTTGACACTCTGAAACCAGCTGACCAAAGAAAGGGAATGGTAGCAGAGCAAACGGAATTGAAAATAAACCCTCAAAAGTCTAGGGAGGTCTTTCCCACGTGTATCCAAACCTCTGCCATTGCTCTGTATTGTCACGTCTCAGATTTCTACAATCAGAATTTCTTAAAGGTAAACTCCACACTCAAAACAACTTTGTTTAAAACGAAAGATGAAGGTCTCAATAATAACTTAGCATGTATTATAAAAAATTTCAATTCGAACTCAAAATTGATAAAATATATAAAAAAAAACCTTTCATTCCCCCCCCCCTCCCCCGATTGACACTGACGCCACGTTTTGGCACCTGTGACATCAGAAGTTGGTGAGAGGTGCGAAGGAGTTTCAAAATCGTGATGTCATACATTAGACACTATCGCAGGTGCCGCTATCAATAAATTGTCAGGGCAGTGCAGGCATCGCTATCAATTCTCCCGCTTCCCTGATCAGGGCATTGCAGTGGTCTAGGCCTACAATGGACTACGAATATGAAAACAAGACCGACAGTGACGATAGTGATTTTGATAACAGTGAGAGCAATGTACAAGGGCTGTTAACAAAATTAAATGCTACGGAAACTTCTGCGATATACAGCCCTATGCATTAAACCGTGAAACAGGATCTTCTGCTTGCCACGTCGGCATGTGCAGATAGGCCTACCTCATATCTTCGGTGTTTAAGACATGCTGTTGCGGTCGTTGTTCTTGAAGAACGCCAGGCCCGTTTAGAGTTGGAAGAGCATCTACAGTCCGTCCCAAAAAATTACGAACATTGGTTTTTTCTGTGTAATGGAAAGAATTCAACAAATTGTTAACATAATTTATTGTTACTCTATAAGATAGGAAATTATTTCAATGCTGCTATATGTTTAACAGTCAGATCACATAAGAAAACATCCGAAAAAAAGAAACAGGCGTTTTTGCTGTCCCAAAAAAGTATGAACATAGTATGAAAAACGTCAAACAATACAAAGAACGTATGAATTAATAATCAATAAACTTGCCATTTCTTTTAATCACTTCAAAAATACGATGTTTCATTGATTCAATGAGTTTGCGCAAGTTCAGAAGTGGAATTTCCTCCCATGACTTTTGAACGGCCGTCTTAAGGCCCTGAACGGAATCAAATTGACGTCCATTCTTATAAACAGCCCTAACCAAGATTCCCCATACATTCTCGATTGGGTTTAAATCAAGACTCAATGACGGCCATTCTAAAACAGGGATCTGCTTTTGATTAAGCCATTGTTTTGTCGATGCTGATGCATGAATTGGAGCATTGTCTTGTTGAAAAATATAATGCTCTCCACCAATACGGACAGCGTGTGGGAGTAAATGTTCGTTAAGCACCTCTTGATATGCTGTAGAATTCATTCTGCCACTGAAGATTGCAAGTGATTACTTTTCGTTCATGCTGAAGCTACCCCAGATCATCAGGGAACCACCTTCTTGAACTCTCTTGCTGAAGTATTGTTCTTCATGGCGTAGGTCGTGCCAATATCGCAGTAGTCCATCAGGTCCATCTAGATTGAATTTTTTTTTCGTCACTGAATATGACATGTTCCCACTCCTTGTCCCAGGTCATGTGATCTTTGGCCCATTGTAGACATTGTTGCAGATGTGTTGCTTTGAGGGCTGGTCGTTGTTTGCGTTTCATGAATTTGATGTTTTTGTTGCTTCTTAAAATGCGATGCACACTTGATTTGGAGATTTCATGATCCAATTCTTGGGCTATTGTACGTGTTGAGCAATTTTTGTGGGTAGCTAATCGCACTACTTCTCGTCTTGTACGGCTCGTTGCCTTTTTCTTGCGACCACTTGCGTGTTCGCCGCTTGCAGTTTGTTTCTCTTTCAAATATTCATTAACTGTCGATCTTGCACGACCAATTCTTCTGGCTATTTCAGCTTGTGAAACACCTTCAGATGCCAGGGCATCCATATAACCTGTTTCACGTTCTGTAACATCTTTCCTCTTCCCCATCTTGTGAGAAGTGGTCAATTTTTTTTTAAAACTTGTAGGACTACAACCGGAGTTCCTTCTATCTATCTATATGCAACTTTCATGTTAATAAATGCTTCCACCTACTGCGAAATGATCATGTTCTGTGTGTTCGTAATTTTTTGGGACATCACATTTAAGGTAGACTGGGGGGTTAGTTATTTCTTACGTGCCTGAATGTTAAACACATTATAGCAACATTGCGATAAATGCCTATTTTGTACAGTAACAGTAAACTGTGTTAACAATTTGTTGAATTCTTTCCATTACAAAGAAAAAAACAATGTTCGTAATTTTTTGGGACGGACTGTAGTTCCACCTTATACATGATCTAGTTTCAGCGAATTTCTTGTTTGAATTGATACTGAATTTATAACGGCGGATGCGTGGACAAAGCAAGAAGCTTCAAATTGAGCGCACGATGCTGTTTGGAGTTGGATACCAGTTCCCTCGCTGTCAAAAACTAATCCACTGTTTTTTAATCGATTCTGATTCTGGAAATCTATGAAACGTGAAATTTCTATCCGAATTTCTATTTACACATCCAAACGGAGAATAAATTGAAGGCATTCCGACATAAAAAAGGTTAGCAAAATCTTACGATATGTAGAATCATTCTAAGCGACTAGAATCTCGGCGACGAAATTCCCCGAGGTTCTCGCGGCAGGAAATGACAGCTTGTTCCGCTGTATTCTGTGGAGAGGAATGGAAGATCCACGCAAATTTTCAATTTTTCGAGGCATTTTTCTTAATAAAATATTAGGATAAATCGAAAAATTTTGAATGATTCATGTTATGATGCAAAAAAAAACAACAACATAAAGTCGATTTTTTCCGTGGAGTTTACCTTTAAGAAATAAATATAATTTGATAACTCCGTCTCTATGTTTTGAGCCTTTTGCATTTAAAAAATATGTTTTTAGACGCACAATGGGGGAGGGCATTTCTTATAATCTAATACATAATTTGGGTGGTTCATTTCAATATCAACGAATGGTTTAAATGGGGGATCCACCCTTTCTGGGTGGAGTTATACATCCATGACAACACCTTGATAAATTCCTGCTTTCTTTCCTGATCATATTTTTTTTTATTAGGATAAAGAGATGTATCAAGGTCAAGATGATTCTCCATTACTCTAAACCATCAAAGGTGCATTTCTTTCAGAACTTACCAATTTTTCAGCCCACGCCCTCCTAACGTTTTCACTTCTTAATTTGATCTGATTTTTCCAACTTCTCCTTAATCTTGCGCCATTCACGAATCGTCTTGGGATCAACTTGAAATGCACGGGCTGCTGCCTTTCCACTGTTTTCCTCTGCGTATTTTATTGCCCTCAACTTGAATTCAATGGTAAACTTTCGTTTTGGAGCCATAAGTTCCACTAGAAAAGCAAAACGACAATATCGTTATACAGTGAGAATTTCGTCCATGTTATTATGAGGGGTCTTCATTCATCTTACGAAGTGACTGACGACAATCGTGCAATTTTTGAGAAATTGTTTTAATAATCAGACTTACCTTATTTTGGCATAATAATAAGAAGAAGAACGCATTTAATGAGAATTTAGTCCTATAGGAAATCTATAGCGATCAGTGTCAGCTCCATGATTGAAGTTAACTTTAATTGCCCTTCGCACTTTCACCTCTGAATACTACTCTCGCCACAACAGTAATCCCGAGGCAAGTCTGTGGCGACATCTCTTGCCAAGAAATTAAATAAAAATACAACAACTGTATTTTTAAAGATTATAATTAAGTAATTATTTCTATGAAAATTTTTTTCAAAGTAAATGTAAAAAAAAAAAAACTAAATCCAACTCCTGAGTAGTATTGAAGATGTCAATGTGAAATTTAATGCTAAATAAATGGTTCATGAAACCCAATTTTGGCTCCTAGCCATCATCAAGGAGTTCATGTTCGCAGCTAATAGATTTGAATGTGAACAATTGAGTTACTGAGTTTATTGCTACCTCAATTAAACGCATTGACTGGAATACAGAAATTAATTGCAAATATCTTTTGACTTTTTAAATATCTTTATATTAAAATATTTTTTTTTGTACGGCAAAACACAATATTATATTAATCAATAGTACTAATAAACTGAGCATCGACACAAATATAAATAAACCATTAATTAACACTCCAAAGATGGCGCGCGGTCTCAGAGACCGCATCACTACATCTTTGTGAATATCTTCTTATGAATTTAAAAGAAACAAATGACCATTTCTGTATTCTCCTAACTTGGACCCTTCTAGAAGTCAGTATGTCATAATCCACGATTTCTTCCCTAGATTCACATACAGGGCATGCGGTCTCAGGGACCGCGCGCTATTAACTTCGTTACTAAGATAAATTGATGTAAAAGTCACTTTTTTTTTTACTTCATATTTTAGCAGAACAATCGTGAGGCAATGGAATTTTGTTTGGCGAAGGAAAAAAAAATACTTCCAAAATCTGCCGATAGATGGCGATGGCAGGGTAATGTCAGCAGGGGAAAAACCAAAAATGGATTCGTGAAATGCAGGAATGTTGTTAGCCAAAAGGAAACAATAGAGTTCAGGGGTTTACAAAAAAATTATTAGCGAAAAGACTAGAATACGTGTTTACAGCGACAACAGTGATAATGCCAATAAAACAAACATCTTACTGATGATTAAGGCAGAAGTTGTTCGATATGCCCTCCGCCTTGTTCCGCTCCTATTTGGAAGCGCAAAATGGCATGCTCCACAACAGATCGGAGGGCATGCTCAATCCGCCCGCTGTAAACAACATTCTTCAGGTACCCCCCCAAAGCCAGAAAATTACACGGCTTTAAGTCGGGGGAACGTGGCGGCCACGTTGTTGGAAAATGGCGGCTTATGATCCTAGCATTTCCGTAATTTGCATATTTCCAGACAATGTGAACCAGAGACCGTTATTCTTTAACGGTCTCTGATGTGAACCCTGCCAACGCCATCTATCGGGAGATTTTGGAATTATTTTTTTCTCCTTCGCCAAACAAAATTCCATTGCCTCACGATTGTTCTGCTAAAATATCAGGTCTTTCTGATGAGTAGTTTTCAAATTATCGATTTTTGAAATCAAAACTTTCATTATAATCACCCTATATTTGGAGCAAACGCAAATAATAGTGCAAGTACACTATTCTGAATTGCTGAATTTCAAGAGCAATAAACTCTTCTATAAATGTAACTTCATATATATTTAACCTCCGTTTATACCAGTTTTGAATAAAATAATTTTAAATATCGAGAAAAATTATTTTATAGTTTTTTTTTTAATAAAAAATAAGCATTTTTATCCTCTGAGAAATGATTGCTATTGTTCATTTTTATAATGGTTTTCTTTTATGTAGGAAAGTATATGTGTATGAAAAGTAAAAATAGTGCAAAGTATCAATTTTCAACTATTTTAATTTTATAAATGCCTTTCCTGAACAAATATTCATGGCTAATTTTGACGGAAAAAGAAGGGTTTTAAATTTCTTTCTAAAAGTTACGTTTTATTGATAATACTGAAAAGTTTTTTGAGGTGTTCTATTAATAATGAGGTAAATTAAGTGACAGATAAAAAATATTCATGAATTTAATTTTTGAACATTGAAAAAAAGTAGTTTCAAAATGCGGTCTCACAGACCGCGCGTCAGCTCTCGTGTTGCAAACACTCGCGCCACCTCTGGAGTGTTAAGAAGACTCACTCTCTAATTAGTCAAGATCTAAAGAATGCCCTGACCTTGCAGGGGATCATGCTGTATCAGCGTCGACTGTCAGTAGACACCTTGGGACCATCAGCAAGGTGAAAAAGCAGGACAAATGGGTCTCACGTGAACTTACGGAAGACCAAAAAGAGCGTCGGTTGAATGTGTGTACGGAATTGCTTTTGCGCCACGAAGAAGCGGGGATTATTGATCGCATTGTCACCTGCGACGAGAAGTGGATCCTATACGGTCAGCACAGTGGCTGGATGCTGAAGAACCCCTGCGACAGTTCCCTAAATCCCCGTTGCACCCCAGGAAGCTCATGGTTACAGTTTGGTGAAACATCCGTAGTGTAGTGCATTACAGCTTCCTGCAGTAGGGGGAGACGATCACCGTTGTGACCTACTGTCGTGAGCTGCATCGCTGCATCGTATGCACACAAAACCATGTCAGCTACAACCTGCACATGTGCATCGCAAAGGCGTCTTTCTGCTACATGACAACGCGCGTCCGCATGTGGCACGAACGACCGTGCAGGCGTTACAGGCTATGGGCTACGAGGTGCTTCCACAACCCCCTTACTCTCCGGACCTCTCCCCTACCGAGTACCATCTTTTCCAGAGCCTGGACAATTTTCTCCGGAGGAAAACACTCCTAACCCAAGCAGACGTCGAAAACGCATTCCGGGAGTTTATTAAGTCCCGTGAGAGGGCTCGAGAAGCTGCCAAATCGTTGGCAACAATGTTTGGATTTCAATGGGGGTTACTTCGAATGGCACGTGTGAAGGTATCCTTTCTAGAGGGCCATTAAAGATGACCTCTGCAATCCGATATTTGATAAGCAACGACCTGATATCACTATGATATGCAATGATGTAGGTTCACTTTTAAAACAAAGAGCTGATAATTTTGTTAAAGTTTACAAAAAAAATTGAAAACGATGTATCACAAGTGCAATATTCTCTTAAACATACACTGAAGAGCCAAAACAATATGACCATCACCACATTGGTGAATGAACCTCGTCTGGATCGGCACGTAAGGCACATAATTAAGTGGGAATGGTATTTAACTGTTGCTTGAGAAAGTAAGGAATCAGTCTTGCACTTACTTTTGCGAGTGATGGGAAAGGCTGCTGATCTAAGCGAATTTGATTGTAATGGCCCGAAGACTCGGAACGAGCAACTCCGAAACTGCATGGTAGGTTGTTCACGATCTGCCCTTGTTAGTATTTATGCAAAGTGGATTGTGACACGCCCCCTATCTCATTAATATGTAAGGACCCGATCCCACTCTCAAAGGGTTAAAGTCTTACTGGGGCGTGTGACAACAGAGTTCGGGACTGATATGAGAGGTGTGGCAAATAATTGTACAAATCACCCAGGTAGTTGACCAAGTTTAAATTTAATATAATTTATTTCATTAAGATTAATCAGCTCAATCTCGAAGATATAAAACAGAAAAGAAATAAACTACATGGAGTCAAAACGTTAATTTTTGTATCATACTTAGTCTATGGTCTATTACTCCGGATGAACTACAGTAAGCGCGATACACTAAAGGGGCCCCTTAGCCATTGCGCGTTTACTGTTTAAGCGCCCCTTGGCGCGCGAGACCCATGCTGTCCCTTACAATTCCATAAATAATATGCATAATCAATGCGGTTACGCACAGAGCATACGTTTAACCGGTACTTCGCCCAGAAATAAGCAATTCTTAATCAGTGTAGGTTTAAGCATTTACAGACCGGGTCTGCAACGGAACGTCGAATCCATATAAACAGGGCTGTGGCGTGGCGCCGGAGAGCGTCGTGTGATTCCTTTATGGGTTTTTGTCACTACGAAGAGCGACAAGGGGGGAGAATCACGGAAACCCCCACCTACGACTCCCGTGCAGTTAGCTACCGGTCTATAGTAGACGCTATCGGGCCCTTATCTTCCGAATTGCCTCCTACTCACATTAACGAGAAGCACGTATGAGGATTCGAAGCGCCCACAAACACACTATCATTGCTTTCGCTACCCCCAGACGATAGTACTTGGGTTAGAACGTATCCCGCATCACTATTAATAATTAACTTAATTAGTTGTAATTAGTGTTGTAATAGCTGTCAATTCTACTGGTCATATAAGTTCAATTTTTACATTAAGAATATACACTTTACGATCAGTCTGTTGTCCACTAGGGTCGTGTTCATAACCGTTAAAGGAAGATATCGGTGATGCCTATCAATGTACTTGAATTACCTTCCGACTCTTATTACTTGTTTTTTCTCACTTCGCCGCATAATTGAACGCTGCCATGTGATCGCTCTGATCGGCATCTAAAGGAAGAAAACTTAAAAATCCATCATAAAAATGGTTTCACCACACAAACAAGATGCAATACTCATCCTTGGAGATCCCACGCTCGCCTTGCAAGAAACAATCTCTTGTTAAAGGTGCCATGAAACTCACCAAAAGAAAATCACGACGTAAAAGTTCATACGTCCATTCTCAACAAACTTTTCCATGTCTATCTGAAAGCAACACCCGCTTCAAGCTTCCAATTTTCAACAAGCGACTCGTCATCAAAAAAAAAAAACAATCGTCGGATGGTTAACATTCTCATCTTCCTCGAAATCGCTCTCAACAATCATAAAACAAAACAATTAATCCTTCTGTTGCGTTTCACTGGCAGCGCAAACGGAATGGATTTAAAGAAAAATAACAAAATATAATGAACAATTTCCTTTTATAATAAAAATTAATATTCTTCATTAAAACAAAACTGTATATTCACTAAAAAAATATCCATTATTTACCCGACATTGAGCTGATGTACCGCAATTATTAATAATTAACATATATTAATTAATTCCCCAAAAAGAATACAATCTAAAAAAAAATGCAAATAATATTATAATATTATAATATTATCTTTCCCTATATTACATATGTTAAAAAAAAAATACGCGAGCAACACGTGACTTGTCACAGGATAAATGACGCTGAAACCAGCAGTAGACGCCAAGGTGTTGGACGCCCACGCGTCATCAAAGAAAAAGGACATCGGAGACTGTTCCGCTTGGTAAAGCAAGATCAGCGCCAGACAGCCCAAGTGTTTTCGGAACACACAGTTCAACGGACACTGTTGGATATGGGACTGCGCAGCAGACGTCCCACACGTGTGCGTCTGTTGACCAAGCCACACATCGAGAACATGAGAAGAACAGTTCAAGCCACTGTTGGATATGGGAAGTCTCGATAGTCCATTGCGAATTGGAGGCGTTTTCGGTGATGCACAGGGCATCAACATGAGTGCTGTTACCATACGCCTGCTCCGGAGCCCCAATATCAAGAGGAATCGTTGCACTGTCTTGGTGCTGACACGCCTAGTGGCCCCACTGTTTATTTGCTGTGTCAGTTGCTCAACAGTGGCACGCCGACTGGCCCCACAGTTACCTCTTCGGTTGCTCGAACCTGTCAGGTTCGTCCAGTCGCGGTAGACCTTCACAACGGCAGCCCTAGAGCAGTTCACAAAGGTGGCCGTTTCTGAAATGCTGGCCCGATAGCCAATGGTCACTCCCTTTTGGAGGTCCGACAGGTCACTTGCTCTGCCCATGACGGCGACAATTGCTGTGTTAACGGATGCTACTACACGTCTGCTGTTGTCAGCTTTTAATAATATACAATGATTTTTCATCTGCATACCATGGGACGTTCCAACATGTTCGAGGAGAGGTGGTCATATTAATATGTCCCGATCCTGTAAACATTCTTAGAGACTTTTGAAGCCAACTCGTGTTACACTATTCTATTCCCTGTAACTGGATTTTTCAATAAATCGAATAGCAATAACAATCTTCACGAATTATTAAATTTCATAGTAAATTATTAAAATAAATTTTATTAGTTTTAATATCCATATTAATTTCCGTATCACGTACAATAGAGTAATTAGCTTTATTTTCAAAGTTAGCTTAACTGTTCCATTAATTGCAATTAATTAAGAAAGTTTTAATGACTGAGAAATTGCTTCAATCTCGAATTTTTAAAGTTGCCTCTGATTCGAATTTCTTTATCCAAATCCTCCGTATACATTAAGCAGAATTTTAAAAACTTAAATCTCACTGAAAACACAGGAGAATTGATATGAATATAGGTAAAATTAAATTTTCTCTAATGTTTATTATATAAAATAATATTTGCCAAATTTAAAGCATTCGTTTTTATTGTTTGATGCTTTTAAGCGTGTTTAGTGTTCGTTATATTTTGTTTGATGAATTTTCTTTCATTAATGGTCGGCCAGAAAAAGGTGAAAATTTTTCATTCCTTAGATAGCTATTCATATTTATATCAATGAATTTTCAATTAAATGTCATTGAATAAGTAATTGCTTTTTCGTTAAGTTTTGCAGTCCAATTAAAAAATACTGGAACGAAAGTGACACCGATGAAGGGTACGAAATTCAAACATTTGACGTAAGCATTTAATCTGGAAGATAATGTAAATACTAATTTCTTATTTGAACTTTATTTACTATGTATGAATATTTTCAGTAAATTATTAATGTGACTGAGTACTCGACTGTATGTTTAGATTAATGTACGGAATATATGGATTTTAATTCTTAATGACAATCCTAACCCGCAGTATCCGAATCTGTCTTATCGTGTATTTAAAAAAAAAGTAGAGTTTTTAATATACTGTGATTTTATGATTTCATGGCGATGATTTTTCATATTTCCTCCAAGATTATTATATCAGATGGTGTATTCCTCTATTAGAGCAACAAGCACTTAGCCTTGTTCAGTGCTCGTTCTAGGTTTGGTGATCCAGATTGAATCGTGTTGACTATAAACTTTAGTTTGTTGAATTTTGGCAGCTCCTTGGACAATGGAGAGTTTTTAGATAAAACCTTACAAACAAATTCGATCGATACCACGATTGTTGAAAAACAAATATAACTTCAAACCACGGTCTATATATATTCATGGTCATCGAGCTTCGGCTATTTTCCATTGTTTCGAGAAGCTAAGGAAAACAGATCGCGCCAGATCGCACTATTCCGACCGCAACCAGCGGTAGAGATTTTTATTGAAACTGAATACGAAAGTTAAGTTTTTTTCTGCCGATACGGTGGCGCTGCAGGCGCAGTTGGGCAGATTGTACATGCAGCGCCACTTTTCAATAGAGTTCCCGCCCTACCGGGAGCTAGAAACTTTAGCTTCATTTTAACAATGGAGCTCGATGACCATGAATATCTATAGACCGTGCTTCAAACCAAAGATTTTCGACTTTATTGTGAGGTCGCCTTCTTACATTCGCTAAAAGTTTCTTGCATCAGGTCTTGGAGTGGTGTCCGACTATTAATACTAAGAACTAGCAGAGGTACCCGGCTTTGCCCGGGATAATTACACTTGTCTCATTTTTCAAAATAAACACATTCCCACAGAATATAGCAAAATGTTTATGAAATGTTTGATGTGCTACCGAATAAGTTAGATGATAACCCCGGCGTGGCTCGGACCTTTTTTTTTGGATTAAATTTTGCAATATCGTAAAAATAAACACGTAAAAACGCTTAGAATTAATACAATAAAAATTCTTAATGAAAATTCGAAAACAATTTTTTTAAAGGGACCTCTCCAAGGATGCCACTGCTAGTCTAAATAATCTCTTACTCACGTAATCTTCCTTTAGATGTACACTTGATGTTGTTCCAATTCCCACTCTTCTCTCAATGTCTTGAAGCAAAACTTGGCCATTCATCACTTTGTGTAATCTAGCGATCGCCGAATCTTCTATTGACATGCTTACCATGTGCTCAATTCAGCACGGAGCTAAAGGAGCGCTTCCTCTGTTGTCTTTCCACTCTTTCTCAATAGTCTGTTAACTCTCCATTATCTCCAGGTACTGACCATTTTTAAAGATTTTCAAGAAATTGTTACGTACTAAGAAGTCTCAATTCTAAGAACAGCCTGAATAACAGGAATTCTATGCATTGTTACAAATTGAAACTTATCTATATTGCACAAATTTTGCCTTGCATTGTTGGTCATGAGATATTTCTCATTAATATGTCTTGTCATACCCATGAATATCGATTTTTTTTTTCGAAATCTTAGGTAGACAGTGACCTTCCTCATGCTTTGAAGGTCAAGTATGCAAAATTTCATCAATATCGGAATAAAACTGTATATTTGTATAAAAAACAAACCCACAAACAAACGCACAAACATCCTTCTTTATATATATAGAAAGATGTAGATTAATTATAAGGTTTTCATTTTTAACTCAATACAACCATCTCTTGCAGGACTATACCTACATTCCAATTCATTTCTTCACTGTACCTACATTGGAAGGACTTTCAAAAAAATCCGAAGTAAGTCCATTATTTTTTTTCAAAGACTATTACAGAGAAAAGTGCGTGCACTTAATGCTTTTTTTGCAATACTATCTTTTAAACTACATGATGGTATGCCGAAGCCTACGAGATAACAAGGCCTGGAAGCGGAAAACTCACCATACCATCGGGGCGCTAGCAACAATCCAACACGCCTTTTTTTTTAATTTTATGAATTCCTGTTTTAATGAGAGGCACCAAAATTATTTTTTTCTTTTCAGTGCACATTTTAAAGTAAAGTTTTAAAAAATTTTTTAATTTATTATTTTTAGTTTTGGATTTGCAATCTACTTTTAAACCTTGCTTTTGTTACAAATATGTGAAAATGAAGAATACTGTAAGTGGCCCATTCCCCTACACGGCATGAAAAATTAAGTGAAAATCAGTTTTAATCCTTTCTAAGAATTCGAATTTTGAACATTTTTATACAGTCACCGGAATAGTTTTTTTTAACAATTTTAATTTGGATTGAATTTTCTTTAAAAACAGATTTTCCCCTCTCATAATTACAAAAATTTAGTTAATTCTTCGTTTTCCTCATCGGTTAACATTAAAATGGCTACCCTAGCGGGGGCATAGTACAATGACGCCATCTGGTGTCTACGGTGTTCCCCATTACAATTAGGAAAAAGAGCTTATATTCGAAAAACTGTTAACTGAACCTTTACTGTTACCCATGTGCTGTCTCTGCATGTTAAATCAAGCAAGGTCTCAACCATACTATAAGCAATAAAGCTTTAGTAGTCTCATCTCTATGCGTGCGGTCACAGCATACCATCTACATAGTCGATGGACTATTTATTATGACCACCTTTTTGTTTTCAATATCACTATTTTGTCTTCGCATAAAATCTATGAGATGCTAGTAGGTAGCCGGGAAATATATCCTATCTAGCCTTATTTCTACACGATCAATATGATGAACAATTTTTCTTGTCTAGTGGTCTCTCAAAGTATTTCAAAATGGCGATTCCAGTTACTTCCATCTAGTCCCAGTGTTGCGCAGATCCCATGAAGCCATGAATCCAACTTGTCAATAAGGCTTGGGTGGCTTCATAACGGTGCAACAGGTGCATTTTCGTGGACACATCACTGAACGGTTCCCGTTACGCTGAGCTTCTTGGTGACCAGTTACACGCTTTTATGGACTTCGGATATCCCCATAATGATAAAGGATAAAGCTCCATATCATCGAGTCAGAGTTGTGCAGAATTGGCTTGAGGAGCATTCCAACAAATTGTGTGGCTCTCTTCCCATACATGAATCCCATTGAATATCTAAGGGATTTGTTGGAGAGGTAGTACCCTGTGCACCCAAGATTTATCACAAATCAATATCAGGGATCAATGGGTGTCAACATCTCGCCAGAGGTCTTCCACCTTCTTTTGGCCTATGATTAGTATGATAATAAAATCGAATCTTCGTATTTATTTTCTCTTTTAGTTAGATGATGCTGATATTACAGGAGTAGCAGAAGAAGAACAAAATATAGGAATAGATTTTAATGAAGAACCAGAAGAAGACGATGTAATGCAAGCTTACATGAAGTCAGAAGATGATGAACCAGGAGTTTTACTTTGTGAAGGAGAAGACACAATAAAACGTGCAATGCCAAAGCCAAACCCCTACTATTTATGGGATGATGGCATTATCAGTTACTACGTTCATATGAATGGTTAGTACCATACATTAATCAATATGACTAATTTGTATCGATGCACAGAAGGGAAGATGAAAACGCATGAACAGTAGACTGGAGCACTCTAAAAAAAGAACGAAATTTTTGAGCTTCTCTAATTAAGGAATGTTCAAAAAGCTAGGTTCTTTTTGCTTTTATTGTGGCAATAATACACAGTATCCGATCTCCTCACACGGGGACTTTGCTACGAGGGGCGTTCAAATCTGACCTGGACATTATTAATTGTAAATTTCATTGTTGTAAAAATCTAAACTTTCATTGTTGGGATGGCAACTAATGCCTGTCATGCAAATGCAGCACCACTCATCCGGTTGCCATGACAACCGCTTGTTTGTTTAAACAACAAAGTGGAACAACGAATAATCAACAAGTTCCTCCACGATGAAGGTGTGAAGGCATCTGAAATTCATCAGAGACTTCAAAGACAGTTCACAGAATCATGTTTGTCTCGATCATCCAAAAGTTTGAAGGAAGGCGAGAATCCACCGGCAATGAACCTCATAAGGCAAGGCCAGCAACTGCTGTCATGTTGGCATCATCGCAAGAACAAATGGGCTGACAAGAGACAATGTCACATGTCACAAAGAATTGTGAAAGGTAGCGCGGGTGAATCGGCTGATAAGCCACGCGGTTCGCAGCGCAAAGTGCGATGCAGGAAGTCGCCATCTATTGTCAACAACGTTAACATTAATGTTAATATTTATGATAAAGGAGCTAATGCTCGTCGTTGTGACAATAGATGGCGAGGCAAAAAGCGCTGTCACGGAAGTGATAAGCAGGTGCGCAAAAGCGCTAATTTCGAGACTTTGGGAGAGAAAGATTTTTCAAAGAAGCGGCTAGCGACACGGTGGAACATGACTTCATGGCAAGTTCCTGTAACCGGCCGAGGGGAAACCAACTGCCCCCTGTAACCAAATAGGTTGGGGTATATATCAATTATTTACCCCCAGAGGGGGACGTCGTAGACAGAAAACGGAAAACAGTGACCAATGAGCCTCATTGAATGAGGCCCGCAGGACCGACGTGAGGCGCGAAGCGCCGAGAGTGGTAAAAGTTTGTTAAATTTAAACACGGCCTGCCAGATAGTAAAAGGCCTGTGCGAAAGTCTTTTCTGCAGAAAAAACTGATAGAAAAACTTCTGAAAAACTGCGCTCTCCCTTCCATTTTTCGCCATGACGTCATGTTCTGCCGTGTCGCTAGCCGCCAGTTTTTTCAAGAGACAGAAAGCATGGTCAATTGACGGACCTCCCGTCGGGTCTAAAAATCCACCTGGCCAGCGAAGTGTTCGACGTTGCGAATATTCAGAGACTATAATATTACTACGTGCTGGAACAAAGGCCAGCGTGGGTGTCTCAACCTCTCTGCCATGTCTCGACCCAAAGGAACTGTCCAGGAGCGGACCCAGTGTTACACACCCGAGTCCCACGACGATTGTCAGCGAGCGCCTGCCCGGACGACGTTCAAGCGAAGCTAGCGGACATTTGCTGACCAGAGTGGCTTCAGGCATCGTTGCTACAACACGGAGCGACCCGCATCTTGGTAGCGATTCGAGGGCTGCCCAATTCGTCAGGGCCGCCGTTCTGCCTTCCAGAGGACCGCACGCACGAATCACGGAGCCCGACTTGGACCCTCTTAGCCTTGGGAGGCTGGAAGCTTTCCGCCAAGAGGATCTAGGTGCCTTCTACTAAATTCAGAGGAGCTCATTCCGCTGCCTCTATTAATAAACGCTTTGCGTAGCTGCTCACCGGGGAGAGTGAGTCCCGTTTCCGCAGCACTTTTCTTTTGGCCTTAAGAAGCCTAATCCAGGATTAGGCGCGGACCGCTTATTGAGCAATATCGAGAGTTCTGTGATAGAACTAATTTCTTTGGAATTCAATACGTTCCTAAACGAGCCATCGTAATAATTTAGCTCAGAGGGACGTCATTCCTTTTAACTCGCCCGATAAGGCAGATTTACTCTTTTTATGCAATTGACTGTTAATAGATGTAACTCCTCGTGTTAGAGGCTGCATCATTCTCCTTAATGGATTCATTAGTTTTCCATATTACTTGTGTAATCTGTTTTATTCAATACCACAAATAATAATATGATTACATTGCTGATCTTTTCATTATACATTCATAATCTTCCACTGCGTTTAATTATGTACGCAGGTTCATGTCCGAGAATTGGCTTCAATGGTAAACATCAGCACTGGCAATGTGGAGACCATCGTCCACGATAAGCTGAAATTCAACAAGATCTGAGCCAGATGGGTCCCTAAGCAAGTCTCCGAGGATCACAAAACCACCTGGGTGGAAATCTGTTTCATGTTGCTGCAGCGATAGGACAGGGAAGGAATAATCTGTTGTGACCACCGACGAGACATGGATAAATCACCATACTCCTGAAAGCAAGCGTACGAGCATGGAGTGGCGACACACTGACTCACCACGACCCAAGAAATTCAAGATGACACCGTTGGCAATGAAAGTGATGGCGAATGCGTTCTGGAACATTAAAGGTATCATTCATGTCGATATTCTGGAAGAACGTCGAATCATAAATACACCCTACTACTGCGACATTTTGAGGACGTCCCTGAAGCCAGCACTAAGGAAAAAGCGTCCAGGACTCCTTACAAGTAGTTTTTGTTTTCTATATGACAATGCCAGATCACACACAGCCAAACTTACTATGGATACACTGATGGAATTCAAATGGGGCATCTTACCAGATCTCTCCCCTTGCAACTATCAACTTTTTGGACCATTGAAAGAGTTCTTGGGAGGGCAGAGTTTCGTCTCCAATGAGGGAGTGAAAAAGACTGTCCTGACGTGATTTCGACATCAGCCTGAAGATTTCTACAGAATCGGTCCCAGGTCAAATTTGAACGCTCCTCGTATTAGATGTTAATGGAGAGTATCCCATGGCGTCTGCAGGTTGTCAACAAGTTCATCAAAAAGGACAGTACAGAGAACTCACCATTTCATAACATTATGGCAAAGGTAATGCCACTGCATATTACCGATGTTGTAAATAAAGAATGCACCATGGTGAAGATTTTCAAAGGGTCTCGTATATACTGTACCAGTTAGACCAAATCTATGAAATCTGTATTATTCTAAATTTTATTAATTCAAGATAATAAGTTTCATAGACAATGAATTTTGTTGTCTGACATTTTCTTTCATTTTTTTTTAAAGTAAGTTTATATGAACCAATGCTACTGGAACCCATGAAAGCTATCAGTAAAAGTACTTGCCTGACATTCGAGAGATCTACCACTTTGGACGAGGAAAATGACCTTCAAATTATTTTACAAACCGGAGAGAGGTAAGTCACATGATTATTTTTTGACATTAGAACACCTTTTTTTCGAACTAACCTAATATTTGAGGGAGAGTCATGAAGTAAAGGGATACACTTCCACGATGGCTTAATGGTTACGGCATTCGGGACGTTAACATGAAGGTTCATGGAATTTTCTATTCTCTTTTTCTCTAATTATTAATACGAGGTGTGTACAAAAAGTATCGGACCATTATTTTTCCTGGCTAAACGAATGAACCGCGGGTTTTCTTCTCAGGCGACGAGGTGTAGGTGAATCTTCATCCGCATGCGTGTACGAATGGCATCGTGAGATTAAGTGAGTTAATACACGCCTATCCGTTTTTCGATTTCACGCCTATCTGACGGTTCTTCGTCGCCTTCGTGATGCTGTACGACGGAACCGACCCGACCTTTGGGCAACTTGAACTTGTTCGCTCCATCACGACAACGCATCCGGCCATTCATCGCATCTAATTCAGAAGTTCCTGGCCAAACCCTCACTCCTTTGGTCCGTCAGCCTCCTTACTCTCCTGACATGGCTCCATGAGACTTTTGGCTGTTCCCCAAGCTCAAAACGCCGCTGAAATGAACCCGACATTATGCAGAAACCGACGGCGGAGCTGTCCGCCATTCCCAAACAATCCTTCCAAAGATACTTTCAAAAATGGCGGAAGCGGTGGGAGAAGTGTTTGCAGTTCCAAGGAGAACACTTTGAAGGGGATTAATATTCTGCACACACCTCGTATATCTCGGTTCCCTTATCCGACAAAGTTACAGAGCTGAATTGAGTACCATTAAATCCATACGAAGGTGATCTTGTAATGGTCTTCCGATACAATTAGTTTATGCTTCAGAATTTACTAAAAGCTTTTCTGCACCTTTTTTATCTGCACTTTTTAGTATTTAGAAAAGAAAAAGAGCTCTATCCCTTTCGTTTCTCATCATTTCCGAATGAATGATATATCACATGCCATATGTTGCCATAGTTATAAAGACCAAGTGACTGCCACCTCCTAAAGTGAACCTTGTGATCCCGTCGGTCATTTTCAATCATTTCCTCAACGCGTACCGTGTTGATTTCTGTCGTTGAAGAACTTGGACGGCCGCTCGCTGCCCTATTGCGGATTTCTACATCATCTCTGCCCAATTGAAAAGAGCGACACCATTTCGCTACATGTTGTCTGCTCATTGCTTCTTCACCATAAACTTCCACGATTTGACTGTGGATTTCAGTTACGAACACATTCTTTGCCCATAAGAAACAAATCACGGCTCGCACCTCCAAGCGAGACCACTTTTCTAAACGTCTTGCCATTTCGAATCGCTCTGACGCGTCTGCGAACT
This sequence comes from Rhysida immarginata, assembly GCA_023313115.1. Lineage (NCBI taxonomy): Eukaryota > Metazoa > Arthropoda > Chilopoda > Scolopendromorpha > Scolopendridae > Rhysida > Rhysida immarginata. Next base: position 68,421 of record JAHWFO010019177.1, read on the forward strand.
GACTGACACTACCTACCCGCACAACCGCTGTAAGACAACTAGCGCCATCTCTCTCCACTCTGGGGAAAAATATTCTCTCCACAATAATTACTTTTCAAATGCAGCTGCATGTAACCTTATTTTCTGGATCCATCGTCCTCTATTCGACTTGATTTTATATTACATCGGTTTTGACATTATTTCTTATGCGATTTAAGTAATACATCAAAGAAAATAATTTTTTCATAAGGTGCAGAACCCAAACAGGTAAAGTGGAAGAAGGACCTCGTATAATGGAAATTGGACCTCAATGTAATTTGGTAAGCCTAACTTAAATGTTTAAATTATCTCAGGATCGTATAGAGTTGTAGATTTAAACTGTTTATCAACCTATTTCTTCCCGAAATTTTTTCCAAAACATGGTTTTCATTTGTACACTGAGGCGGCCAAAAAAAATGGTGCAAAAAATGTCGCTTGTTATGTTATTAACGTATCTGCCAAATTATGCGTTTTTACCGGAACGAGGAAAACAAAAACCGAACCCAGAACCGGAAATAGCTCCCGAAAACCATTGAATTCTATAATCCTATTTTTCACTGATTAGAATTTCCAAACTGCCTGACAAAATAACGACGCTAAATAGTATCACGTGCATGTTACAACACGAAATGCGAATTCCCATAGAAACTCATGAAGATCAGTGTGGCTAAAACCGAGGTTCTGGTCCTTTCAAGACAGCCTGCTCAGTGC
>JAHWFO010019180.1:0-21046 GCA_023313115.1 Rhysida immarginata
CAGTGTCAGATTGTCTTTCATTTGATTTCGGTTTCGAACCCTAGCTTCCTTCACCCTGACACTCATCGTCGAATGGGTACACTATCACATATTGTGGGGGTGGTGGAACGCTACAATGTCAAAAACCAACCACAAATATTATGTAAATCGGTTCATTGCACGAGCACAAATGCTACCTCTATTTTCCCACCTAGCAATTTTCGTTGGGAAGATTGACATTTCAAACAAATCGTAATGATGAGATAGAAACAGTTATTCATTAGTATTTTCATCAGTTGATGAATATGATACATGGCATCAACCATTCACAAGTATTGTAAGGGTTTTGTAGGGTCGATAATATCGAATAGTTAATTTAGAATTTGGAACGAGGTTCTAAAGTGATAAAAACTAATTATTAATAATTTAGATTCAAGTGGGTTCTTACGTAACTTAAACATCCAACACAAGTCCGGCCAGTAGAAGGAAACTGGTATAATGAAATAAACAATTAAACATCACATAATTAAATGTAACATTAACAAATATAAATTTATTAAGAATATAAAGGAAACAGTTAACAATATAAAATGGTGTAAATAAGTGAATTAAAGAACTAAAGTAATAATGCTATTGCTGTGACTTCCTGAGCAACTTCTGGCTGGACCTAATGCTTGCTGTGTTTCTACTGTTTGTATGGGTCTTGCTAGCACTTCTGGTTCTGGTTGGGGACCTTCATTAGCATTATTCCTAGCTAATTCTTCAACTGTTCTTCGATCTCGCACAGATGGTAATGTCCAAGGAACATAAGGGGGCCTTCCTTGACTCCTTAAACAGTAACCATGTCGTGGAGGTGCATTTCCTGTTCTTGATTTGCATTTGGAACCTGTTGTGGTAGGGGTGGATTGCCAATTGGTCTTTCCTCTTCATCTACTGCCTGTGGAAACTATATGTCCTCAGGATATGTCAGAGGTTCCTGTTCTTCACTTCCTTTAGGTTCAGCAGTAGGTTTAGAATGAGAATGTATCCAATTCCGGGGCTTGGTTTCCAATTTTTGGTTATAAACGATTCGCATGGACAAGCTTTTTCTTTCCTGTCTGCACATTCTTCATTAAGAAGTTTACAGGAGAATACTGTGCTTGAATCTCATATGGGCCATCATATGTAGGGTGAAGCTTTTTGACGAGTCCCTTCTTAATTTGGGGGAATGCCAAATATACAAAATCTCCCACTTATGCCTTTGATCATGAAACCTTCTTCGTTTGATATCTTTTCCCTCTCGAAACCTTTCAACTGTTTCAAACACTGTTTTAATACGAGCTTCCACTTCATCCTGGTAATTTTCATCTAGAGCATAGTATGTTTTTCTTGATGCAGTAATAATGTCAAATAGCAAATTTGGATCTCATCCAATGAATAGTAAGAATGGGCTTTCTCCCAAGGAAGAATGAGGGGTCGCTTTATATGCATATAAAATAATAGAAATCCATTCTGACTAATGACGTTGATCCTTATTAACATAATGACGCAACATTTCAACAAGAATTTTGTTAAGCCTTTCACAGATTCCATTTCCAGAAGGGTGATAGGCGGTGGTGAATAAACGTTTGATGTCTAATATTTTACAAACTTCATGCATCAATTCTGATATATAATTTGATCCTCTATCACCCAGTAGCTGTATAGGTATGCTGTACTTGTTAAATATGCAGGTGATTAATGCTCCTGCTGCAGTTTGGGCAGTCTGGTCAACTAAAGGAATGGCATCTGCATATCTACTACAATGGTCTGTTATAACTAATATATACTTGTAGCCTTCATTGGATTTAGAAAAAGAAACAATAATGTCAGAAGCAATCCTAAAAAATGGATGTTTTGCCGCTGGAAGACCCATGAGTGGTTGTGCCTTTCGCTTATGCCGTGGTTCTTGCAATTGACAATTCTCACACTCAGCACAATATTTAATGGTATCTGACCTCATTGTTGGCCAGTAATATCTTAGTTTCAACTTTCTCCACATTCTTTTTGACTTCAAATGTCTACTACAATGTGATTCAGAAAAAGAAACTGATTACGTAAGCTACTAGGCAAGACTAGTTGTTCCCATTTTTCTTTATTTTCTCGGGGGTATCTCCTGTGATATAGCAGCCCATCCCCATCAAGAAAAAAATTAATAATTTTGTCAGGCCATTTATTCGAAGGTGGTTCCTCATGATCATCCTTCAAATAGTTGATAATTTCGTTCCAAGGTAACTCCAAGTATTGCTCTCTGGCAATTTCCTGTTGACATATTATTAGTCCATAATCTGCTCTCACTGAAAATGGGACTCGGGATAGTCCATCAGCATTTGCATTTGCTGTTCCTGATTTATGTTCAATTGTAAATTTAAATTCTTGCAGAGACAATGCCCACCTCGCTAATTTTGAAGACAGGTCTAACAAATTGAACAGCCATTTCAGAGGTCTATCGTCTGTTTGCAAAACAAAATCTTCTATATAAAAATAAACTCTAAATTGTGTCAGTGCGTAAACCACTCCGAGATATTCTCGTTCTATAACAGAATAATTTTTCTCACTTTTCTTTAATAATCTAGTTGCATATGCTATGGGGTGCTCTACGCCATTAAATCTCTGCGATAAAACGGCTCCTAAAGCATGAGAACTTGCATCAGTTGCTACTATGAACAGTTGATCAAAATCTGGGCTTTTTAATAGAGATGCGGATAGCAGAAGTTGTTTTAAATTTTGGAATGCATTTCCTACTTCAGAACTCCAATCAAATTTTACATCTTTTCTAGTGAGATTAGTTAAGGGTCGGTCAATTGCACTAAAGGACTTGATATGACGTTTATAATAATTTGCTAATCCGAGAAATGATTGCACTTCTTTAACTGCTTTTGGGCGAGCAAACTTTTGAACAGCTGATATTTTATCTGGATCAGGAGCTATGCCCTCCTCAGATACAAGGTGTCCTAAGAATTTAACTTCTTTATTCAAAGATTCGCATTTCCGTGGTTTCAATTTTAAGTTGACTTCTCTCAATCGTTCCAATAATGCCTGAAGACTCGTCGAATGTTCTTCAAATGTCTCATTAAATGCCAAGAAATCATCCAAAAATACTAATAAGTGATCTGTAAGCCCTCTAACGATAAAATTAGCCGTACGCTGCTATAATGCTGGTGAATTATTTAATCCCATGGGGAGTCGTTTGAATTGATAGGTACTATCTACAGTACAAAATCCTGTTTTTGGGCAATCTCCAATTTCGAGTTGAAAATATCCCTGATTGGCATCAAGGTCACTGAAAAATTTTGATTTTTCTTATTGCGACAATGTTTCAGTTGTATTTGGTAGCTGAAAAATGTTTGGAACAATAACCTTATTCAATTTTCGGCAATCTACAACAAATCTATATTTACCATCCTTTTTCCTAACAAGGAGCGCTGGTGCTGTCCAGGGGATCGAACTTCTAATAATTTATTAACCATATCTCTCATGATACCTCGCTGTGAGTAAGGTATTCTAATATGGTGCCTGAGCAATGGGAGAGGATGTGCCTGTGTCAATCTTATGACCTTGCAATTTATAACAGCCTATGTCATAATCATGGCAAGAAAAGATATCTGCATAAGCATATAACAATTTTTCTAAAGCTTCCCTTTTAATCCCATCAGATGATCCAAATGAAATAATTTTAAAAATTCTTCCTTACTGATTTTGTGTTCTATACTTTCCTCCACAACATTATTTAACTCAAGTAATTCCTCTTCTGCTTTATACAATTCCCCAATGATTTTTCCTTTATTCAATATTATACTCTCTCCCGAATAATTCATTAAAAGAACAGGAATAGTATTACAATTAGAAATATTGACTAAAACTTTAGCTCCTATTAAACCTGGTTCATTAATGTCCCTTCGCTCCAACACTGCTTGACCTTTATGCGATTTGTTTATCAAATTTCCTTCAAATTCAATTTCAGAATGAGCTGGAATGGTTACTTGCTTTTCAGGATGCACTGTAACTGCCTCAATGTATTCTCCAATATTTGCAATCTCATTATTACTTCTATTATTTTTTCTAACAGAATTATCTTATGGAATTTTGTTTACCTTGTCATACACTATATGCTTATTAAAATTTATAATGAAACCAAATCTTTGCAAAATGTCACGTCCCATGATGAAATCATAATTAACACTTTGTTTTTGATCCCAAATATAGCATTTTAATAAATAATTTCTATCACCAAATTGAAATTTAATCAAATATTTTCCTTTTGAATAAAAATTGTGACACTATTTACCTGATGGGTGGTTTATTCACCTCAGAGATATCATAATCCATGGCCAACAATTTTATTAACATGGTCTCGTTCAATAGGGTGACCTTAGCTTCGCTATCTATGAGAAATTTTACTCTTAATGACCTGGCAGTACTCTTAATCATTACTTCATTTGCATCTGTAGATATACTACCAAGTAAACGAGTTGTTTGTTTATTTTTTGGCCTTACACCCTCTCCCCTTGGAAGAGAAGTGATTGGCACGTCTTTTGTGTGCGTGCCTTTATTCCTGCCAATTGATTCCTTAATTGATTATGTATCCACCTTAAAAGATAGTCTGTGCCCTGATTTGTATTTTGTACGACAATTCTTCTGAATATGGCCTCTCTGTTTACAGTACCACATAATATTCTTATTTGTTTTCTACGATTAAAAAATTTAATATTATGCCTAATTTGTTTACAAAAGTAACACCTTTTTGTTTTATATCTATTGTATCCTGCCTTAGCGACCTCTCTTTTTAAATCTAATAGCTCCTCCTCTCCTTGATCAGTGACAGCTTCAGTATTCACATCCTCTAACCTTGTTCCTAATACATGAATAGCACACCTTTTTTTTAGACAGTTTTCTTTCTGTCTCTTCTACCTCATTTGCATGCTCTACAGCTTCTTGAAAATGATTTGTCCTTCTAAATAATAAAAGTTCTTGCAATGCAGATAATAAACCATCAATGAATTTCTCTTTAACCTGTTCCTCCAAAATTTCTAGTGCAAGGTTTTCCTGATTTGAGCCTCTACACCATTCCCTTCCACTGAAATTTTTAATTTTTTCCCAAGAGCTCTAACTCTTGTAGCAAATTCACTAACTGTCTCATTATCATTTTGGCAACATTTCCTAAATCATATTTCAATTTCACTCTTAATATCTTTGTTAAATCGCTTTATCATCACCTGTTTAAAATTTTCATACTCATTAACATTTTCCATAGCCTTATCCTCTCTACAGAAAAACAATGCCAGCCCTGTCAGTCTAATTTTTGCCATGATTAATTTTATATTAGGATTCCACTTCATAATTACTCCTATATCAACCAATTTTTGGAAAAAAACAATTGGATCTGTAGACCCATCATATTCAGAAATTTCATTTGCCAAACACAAGACACATATAAGGCAGCTGGGCCTGGGACCACTTGTGCTTCAACATCTACATGGGTCTGAGCTAATGGTGGGAGTAGAACTAGTCCTGGTGCTCTAATCTGATCCTTTAATGATAATTTGTCTAATGTGCTCTATTATTTACATTGATAGGTTTCCGAAAGTGTTCTTTGCTATCTTCCATGTCATTCCACTTAAGGGTTCCTGCAGTCTCCCACCAAAAGGGTTGCAAGATGCGTTGAGCTTGAACGAATATATAAGAGTAATTACTAAGTTCGAAGATGATGGATATTTATTCTGGGGTAGCTGTGCTAATAATACCGCTATTTTACCTCTGGAAATTTTCAATGCTAAGATAGGGCATGTAACATATCAAACAACAAGTAACATCAACATTACAAGTTTTAACCATGGAAAATTTCTTATTTTATCACCGCTTGCCGATACTGGACTTAGAATTAAATATTTTTTTCCTATCAGTCTTAATAACAATCTCCTAAGTAACCACCATAATATACTCAAAAGATTTTATTAGCACTATTTAAATCTCTTAAATTAATATCCATACCAAAATAAAATTGAGCTTTAATCCACAAAAATTCAATCAAATATTTGAATTTTTTACCAACTGTTAATAATATATGGTACCTCTTGATAATTTTTAGATGCACTTAAATCATGTGTCCATTTTTATACAATGAATGTCTAACCATCCCGTTAGACAATTAAACAACCTGGTCCCTTAATAATTATTAGATTATACTGTTATTTCTATGTAGGAAACATCTAAAGATTCTGTTTAACAAACATACCCCTTACAAAACTCCATATTCCACGATATGCTATTATATGATACAATTTACAAACCTATTCTGTTCAGTTCTATACTGAATATCCTGAACTCTTAAAGATCCTGTTTGTCTGCATCATTTTTATATAAGGGTTTTGTAAGGTCGATAATATCAAATACTTAATTTAGAATTTAGAACGAGATTCTAAAGTGATAAAAACTAATTAATAATAATTTAGATTCAAGTGGGTTGACCCTCTTACATAACTTAAACATCCAACACAAGTCATGCCAGTAGAAGTAAACTGGTGTAATAAAATAAACAATTAAACATCACAAAATTGAATGTAACATTAAAAAAAATATATTAATTAACAATGTATAGGAAAGAATTAACGATATAAAATGGTGTAAATAAGTAAATTAAAGAATTAAAGAGATAATGCTGTCTATTTGGGTACATGAATAAATTTAGTATGAATGAATGTTAACATTTAAAGGTATAATAAATTCTGATTAATGCTCTTCAATAACACTGAAATTGCAATTTTTCTCTATTATCCAAATAATTTTGTATAACCAAGTGATTATTATAATAACTGTTAAAAATCAACATTTAGTCCAATTATTCAATTTAATCCGATAACCAATTCTGATTTTGTAGCAACTCTTTATAATACTTAAGACTTATTTTATACAGCTCTTTTTATCTTCAAAATTCTATCAAAAGATTCTCAACAATCTTAAGGAATTATATAATACAGATTTCTACATGGAAAATGAATCTTATTGTTCTGGTGACAATTTTAAAAAATGAAAATTTAGATACTTGTCTAATTCAGTTCAACATGTAACTACATAAATCAAATTCTAACAATATCTTCTAATTCTAAATATTTCTTCATAAGGTGGTAAGTTTCTAGCTTTAATATATGTCAATTTTAATCTCTCAATGAAATTAAATATAAATAAATGTTTCTAAATATACCTAAAATTCAGATGAAATATGTGTATCAATCAATCTAGTAAAACAATTATGTAAATGTTACTAATGAGTGTATGAAACTTGGCCTTATGGAATTCATTAGCTACTTATCTTATCGACTGCTCAACTCTGCTAGGCTGTCCGTGGCTAGTCTACAAAGTAATGGTTTCTTAGGTCACTCATCTTCTTCACTCCTGGTCTGAAAATGATGTTCTTTATATCTTCATGTCCAGGCCTCAAGATGTGGTTGCAAACACAAGGGAACATACCGACTGCATTCAATGGGACTTTAGATAATTTTTTAAGTGGGTTCTCCACTTTAACCTCTCCCCAAGAAAGTATTTGGGTTTCAAAGCAAATAATATAGGGTCCATTTAATGCAAAATTTTAAATAAAGCATTTTGTATTTCTCACTCTGTGAACAGCAACTGTCCAGGCCTATTCAAATCACATGAGTAAGACAGCCTACGTCTGATTTTTTGGAAACAGCACCTTTACTGATATTCTGTCAAAAATATCTCTGCAACCACAAAATCATGCCTTCTTTCAATAGCCAATCAGAAAGATTAATTTGTCATCATCAGAATCATTTGATCTGACTTCATCTGAATTTCAACCTTCTTCCTCCAAAGTGAAACATCCAAACCTTTTTCCTCTCTGGTTCTAAAATGACTTGGCAACTTTCAGAGATTCTTTAGAGAATAAATAAAAAATTTTCACAAATAATATTTTAATCTTTAAAAATCTTTCTTCAGTCTAGGTTGCATTTTAGTCACTTAATTTTCTCAAATTCAGTTCTAACATAACAATGCAAATTCATATATAAACATTGATGAATAATTTCCATGTCTCCACATATCTAATTATTATTTTAATAAATATTCATAAAAATCTGCAACCTTACAGTATTATCTAAATCGTTTCAATAGCACTTATGCAAATGGTAACTTCATGACCCCACCAAGCAATTTTCAATGGCGAGATATATTAAGTAATATATCAAACAAATCGTAATGATGAGATACAAGTGGATATTAATTACTTTAATTTTCCCCAATCAATAAATATGGTACCAGGAATGAACCATTTGGAAAATGGTTGTAAAAGAAACAATGGCTTGTGCTTTAGTGGTACCCATATGACACCCTCAAAACTTTTCAACACTAAGATATGGTATGTAATATATCAAACAAATTGGGATGATGTATTATGAATGAATATAACGTAAGATTATTGATAGTCAAAATTAGTTCAAAGTCACTTGCTTAGTGGAACCATTATGGTTCATTGGAAATTTCAAAGCTAAAATATGCCATGTAATATAGCTCTACGACTTGGAATGAAGTGCCATGAATGATTATAACGTAAATTTATTGAAAGTCGAAATTGGTTTCAAGGAACCTGGTTTACTGGAACTATTATGGTTCATTGTAACTTTCAATGCTAAAATATGGCATGTAATATATCAAACAACTGGAATGATCTGCCATATATGAATATAAAGTAAAATTGGTTCAAATGTACGTGGTTTAATGGTGTCTGATGGTCCATTAGAAATTTACAATTTTAACATTGTGTGGTTAAAAAATATGGTTCCGCGAATGGTATAGTTTAACTTTTTTGGTACTTGGTTATGTCATTCCTTAATGGTTTATTATTATTATAAGTCCAAAAAGTCTGGTAACATAGCATATATCTCAAAGCTGCCTGGTAAGTGAGATTTGATGTGTGTGGTTTAGAGGTAATAGGGGTGGCCATAGCCTGGTTGTCTCTTTGGAGTTAAGCAACTTCAGGCACGGCCAGCAGCTGGCTGGGTGACAGCCAGTGGGTTGAGGACCACTGCTCGGTGGGACGGCTATTTGGGGCACAGCTGTTGGGGGGCTTTAGTCTGACCCATTTGCTGAGTTACTAGTGCTGGATGTCCAGCAGCTGGTGATAGCCAGTGGTTTGTTCGTCCACCAGAAATTCTTCCATCATTAACCCCCCGTGCTTCGGAGGGCACATTAAGCTGTCGGTCCCAGCTGGTACTGTCATCTCGTAACAGCCGTTAGTTACTGGGATGGTGCATAACTCCCTCAAAGGAATAAGTGTTGCAGATTATCGTTCTGCGATAATCTACCTTCTGTACAATATAAGATATATAATATAAGATAATTGAGGGTGGGAAATTCAATGCCGCACTCAAATTTGATTTCGACCACCAAATTTAAGTTCATCCATTTTCTATCTCAAAAACTATTAAAGATAGGTTAAAATTTCCAATTGCTAACTTGTGGAGGTATGTCATATTATCTAAAACCAATTTTTAATCATACCCTTCCCGTTGTAAGATTTTGAGAAATTTGGCCAGAAAGAAAATTCACAATGCTGTGCTTCACTACAGTTCAAATGTGTTAGAAACCTCAGCCAACCTGGCCAACCCAAAGAGATCTTTAATGGCTCTTTCTCGCCTATTTTCTCAAATCTTTCAAGGGGAAGGGTGTATTTAAAATTGTTTTTATACTAATGTGGTGTTGTTCCGCAGGGTAGCAATTGAAAATTCAGGGTTCCCACAGAAAATCTATATCTCATTTCCCTGACTCTCCCTGACATCGATGGTCTCATTTTTCTGACCAAATCGTAATTTTTTTTAAAAAAACATGTCTCTACAACAGCTTTTCAGACACAATTTTAATATTATTATTATTATTATTATTATTATTATTATTATTATTGGTTGTCACATTATATAAATTAGTATTAGTATCAGTATTACGAGGCTTGTTCAAGAATTTTTGCCTCCTGGTCCGTAACTGGAAATATCCGTATAATCTACTTCCCTGGCTTTTCCCAGGAAGAGTCTCATTTCCCTGACAAATGCATGAAAATAGCCCTTCTTCCCTAACTTTCCCTGATCATGTTTCATTTCCCTGACTATCCCTGACTTTCCAGAATGTGGGAACCCTAAAATTTGTCTCTATCTTTAATAGTTTTCGACTTAGCAAATGGATGAACTTAAATTTGGGGTTCAAAGTCAAATTTGAGTGTGGCAATGAATTCCCTACCCCCTATTACCTATAAACCACACACATATCGCCCACCTGACAGCTTTGGAATATCTTCCATTTTACTAGATTTTTGGATACCCTGTATAAAACCTATATATTTCACCTATATGGCTATATGGCTATCTCGCCCACCTATCAGGGCTTGACTTGTCTAGCCCTTCTGATTGGTGGTTGTAAACTATAAATTCCAATGCCTCAGCTCTCTTACCTTGACAGTGCTCTCAAGATTTTGCCTCCCAGCGTTATCTCCATCATCACCAAGGTCATGAATGACTGCTGGCTTAGCGACCATTTCCCTAGTGCCTGGAAGGACTCAGTCATCATCACCATTCTTAAACTTGGACTGGATCCTGCTCTTCCCACAAGTTATAGGCCCATTAGCTTGTTGCCCATGCTTTCCAAGGTCTTTGAGCGCACTATACTCAAGAGGTTCAACGACTACTGCGAGGCAAACAACCTCATTCGTAGTGAGCAATTTGGCTTCCGTCCAGGCCACTCTTGTCAGCTTGAGTTATGGAGGCTCGTTGCTGATTTAAACGGTCTTCTCAACCTCTCTATGTTTGGTGGCCTCATTTTCCTCGATGTCCAAATGGCCTTTGTCCAAGCCTGGCATGATGAGCTCATTTACAAAATGATTACCTACGGGTTCCCTGACGATCTAATTGCTCTGGTTCGCTCCTTCCTGTCAAAGAGGACTTTTCGTGTTAAGGTTGGGGACTGCTTGTCTGAACCCTGCGATGATAATGCTGGTGTACCCCAAGGCTCTGTCTTGGGGCCAGCATTATTCAACTTCTTTATCCATGACTTTCCCAAGTTTACAAAGTGTAATCTTTACTTATTTGCTGACGACGGGTCCATCATGACCTGGGCACGAAACCCAGCACATGTCATCACTCGACTACAAAAAGCTTTACATCAGTGCGAGAGCTGGTTCACAAAGTGGCGATTAAAGCTGAATGTCAAAAAGTGCAAGGTCATGTTTATCACTCGAAAATGCAAAAACCCTGCAAAGCATTTCTTCTTATTTGGCAAGAAACTTGAGTGGGTATAAAGCTACAAATATCTTTGTGTCATGATCGACTCCAAACTAAATTGGAACGACCAAGTCCAATACGCGCTCAACAAAGCAAAGAAAGCGAGGTTCAGTTTGATTGCACTTCTGGGGCGAAACAGCGCTCTTGGTGTGGATAGCAAACTCTTGATATACAAGGTTGTGATTCGTACTATCTTACTTCATGGAATGCCTGCTTGGGCTTCTATTTGCAAATCTAGGTGGAAGGATCTCCAGACCTTCCAAAATGTTGCTCTCCGGTCCATTGCCCAACTTGATAGAAGAGTTGCCAACAACCACTCTATCTATGAGGATCTGGGGATGACCCACATAGGCACCTTTGTCCAGACTCTTATGAAGTACATGCTACCCAAGATGGAGAATCATGAAAACACCCTGGTTTCTGGTATCCTGGATCACCCACTCGCTGTTAAGGGTTTCCTCAGGTTTCGAAGACCCCGCCATGTCCTGGATGTCTGCTTTGATGACGTTAACAAGGCTGCCTTTCCCAACTATTGGATCTTCTAGACCCTGCTGATTTTTGGGGACTCTATTCGTCAATCCACAATCTGACTCGTCCCTTTTCGGGACTCATTCTCTGGAGGACTAAAGAGGTTCATCAGGCTTCTCTCCCAGTTCAGTGTACTTCCTCTGGTTTACTTTTTGGGCGAGCGTGCAAAGTGAGCTTGGCTCCTGGACCACTCGCGTCTTTCTTTTTCACTACACTGTTCGATTGTCGATTGTCTCTCTTACCTTGAAGATCTCCATTTGCCCCGTTTTGAAGTTACTTCAAAACGAGTTGGCTTTATTAAATTTCTATCATATTGCTAATCCTGGACCATTTCATTTCTCGATTTACTCAGTAACGCTGATAATTATGCAACTTTTAAACCTTTTTCAAACTTAGCCAGGGCCCTTTTTTAAACTGCAGCCCATGAGTCTTTTGAAAATTTCTTTCCTTTTTACGAGGGGAAGTTGTTTGTTTGTTTGGTATTAACGTCTTTTACAACTGCCATGTTCTTTTCAGGACGGCGTTATAGGGGGCCGCAAATTTTGCCTCGAAAGGGTTCTTTAATGTGCAGCCAGCAAGCGACTACACGGGACCAACGGCTCTACTTCCCTTCTGAAAGAAGTGCGTGATCTCAGGATTTTCCCCCTGAAAAAATCCTCGTCGTCCTTGGCTGGGGTCGAATCCGCGTCCTCGGGCATCAGAGGCGATCACACAACCACTGAGCCACCGAGGTCGATACGAGGGGAGGTCAGTAAGTTACAAATTAATATAGAAATGAACGAAATAAGAGTATTGACTTGAAAACTACTTTTATTTCTCTGCATAATCATCTGCCTTTACAATGGGGCACACGTCCCATCATTTCACGAGCCCCTCAAAATCAACAGCTTAAAATTCTTTGGGTTGCTGTCTGAACCTTGGAGCACGCTAAAGGCTATACGGAGGATGCTCAAAAACTTCCTATTTGAACTTTCGCAGCATCTCAGTTGTCTTGTTGTCTGAGGACGCGCGTTATTATGCTATAACGACACGCCTTTTATGAGGAGTTTTGGTCGCTTCTGTCGAATGGCATTACAAAGAGATTCATGAAGGTGTTAGAGTGGGAGTCGGCATTTACAGTTTACTCCTGCTGCCGGAATGTGATAAGCAATATGCCTTAGTGATCCTAGAAGACTGTGAGCATCACTTTCCCAGCGATGAAGCAAAGGTCACCGACTGGTTCATGTCTATATTCATTTGTAACTTACTTACTGAGGTGTATTAAAGGTAGGCCCAAAGACACTTTAATACGAGAGAAAATCGGAAACTAAGGGAATTTGCGTTTCATAAGTTAATTTCAAACAATCAGGGCGAACCAAATTGTATTTTGTAAATTTTCTTCACTTTTTAAATAATCGCTGCATTTGTACAAATAGTTTCAGCATATCTACATCAAGAAATTCGTTCTGCTTATTGCGAAGCAATCTTTAGCCAATCGTTTTCACTTCATGGTCAGTTTGTAAGCACAGACCCCTAAGGAAGTTCTTTAGCGAGCCGAACAGATTGTAATTACAGTCCGTTCGGGCTGTAAGGGGTTGTCGCAGGATTTTCCATTATCAGCCCGAATCCAAACGAGAAACCGTAGGTGGAAACTCAGGTGAGAAAGTAATTCAAGACCGCAAAAAATACTGGTAAGGTACAATGTTGTTTTGGGATGCATAGCTTTGGCTCGTAATGCAAACGCTATATATGGCAAAGGATATTTCATAGTATTGTCTCCAATTGTTTAGGCATTTATTTCATTGTGAGACTATCCGCAGAATGCTCGTAAAATCTTTTGGCTGCCGTTTGAACCAATTCGTACGCACTCCTTGATTTCATGGTCGGTTTGAAATCGTTGTCCCGCAGTGCTTTTTTGAGCTCAACGAATATGTGGAAGTCAAGACCATAGACGGAAGACTCAGGACTTCTGCGAACGTTCCTTTGTTGCATTGGCTTTGTGTGGTCTAGCATTGGCGTGCAACAGGATGAAACCACCAGAAAGTTTACCACGACGTCTCCCCTGAGCATTGACCATAGCTACATTCTCCAGGAATTCGACAAGGAGCAGTCCCTTACGATCGAAGATGAACAAAACCTTACCGGCACCAGTATGGAGGTTCTTGAACTTTTTTGGTCGAGCCACCACGCCTATAATCCAGTTGTGTTCCCATGTGACTTCCACATCTTCAGTGAGCTGTCAAAAACACTTTCAAACACTTTCAAAAACGGTTTCAAACGGACGATGAAGTCAAGGAGTACGTGAGCAATCGGCTCAAACAGCAGCATAAGAATTTCTATGAGCTTAACATTCTGCGACTAGTATCACAAATGCCTAAACAATTGCGAACAATTTTTTGAGTTTCGTTAAATAATTACTATGAAATTCCTTTGCCATAAACACAATTGCCATTATAAAACAAAGCTATGCCAATCTCAAAAGACCATTGTACAGTCCTCATCCAATAAATTAAACCTCGACCTTGAAGGGTTATTCTATTGCTAAAATGGGAGGCAAGAGGATTGAAAAAATCTGATGTAATACTAGTATTTCCCTGCACTACATCATATTTTTTTCAATCCTCTTGTCTCCCATTTCTGCAATAGAATAACCCTAGCCCTTCATGGTCGAGGTTTAACTTATCAGATGAGGACTGTACCTTACTAGCACTCTTTGCGGTCTCAAATTTTCTTTCAGAGGTCTATCTGGAGGTTACCAGCTGGCTACAACACCAACCACAAACATTCGCTGCTGGTTTTGTTGGACGCGTGAAACGCTGGATAAATGTTCATAGAGATTACGTTAAAAAATAAATAAAATTTCTTCAGGAAACTATTTTTGCTTTCATTTTTACGTTATTTTGCGTCTTATATATTAACTTATCTCTACATTTATCTAGAAAATCCGTGTTGTATTTCTGAAAAATCCACTTGCGCATTTTCTAAACGCATGGAAAAGACTGATGATCACCCTTCTGAAACAATACATTACCTATCAGGTTATTATTAATGGATAAATCTTCTCTAAAGTAGAAATTGAATTTATAGAATGTGACTGATCATTGTTATTATATAGCTCGTGTGATACTTTTAACTGTCGTCGCTTCTCATCGTTCACTTATACCACCACGAGAGCAAGAGGAGGAAACGCTTTTGAGTAGTAAAACTTGGAGACTTTCGGCAATGGACTTAAGTAAGAATCGGTTTATAAAATGTTTTTATTTAATAAAGATCAGTGATGATATTATTTTAAAAAATGGAAGGAAAAATTCCGCGACCTGGATTAGAACTAGGAACGTCGTGTGTCTCTACCAATTGGGTTATCGCAGTCACAAGTAGAGCGATGCTGTTACAAAGTGTCTTAAAGTTTTCTAGGTTGAAATCCAATGGGAGGCGGGCATCGGGCTCACAGACTGAGAATTTCTCCAATCCAACCATCAGAAAGTTTGATGAACACACATAATAAATATTGAGTATAAACTAGAGCTGAATTTTCCTTCCAATTTTTTCAAATAATATCATTACCGATTTTTGGAGATTCAGCTCCAGTTTATATTTATTATGTATTGTGTGTTAATCAAGCTTTCTAATGGCAGGATAGGAGAAATTTTTCTGTTGGTTGTCTTTGAGACACTTAGCGACAGCAGGGTTGTACATGTGTCTGCGACAGCCCATTTGGTAGAGACGTCGAGCTTATGATACTAGAGGTACCTTGTTCGAATCCAGGTCGCAGAATTTTTCCTTTCATTATTTCAAATAATATTACCTAATGTTTGGAGATTCAGCTCCAGTTTATATACATTATTTATTATGAAACTTCAGTAAGTTAACTGAATTTCCATTTACAGCTTGCGGCATAATGCTCTGCCTTCTGAAGTTGGCACTGGTAGTCACCTGTATTACAGTAGGTAAATATGAATTATTCATATCTTATAACGCTTACTACATTACACACATTACATGAAATGGCACACCAAGTTTTATTCCCAGTAACAATTTGGTCAAGGAATTCATCGCCCTGTTGGACCATCGGGCCATGCATAACGACAACGCGATTGCTCTTGTGCTCGTCGGTATGCATTTTGGGCATCCATCTTGAGCAAATTTTCCCGTAATTCAGATGGTCCGTCACGATTCCATGGAGCAATGATCGTGAAATTTCAGGAAAAGGCTTAAACAATTCAGTACGTTTTACGTGCCGGTCTTTCCTGACAATGTCATCAACACGTTTCTTCAGATCTTCGGTGATAAGGGGTGCGCGACGTTTGACCCGAAGACGACGCGATCTGAACAAGTCGTGGCAATGTTTTTGAGACATCTTGCATATAGACGGATTTTATGAATCATAAAAAAAGAAATTTAAAAACAAAATAAGGATAGCTAAAATTTAAACTAAAATGATTTGCAAAAATTAAATGACCCATGTTTGGCAGTAAGACATTTTATTACTCTGTATTTACATATTTATCAGAAATACAAAATTCACATTTCAAAATATTCCATCGGTTTTTGTGACGTTTTAACAATAGAATTGACGTAGTGCCATGGCTTTGTATAGATCGCGTCGGCTTCGTCTGACTGCTGTTCATCGTGCATAGTAGCTCTTCCCTCTTTGAAATTTCGAACCCAGCGCCTTACAGATGACTCATCCATTGTTCCCATACCGTAAACTTCAGTAATCTTGCGATGAATATCGCTTGTACGAACGTTTTCTGCATGCAGAAACTGGATAACGGATCGCACTTCGCAATTGGCGGGATTTTCTCTTATTGGGCATTTTAAACCGTCACAAAACTCAGACTATGCACCGAATGAACTTGACCTATGGTTTTCAGAAAAGCTAAGATGTTACTCTAGATACCTGCGCCGCTTTGTTATTAATTGGATCTGTAGCGCCATTTGTATGAATAACGGGTAATACTTTCTGGTACTGCTTTCGTACATTTTTATCAATATTTGGGGTATCAGCCAGACAAGAGAACACTGTCCTGAAGAAGTATTTTCAGACAGCTACAGTTGATGAAAGAAGAGGTGGTTTTCGCAAGAAAACAGAATTTGAAGAAAAGAAAAGCTCTGTTATGAATTTCATTAAAAAGCTAACTAGTATTGAATCCCACTACAGAAGGGAGGCCCGAAACAGAAAAATATTTGCCCGAAGAATTAAACATCAAGAAGTCATGGAGAATGTATTCTGAAAACCAATCAAATTCATCGGTTGCAGATAGTTATTTTCGCATGGTATTTAATACTAATTACAATTTGGGATTTGGATCTCCAAGAACTGATGTTTGCTCAATGTGTCTACAACTGAAAATTAAAACTACTACAGATGAAGCACTAATAACAACATTGACAACTAAACTGCAGGTACACAAGTCTCAATCAAAAGCTTTGTATGGATTTCTACCTGAAGAAGACTCAACTAAATTAATAATGTCTCATGATTGTCAGAAGAATGTTGCGTTATCCAAATTGTCTGATCAATGTGTTTAATATTCTCGTCAGTTTTATTTGTACAAGTTTACGGTTATAACAGGTAACAGTAACACAGCTCTAACTGCAAGCAATGTGACCTCACATTTTTGGACCGAAAATGAATTTCAGAAAAATGCCAACACCATTGCTTCGCGTGTATTTGATCACCTGAACAGCATTAATATGGAGCAGTATACAAAAATTCGCCTAATGTTGGTTGGTTGGTTGTGGAGGGCAAAATAAGAAGTTCATCATGGTTTGCATGTTGGTAAAGTGGTTTGGAGAGTTTGCATGAAAAGACATTGAAGCATAGAACTTATTTTTCCAGGTACAGGCCACAGCTATATACCCCCTGATAAAGTCTTTGGATTAACTGAAAAAGAAATGAAAAAGAAAGACGTCATTCAAACTTGCAGAGAAGTCCGAGATGATTTCAAGTCATTCAACAATTAAAGTAGTTGATAATGATATCAAAGCTTACGACTTTAAAGACGCTATGTCAGGTGTAGTTAAAAAATGTAGATCAGTTTATTTTCAACTCTCAAAAATAAAACGATTCTTTATTAAACGTACAAAATCTAACAACTTAGTTGTTAGTGGTGAGGCACATTTTAAAACGGATTTTGGTAGTTACAGAAATTTATTTGTAAGATTTCACAGCTACTCCGATATTTACTTGCACGAAATACAGATAGTGAGAATTATCTAATGAAGTATTACGGCGAAGAAAAGCATTGACAACCTAAAATTCTACAAGTATGTTATTGATGAAGCTATTGATGAATCTATTGATGGAGATGTTGAAATTTCTGTAGAAGAACATTATTGTCAGCCCTTGGAAGATGAACAAAGTATTTTCATTTAAAAAACATGATATTTACAAGCATTTTTAAGTTAATTTATATTGCAATATTACTGGTGAATGCTCTTTTTAAAACCCAACATTTGGAGACAAACTGCACTTTATCATTAAACTGGTATCAAATTGTTTTTTCTTCATTCCTATTTTGCTTCCATTTGATAAATTATTTGATTATAGCCGTCTTTTTTATGTTAAAAGTCATTTTTCATCAGATTGATTCCTAATCTTTTGGATAAGCCCCAGACAGTTTTGAGCTCTCCTCAAAATTTAAAAGTTTGAAGAAAGTGCGGTTTGATTCTCACTTTATCGAATGAGCAGTAAGAGATGGAGCATTGTGTTGCTGGAAAAAAGAGGTCTGGTGCATTCCCATAAAATTGCGTGTTGTGCTGAATGTGGTCCAAACTATGCCCCTTCACTGTCACTCTTCGTTGTATTATTCTTCAGGTCACCTCAAGACCCAAACATGACCAGCTAAATAGTGATTTGGTGTTACTACTCTAAATGCCATTTTGTCCTCAAGTCTAATGGCGATGCTTCTTACAACATCGCAGACGATGAATTGCATTCACCTTGAGGCAGAATGTTTAACCTAAATATCCATTTGTTTTGGTTTGGAAAACCTCTTCTGGTGTTATAATCTGCCATCTGACCAACAGAATTCAACGACCATAGTTCTTTGATCTCTCTTAGAAACGGAAAGTGTTGCAGGCTACAATTTGGTTTCATTTCTTAATGTGTGCTACTTTCATTTCTGAATTGGCTGCAGGAGCAATTGGAGCAGTACCTCTGAAGCTACACCTCTCAGAAATCTCATTTCGGCCGCTTGTACTCGCGATCGCACTCTTTCGGTAATTACCTAAGAATCCTGATCACAGGTGAAAATGAAGACAAAGATAGATTTGAAACCGGAGAACTTGGCTTTGTTTGCCAGCTCACGTTTCTTTCCCACGGATCGCCACAGTTCAAGAGTGACGCAGCTTGCTGCACCAATCCGAGCATTCAATGCTTTATCCTGCTGCCCATCACTCGTGAATGCAGTCACGAGATCTTTGAACTTCTCCACCTGTCTCAATGGGGTTCCCCTGACATGGAGAACGCACTGAGCAGGCTATCTTGAAAGGTAAAGAACCTTCGGTTTTACCCAAACTATTCTGCTTCCCAGCCTCTTTACATTTGGCTGCTGAAGTTTGGTGCAAGAAGATCCGAGGACAGCAAGGTCGTCAACAAAGAGCAACCTCGCCACCGAGTTTTCTTCCACACAAACATGATCATCGCCTCGGCTGCTCCTGTTTATCCAGTTCATAAAGATAATGATAAGGAGGGGCGACACTACGCAGCATTGGCGGAGTCAGACACCCACGGTGAATGGTCTTGACTTAATGCCATTTATCTCGGAGCTTTCCAAAAATGAAATGATAGCAACCAGTAATTGGCCATCCAGTCCGTACTCTTGCAACACTTGCCAGAGCTTCTCCCGAGGAACTCTGTCATATGCTTTTTCGAGGTCCACAAAACAAGCGTAAATATCCCAGGATTTCTCAAAGATTTGCCCTAATGCAAAATTGTGCTCCCCCGACAGTTTGGAGTCGACTATTTCTTGACTTTTCTTTTCCGGACATATAGCGTGCACTTTCTCAGGGATGCTGAGTAAAGAGAGATGCCTCGACAGTTGTTGCAATCTCTCCGATCTCCCTCTTTGCAAATAGGGACCACAATTTCTGTCTGTTATTGCTTAGGAGCCTAGCCAGATAGCCAAGCAACGTGATACACAAGAGTCAGCCACATGATACCATCCTGATTTAAGGCTTTTAACATCTCAGGTCAGATTCCATCCTGATTTAGGGCTTTTAACATCATCAGCTGCAACTTTGCCAGTCTTCAAGGACTTTTAATTGCCCATTTAACTTCTGCTTCGGTGATACTACTGTGACTATTCTCTGCAACCTCATTTGTCTCAATTGTTGCTGTCACCGAATTAAGAACAGATGAAAAGTATTCCTTCCGTCTATGCAATACACCCTCTTCTGCAGCTCAAGATGTTTTAAAAAATTCAATCCCGTCCGTATTTGAAGATTCCACGGTTTTATCGGTGTGACTGATTATGCCACGATAAAGTCGTATCGGACTCTCTCTCTCTCTCTCTCATGAAGGCACGGGCTTTCCGTCTGCTATGCTCCACTTTCAACGCTCGTCAAAGCTTTCTCGCTTCTCTTCACAGATTGGCACCCGAATATTGGTTTACAAGATTGCTCGATTCTCATAATGTAAGACAAAAGGTCTCTACTCTCTCTTCTCGTGCTCCATCTTTCTCCTCGCTCACGGTAGCCTCTTCTCCATCCTTGGTTCGCTCGGCTTCGTGTCTCTCACTCGTATCTCCCGTCGTCGATTTCTCGCTTGGCATACTAGGACTTTACTTCTGTAAAATAATCTTATTTCGTAATAGCACCTAACACGCTTCCTGATCCCATTGATTTTTTAGATGACTATCAGGAGGAAACATATAGCTATGACTCTGACATTTCAAATATTTATATCGATGTTACATATTTTTATTTTGGGTATGCTTCAATGTTAAATACATATGCAATTAAAGTAAGCAATTTTTTTACTTTAAACAGGTTCCTTGTACATCCATGATTGCCCAGCAGAACCATTTATACCAATATTTTTGATTGTAGCTGGTTGTCTCATTTTCATAAATGGCTGTTGCCCTTATCCTCCTCATTTACTATATGAGAATAACGGAGACACTATTAAAACTATATTATTTTACTTGAACGGTATAATTGGTCTACTTTGTGCTGCATGGGTGACTGCAGGTAGGCAAATTTTTCATATAAAACCATAATTTGAACATACAGAGAGTTGTTAGGGATCTATGATAACA
>JAHWFO010019184.1:0-18003 GCA_023313115.1 Rhysida immarginata
CCCTGTGCAAGGCTGCTTTTCCCGTTGGCTGCCCCTTCCTTGCCTCACTGCCACTACCTGTCCCTTTTTTAGTACAGGGTGGTTTTAAATTACAGTTATAAGTAAGTATACACCAAGGTAATCTAGAATAACAGGTAGGTCCAGTTTGTCAGAAGTGCTTAACGCGCATGCGTATTGTGATGTCACTGGATGACTTATGGCTTTACTTCCGGCGTGTGCGGTAGCCATTATTCTGGTCACAAAAGAAAACGTTTTCACGTAAAAAAACAAAACTCTTACGTTGATTTCTGAAGAAACGTTTATTTGTAAACTTACTATTTTATAAATTAAAATTTCCTAATGCCTGCATAAATAAAGTTATTAAGAAATAATATCGAAATTATCATCTGTCTCTTAACTGCCAACGGTTCCGACGAATCAATTTCGAATGATAACTAGGCCTAATGATAATGAGAAATACGTTATCGTCCTTGTCTCTGTGTTCGCTTAACTTTCCGCACATTGCGCGATGAGTGAACACGAGACCAAGGTAAATGATTTTACATTTTAAAGACACCCACTCCCCTTCTAACGAACTGATATATAACCCTTTTTCTATTTAGTCTCAGTAAATTTCACTTACCTTGGTCGCACGATCAGTTATCGCGCGATGTGCTGATAGTTAACATCAACCCTGTGTTCACATTAAAAAGATAATACGTAAGTACATTTTACAATAATTATAAATTACGTAAGTCCCTTCATATATTGGCATTATTATTTAATTAAAATATATAGTATAAAGAATGAGAATTGTGAAGGAAATGAACGAGTCGTCAAGTGTGGCTATCGCACGACTGCTTTCATTGCCGCCATGTTTTAGTTTCTGTTGAGGTTTCGATTTAATCGGGTATAGGTTTCGATGTCATCTAGTGACGTCAAAATACGCTTGCGCAGTAAGGCAATTTTTACTACTTCCGGCAAACTGACCCCCACCTTGTTCTAGATCACCTCGAGTATACACCTGCACCTGCGGTTACTGTACTATTTATTGAGTATTGACTGAGAATTATGTCGTGTTGACTATTGGTTTGTACCGCTAACATGTCTGTCATTTTCGAATAACTGTCATCCCCATCCCCTCCATTACGAACGGAAAATCGGGGTTCCACTGTATTTGTAAAAGAATGACACTATACCCTGTCTCAGCTTTAGTTGAGAGTGACGTCATGAATGAAGTGGTTACAGTTCGTCCGCATGAAGAAATTGTTCGAATAGTTTTCTGTATAACAATTTGAAAATTCTTTCTGCAATCATGTTTCATATTTTTCTCCTCGATGTAATAAAAATTCGGCAGATAGAAAAGCCATTTGATGAAACCAAAAAAAAAAAAAGATGTTAATTTTTTGAATAAAATGAAGTCTGTTTGTAGTCGAGATTATTCAATTGTAAAATGGTAGTCTTGTCTTTTTCTTATGTGAAGAATATGAAAGATGATGAGTTTCCACAAAGAAGATTAAAATATTTTAAACATTGATTTTAAGAAATGATATTTGACAGATACAAATCTACTATTCCACTTTGAGAAGCCATGTGATTATAGGACGGCCTAACATAGCATAGTCTAAGAATAACTTATTTTTAGTCTATGACTAGTCTAACGGCAGAAGGATACGACGTCATGCACTAATAAGGGAATCCCATCTAGCCTATCCACTTTAACAATGGAGTCTTTGTATGGCTATGTATGGTTTATTTTGAAAGAAACAAAATGTTGCACTCTCTTATTTTGCAAGCATCTATAGTAGCTTCAGATGAGTAACATATTTCAATATGGTGGAAATCTGTGACATACACTATATGATCACAAATATCCGGACACATGCACGTTTGCGCTCTAGCCACGATTTCATGGAAATCAATAGGGCGTTGCACATCCCTTTGCCCGAATCACAGCTTTCTCCCTTCGGGGAAGACTTTCCACCAAATGTTGGTAGGTACTTTCCGGAATCTTCCTCCATTCCTCCCGAAGAGCGAGAATCACTTCAGGTACAGAAGTTGGCCGATGTGATCTGGCCCGCAAGCGTCTTTCCAATTCATCCCACAGACTCTCTATAGGATTGAGGTCGGGACTTTGTGCCGGCCAACCCATTTCTTCGACCCCTGAGTCCGCAAACCACTGCTGTACACGCCTCGCTTTGTGGCACGGAGCATTGTCGTGTTGGTAGAGAAATGGCCCGTTTCCGAAAAATTGCCACAACGTTGGAAGTGCACAGTTGTCCAAAACATTCAGATACCGGTCGGAGTTCATGATTCCTTGCACAGGAAGGAGCTGGCCCAGTCCGTACCATGAAAATGAGCCCCACACCATGACTCCTCCTCCTCCGAACTTGACTGTGGGCTCTGTGCACCCAGGTAAGAAGCGTTCTCCAGGTATGCGCCAAACCCAAACTCGTCCATTGGATTGCCAGAGTGTGTAGCGTGATTCGTCTGTCCACATTACACGTTTCCATTGGTCCATTGTCCAGTTTCTGTGGGCTTTGCACCACTCCAGACGTCGCTTGGCGTTGACCATGCTGATGTGGGGCTTGTGGGCAGCAGCACGGCCATGGAATCCCATCGTGTGCAGTTCCTGACGAATTGTCATGGTACTGGCATCATTTGCAGAGGCATTTCGAAACTCTGTGGCAATTTTTTCCGCCGAGGACTTCTGGTTGCTGCGGGTGACACGACGAAGCACTCGACGGTCTCTGTCCGTTACCGGTTCGTTGTTGAACTGTTGTTGATCCGCGGGTCTTCCATTTCATAATGACATCGCCTACTGTTGACTTGGGTATCTGAAGAAGGCTGGAAATGTCACGCACGGACTTGCCGCATAGGTGACATCCAACGATGGTTCCACGTTGGAACTCACTGAGCTCTGCCGAACGACCCATTCTTGCCAATGTCCAAGCAGAGTTGTGTCTGAAGGTGTGGGAAGCTATTTAAATGATGTGCAAGTCATTATCATGTGACATTGGGCCAATCGATGATCTGTGAGGGGTGTCCGGATATTTTTGATCATATAGTGTATTTCAATATGGTGGAAATCTGTGACATACATGTTCGAGGGATTTCCTTGTAAGTCCGATAAGCGATGTAACTCTCAACTGAAGCCGAGACAGGGTATAGTGCAAATTTAATGAGTTGTCATTAAATATATAATGAATTCTTTGGATAGTTTTTGTAGGGTTTTGTAATTAATTTCAATTTTTTTAAGGATAAAAACAATGGCTGCAGTAAAGGCTATGGATTTGTGCAGTTTGGTAATAGAGAAGGTTTCATTTCTGCGACAAGTAAAGATGCGCATGTGATAGAAGGAAATGTGGTAAGATGTTATTTACTGTAAATGAATGGTTTAAATGTTAAGATTATTTTGAAATTAATAATTGGAATCTACTTTGACAGGTGAGCCTCCAAACGTCTACGGATCCTTCATCAAGTTGAAATGCATAGCGACATGAAAGCTCAATTTTTAACGCACTAATTTATTAGCAACTTAATGTACAGTTCTCCTATTAGAAGGAATAAATAGTTTTGAAAGTAATGTTTCGCTGTTAAAATGAATGTCATTACAGGCACGAACTTTAAAATTTCAAACTTATTTCTGCCAATTCATTTCGTAACAAAAAATAAGGTATTTGAACAATTGTGGAGTTTCGTTAAGTTACTTCAATGCATCACTGGGTGTAAAATAAGAATTAAATTTTACCCAGTGTTTTCATTTTTTTTTTTTTTTTTTTTAATACACTTGTCTGAAGTGTGATCAAAAAATATGGTGAATGAATTTTTATAGCAACAGCTGTTGACGCTACATCCATTTGAAGTAATAAATTCGATAGCCTGATCCGTTGAGATGGTCAGTGCCAAGCGCGAACAAGTTGTGACTTATCAGTCGTCTTCCAGAGCTGGAAGAGCAAGGTCATGTTTACCGTGTCTGTCACACATCATGGATTTCCAACAATGCATTAACATTAAGTTTTGTTTTAAGTTGCAAAGAAGCTCATGAAATGTTAAAATCATTGTATGGTGTTAATGTGGTGACTGAAGACTGTTTACAAATGGCATGAGCGATTTAAAAGTGGAAAAGAGTCTGTTAAAGATGAGCAACGGTCGGGACGTCCTTAAAAACCTCAAAAACAGGCGAGCGACTATTCGAGAGCTTTCCAAAAAACTGAACATCTCGTAGGAGTTGGTGCATAGCATTTTAACCAATAATTTGCAAATGACACGAGCGAGTGCAAAATTTGTTCCCAGATTTTTGACTGACGAGTTGCTGATCTGCGAGTTTTTGGCTGGAAAAACGGTTCCTGTCTGTCCACATCTGCCCTTACTCTCAGGATTTAGCACTCATGCAACTTCTGGTTCTTCCCAAAAAATAAAAACTGTGCTAAAAGGAAAAAGTTTTGACACCATTCCCAACGTTGAGAGGGCCACGACAGAGTAGCTGAAGACCATTCCGAAACTCCTTCCTGAAATCATTCTAATCATGGAATCAATGTTGGGATAAGTGCGTCGCTAGCCAAGGAGAGTACTTCGAAGGAGATTTATTCAAATTTGATGTAAGCTGATTACTTTGTAATAAAATTATTCACTGTGTCTTTTGATCACACTTCGTATACAGGGATCTATCTAGGGCCAATTTGGTACCGTCACAAAATGATTTACACTGTGGGAGTTGGAACTGTATCTATACAAAATTTTAACTCTTGTTTATCAACTTACTCCACCTTGATTGAGACACCTTCTCTGAGTGAGCTGCGGAGATGGAGGAGCCCAACTCGCCTCAAGGAAGCAACTCTGGACAAAGACTCATCATAATACCCCACTTCTGACCCATTGGGCCAGGTGAAGAGTGGAGGCGTATCAGGACTGCATCTCCTTGGTGAAAGACGATCAACCCAAAACGATGCTAGGTGGCTATAGGCCAATCACCTGCACCACCGAAACTTGCAGATTACAGAAACCAACGATTTACCAGACGGATTATACGGACTCGACCTTTGCATTGAAGAAGCGAAGAGAGAGGCATTGGATTGATCGGGCTGGAGATCATTCGTTGAGGCCCTATGCTCCACCTAGGAGTTGATGGAAATAAGTCAAGTTATCAACTTAAACCCAGTGTTTTATATTTTTTGTTAAAATTTTTCACAAAAATGGGTATGGATTTTGAAGTTGTAGATAGATCCCTGGTATCGTCAAACTGTAAGATCTAGAGCTCCGAGTGGAATGATTAACAAAATAGGGAAGTTAATTCTCAGACGTGACTAATATCACACTTCCCCCTTTTTTTCTTTCGGTATTCCATCATTTCACTCTGGGCTGTGGAAATAGAATGGTTTCCATGTTTTTATAAAAAATTTCCTAAAACTAAACAAAATTAAGTTTCTACATAAAAATATGAAACGAAACACTCTGCATTAGAAATTTTCAAGACCAGAATTATGGATGCAGGAAGTAAGGGCCCCCTGCTCACCTATTCCTAAAGTCTTCGAATCACTTTTTAATGTGATTATCAAGTTCTGTGCAACTGTTCAACCTAAATAATGGAAAGTTCTAACAAATTGCTCGCACTTCAATCATTACTGCTCCACAAAATGTAAATTTTCTGTTCTTACACTATTTTATAAATCTCACATCCTGGCTGATATGTAATGAATTTACATGCTCTTGGAATGTCTTCACAATTTAAAAGTAATACAAAAGTACATCCAAGGAACAAGCTGCTAATATCCAAATTCAAGTCTGCTCACCAAACCTGAATTTCTCCTCGCTATTTTTCCATTTTCCAAACATTATGTGAAATAAAGATTCTGGGTTTATCACGATTTGTCCACCTCAAGAGAAGGACAAGGTCTCCTCGCTTGAGGAATGAGGTGCAAGTCTCTTCGAAAGAACTCCGATGCTTATCACATTTGCATTTTCTCTCTCTCTCCTAACAGTTCGTTACATTTTTATCTGAGAATTCCAGTCATTGGTATGATATTATTTTTAAAGAACGTGACGAAACTTTTGCAGGGAAAGGGTCACATGTTGCTAGGAACAGCAGTGAAGGTCAACAAGATTTGAAAGAAGGAAATAAAGGGAGATATCGTTCCTCTTGTTATTGTTAAGAAATCTTTGCATAAATACACAGATTTAAGCACCTAAATATCTATTTCACACAATTTAATGCAAATTATTTTAACTTCATATCATTTTAACAATTTTGTGCAAAATACAGTCGAACCTCATTATCTCAAAAATTTCTTATTAAGTCAATGTAATTTTCCCTCGTCATGTCAAAATGTTTTCTTGGAAAATCTTACTATGTCGAATTTTGACTTTGTGTGCCAGCAAAAAGCATAGCATTTAAATACATGAGATTTAAGAATTTTTCATTATGAGAAAAAAAAAAAACCACTGAAAAATTGTTCAATCTCCTTGCATACGAGGTCTTTGAGCATGCATGGTTTGTGAGCTTCTGATCTTACTGGTGCCACTTATAAGTGGCGTAACTCTAAACGTGTACTATTTTACCTCATTGTTCTCTATACTCTCACAGTACCTTTATTAACCTAAGGTTTGATTTAATAGAAACCCTCATAACTCAAAACCTCTTAATCTCAAATATTTTTCTGATCCCGTGAAATTCGAGATATCAAGGTTCGACTGTAGTAACAATTTATAATAGAGTGGATGCTAAAATACATATTTGTACTTTAAGATAACAAAAATTCAAATCCCCTTCATCCATTCCTGGTCATTTTTGTGCATGGCCTGAATTTCGTCACAGTAGTTTCCCTCCCCCACCTCTTTGTTTGAAGCTGTCCCTGTACAAGTATTTTAAATTGCTAGTTTCTCAAACCTGGAGATAATACTTAGCTAAAGTCATTTTATAACATTTATTTCGCCTTAAAGTAAACATGGTATGACATTTTTTCCAAGGAAACTATGAAATGACTTATGTCTCTGGCGCCAACCTAAAGAGAGAAACATGGCTATTCGAGGAACAATCCTTACTTACCTCGACCTTTAGCCCCAATCGTGATACCACCCTCTGCTCTGTCTCATACAAATGATCTTTGTTTTATGATAACCATAATTCATTATTACAAATTTTATGAAATAAGAAAATCACTAAAGTGATCTTGTCTGGACGTAATAGGTTAAAATGAACCCAGTATGAAAAAAAAAAAAAAAAATGAATAATAATAGGTCTAAAGTAGGAGATAATTTTTGCCATCAGAATTCCTATTATCAAAACTGAATCCATACTTAAAAAAAGTTAGGGTATTTTCTAACAATATGATTCTAAAAGAAAGAAATCGCTAATTCTATTACATATATATTTTTTATTTTGCAAATGAAAGTGTTTGTATATGTTCCCCCTCCCAATAACAAGATTTCATTTCACTTTCATTCTAGGAGGGCCCACTCCTTAGCATTATCGACACATCATGCATGCTATTCAGAAACATAAAAATCAAGGCAATTTTCTACATGAACAAATCATTACTGCCATGATTTTACTTTTATAAAAGGTTCTATTCCAAGAGAATGAATGCTTCCACAATAGTTTTTCTGCATTTGCTCGAGCAGAAACTAATGTCATTTTTTCATTCACATTATACAGCATTTGAGATAAAGATAGTCATTCTAACCATCAATAAATCTTCGTTCATAGACAGTTCATTATTGATGGGAATCGGTTACATTTTTTTAAGTGACAACATGAAAGTTCATGTTATTAAAAAAAAGTGTCACGTTTCTCGTTCAAAAATGATTAATCTTTTCGTCGTTTTTTATCTCTGTCATAATCACGAGAACGTTCCTTTTCACCCTCAGCTGGGCGCTTGCTCGCCTTTTTGGCTTCTGTTAAAAATTTATCCAAACCGAATGGATCTTCTTCCTCTTGTCTCTCAAACTGAACAGGTCCATCACGGCGAACTGTACGATCGGTGCCAGAGAACTCCTTATCAGGCACAAATCTTCATTAAAAAGAAAAATGGAAAATATTAGAGCAAAGGGTGTGTAAAATATTATCGGGCACAAAAATATTATATATACAGTGTGTGAAAGGTATTTGAGGACACACCTTCGTTTGGCTACTGCTGCACTATAGTAAATTGTATGTCCTTTCCGTTTCCGACCATCAAGTAACACAAATCACGAAGACACGTGCAGCAATTGTGGCAATAAAGGCAGAGCACAGTGATTTAGAGATATCATGATTTCTAAAGGTCGCAAGATCATTAGTCCACAAGTGCGGAAGTAGTTGGAGACCGAAGATGGCAATGTTGTGCCAGTAGCAAAGCGTAAAAAGCATGCCTCACGTTCTGACATCATCAGAACACCTGAATTTATTCAGCAAGTGCAGCAGGCCATCGATGACAATCCCAGAACATCCACAAGGTCACTTGCTAAACATCTCCATGTGTCGAAAGGAACAATCAGAAATGTTGTCCATGAAAACGTCCAATATCACGCGTATGTTATGCGAAGAGGTCAGTTTATGTCAGACAAAACACGGGAAAACCGCCTACTTAGATCGAAAAGGCTTTTAAACAAGCTGAAACATCCGTGTGAAGCTGATTTGCTGTGGATTTTCTCCGATGAAGAAAATTTTGACCAGGATCAGAAGAAATGACAGATGGTTATGTGCAGACCCTTCGGAAGTGCCACGGGTCATGCACACAAAATTTCCTGCAAGTCATGGTTTTAGGGGTAGTCAACAGTGAAGGACATGTGATGCCTCCACACTTCTTTCCCCAAGGCCTTAAAGTTAACTCTGCGATCTACATTGAGACCTTTGAAACAACTGTTAAGCCTTGGATAGACATGATAT
This sequence comes from Rhysida immarginata, assembly GCA_023313115.1. Classification (NCBI taxonomy): domain Eukaryota; kingdom Metazoa; phylum Arthropoda; class Chilopoda; order Scolopendromorpha; family Scolopendridae; genus Rhysida; species Rhysida immarginata. The sequence goes on from JAHWFO010019184.1 coordinate 8,846, forward strand.
GCAACGGAAGGCCTTATGTGTTTCAGCAAAACTCTGTCCCAGCTCACAAGTCTCGCATGACACAGGAATGGATGGCCGATAACTTCCATGATCACGTAACCCCTAACCTTTGGCCTCCTACCTCCCCTGACCTGAATCCGTTGGACTACTACGTATGGAGCAGTGTGGAGAGAGAGATCAATGAACACCCCCATAACACCAAAGATGAATTGAAAGCTGCCATTGTTCGAGGAATGACCAACATGAACCATGACCATTTGATTCGCGCATGTCGACGGTTTCGATCTCGCATCGAAGCAGTTATAGAAGCTGAAGGCGGACTCATTGAATAGCCATATAACAAGAAGGTTTCTTGTGCATGCTCATAATATGTTTCGATAATAAAGTTATTATCTCTACTTATATCTCTGTTTTCTTTCTTGACGTGAATCTTTCCTCAAATACCTTAGGCACCCTATATAGCAGAAAATTTAAAGAAAAAATTATATACAGGTAATTTAACGGTACCTATTTGTTTTCGCAAGTTTTTCCAAATCATCACCGTAAACGTCTTTATCAGCATTATTGCGTGGTTTATAGATAGACTGATTAATGGTCTGGCTTGATCTCCATGGTTTATCGTAAACATTATAAGCTTCATCGTCACCAAATCCACTATCCATTCCCTATATTGAAAAAACGTAAAAAAAACAAAAAAACAATTCATCAGTGTGAACTTCCAATAAAAATATCGACTGGAATACTGAAAATTCTTTCTGACCTTATTCTGATTAAACAATCTCTGATCATACTGTATTTCACCAGAAGCGTTATGAGCATTAGGTAAACCTAAAGCTATCTTCTCGCTGATATCTCGTTCACGTTGTTTCTCTAATTTCGACCTGAAAATTTACTTTTATTAGCTTCAATCATTTAGCATCAACATTCAGCATACACGTATTAATTGTTTTCTGACCTTTTTTCAGGGGCTGCTCTCTGTAAATTCCTTTCTCTTTGACGCTCTTTGTGTCTTTCATAACGAAGCTGATCACGCTCCTTAGCTTCTTCATCTCTCTCTATAAGAAAAATGTTTGTAAAATTTAGTCCTTCATTGTTTGTTTTTTTTAAGAGTTTTAAGTACTAGAATATCCTATATGCATAATGTTTTTACCTGCTGCAACTTGGGAGCGTATACCCGCTCTTTCTTCTCTTGCCTTCTGTGCCAACTGACGCAAGTTCTCCTCCTTCCTCTCCTTTTCCTTCTTTGCTAGAGTCTTCTCCATTTGTGCACGAAGTTCAACAGCTTCACGGGCCTACGATAATTTAATTATTATAAAATAAGAATCTAAAGAAAAATCTTTTTTTTAATTTTTATCGCAAATTTTACTTTAACATTTTTAGCTTACTTTTCTATCAGCAATGTACAAAGCTTCTGCTAATTTGGCAAAATTTTCATTGATATGAACTTGTTGAAGACCTCGACCGTCTGCAGCCAAACGTTTATCCAGAGGGATGGTATAACCCTGTTAATAAAAATTTAAATATTAATATGTTTTTTTTTTTTATTGCCAAATGAAAGGTTAATTAAGACTGCCTTCATTTATTTCACTGAAATACGATTGTCAAGGATCCTGACCATGTGATAAGCTATGTTCAGATCTTGGAATCAAACATGATAAAACAAAACGATGATCTTCTACGAAAGAGCCTACTACGAGGGTGGGCTGAAAAGTAATGCCTTCAAGGCCATAACACTTTTATTTTTTAACAAATTTAAATTTTTTTTTTTCAAATGATGGCTTATTTTGTTCTCTTTCAAAAACACTTTATGTCTATGTCACTAGATGATGTAGGTGTGCTGAAAATGAAACATAATGGCGACCTACATGGAAGTCAGGTTGAAACAGCACACAGTGATTGAGTTTTTGACAGCTGAAGGTTGCGATCCTGTCCAAATTCATCGCCGAATGACAGCTGTATACGGCAATGCAACTTTTGACGTCAGTACAGTGAGAAGATGGGCAAGATTAGTGAAAGAACGAAACCTGGCAAGCTCTAGCCTAGCTGATCAAACGACAATCGTTGGAATATCGCCATGCAACATCTCCACGTCCCAAAAAGTTCAGGGTTGTCAGTCAAGTCAGCAGGAAAAGTCATGTTGACCATCTTTTGGGACTTCCAGGGTGTTGTCCACCTTGACTTCTTGGAACCAGGAACCACGATCAACTCAAAACAGTACGTGCAAACGCTAAAGAAGCTTCGCGCCCGGTTGCTCCAAGTTCGGAAGGGTATGGACCCTATTCTGCAGCACGACAATGCACGTCCGCACACAAGTCGAGAAACACAAGAAGGGTTGCAGCGACTGAAGTTCATGGAGGTTCTACCGCATTCGCCGTATAGCCCTGACCTCGATCCCAGCGATTTTCACTTGTTCCCAAAGCTTAAAGAATCGCTTAAAGGACATCGATTCAGCTCTGATGATGAGCTGAAAGACGCGATTCGATCCTGGTGTCAAAAACAACCAAAGGACTTCTTCTCCGACGGGATGTCACGATTAGTGTCACGTTGGTAAAAGTGTGTGGACAGAGATGGGGACTATGTTGAAAAGTGAATAATGCATTGAAAAGAGAACAAAATAAACCATCATTTGAAAAAAAAAAAATTTTAATTCGTTAAAAAATAAAAGTGTTATGGCCTTGGAGGCATTACTTTTCAGCCCACCCTCGTAGTTATGTATACTCTTTTTCACAACAACAGTGCAGTTAGTTTGCCTCAAGCAATTATCGAGTTACATTGATTATGCAACACAGTCAAGTAAAAATCCTTTCACAACAACAATGCAATCAGTAATGACTAATTTACCAGAGGGCTTCAATGGGTCATGCATATCTGTTAGTGAAACTAGTCAAACGGATGGAGCTAATCTTATACGCAAGGAGCCAAAGCAACACGGATTGCACAAATTTAGTGTTAGTAGCATTATTTACAGACTGAAAACCATAGAAGAGCTGAAAACAGTGATAACCAATGTGATAAGGTTGGTTTCCAACTCAAACGCATTGTCGAGAACTTCGAGCAGAGACTTTATTTCATAATCTCTCAAACAGCAACCATTGTGAGAGAGTAGTCTTTTAATTTTCTTTGTAAATCCTAAAAATTTGAAATAAAAATATTTTACGTTCAAACGATATTCCATTTTATTATTATCGACAAGGAGATTCCATGTATTCAGACTCGCCAATTTTGATAAAAAAAAATTCTACATGTAGCTTTCACCAAATTAAATACGCATGCAAAGCCATTTGATGCACTTCTGAAAATTTTTGCACAGCCGGTTTTGGTCACTGTCCAGCTGAATACACGAAAAACTGTACAACACTGCATAATGTTCTGGTTTTAATTTTATCTTTCCACCCACTTGATAACATTTTCTGGGGAGAACACCGAGCAATAAGAAGGTAATGGTAACTCCAAGAGTATACAAGAATAATGTACTGTACTCTTAATGAATAAACAAACTCAACCAAACACTAATCCATACATTTTAGATTGCCTTGCAGGGTAAACGATCAAAGGAAGGATTAAAATAACATTGGATGAAATTGCAATTTATTATCTCATTTAGAAGAAAAAATGTGCAAAAAAGAACTTATAATATGGATCATAACATCTTGAGTAGAGTGAGAGAATATAGTGAATAGTAGTGTGACCAGATGTCCCCGGATCTCCTGCCTTGTCCCCGGTGAATAAGCATCCCCGGAACCTCCCCCAGAAATTATTAATTCCCCAGAAACGTCACCGAATATGAATATAAACCCAGAATTTATTAATTTAATTGTTGTTCAGAAAATAGTCTAAAAAAATGTTCGAATTGACATGATTCCTTTTTTTTTTTTTTTTTTGTATTTCTTGTTTTGTGTATTATCACCCCGCGAAATATGTTTACACATTAGGCCTATATCTAATAACAATGGTACTCTGGACTGACACAAAGCACTGCTGGCACCAAACGGGCTATCTTACTAATTAAGACTGTATAAATATATCTAGAGACTATTGAACTGTGACATATTGACCAATGCATATATACAACCTGTGACAATAAAGTTCGGTGAACGACGTCAAATTGCTAACAGTTGTAAGAGTGCACCATCGTCGTATCCTGCCCTAGACAGGTCGAGACATGTTTAAACAAATTTGAGAGAATCAGCGCTGCGAGTGTGTTTATTGTGTTTAAACAGGACATTGAAGAGAGAAGGTATAGCACGCGCGGTCAAAACCCAAAATGGATCAGCGAACGAAAGAGACTCATGAAATGATGACAACAGTTTACAAAGAAAGTGCTATTACTTTGAAGTGTGTTTATGAGTGGTTTAAATGGTTCCGAGGAGGCCGGAACACCGTAGAAGACATCCAACGTAATGTTACGACCCAACTGAAGGCTATCCCTAAAACCGACTACGCCAGGAGTTTCCAGGACTTGTACAGGCATTCCCAGAAGTGCATTACCATCGACGGGGATTACTTTGAAGGATAGTAACTGCTGTTTCATGTAAGCGAGCAATCCACTCTCAATATGCCATCATTCACCGAACTTTATTGTCACAGGTTGTAGTACATTTATGCATGTGTAATACATGTACAATATATTTTGACATAAAAAGCAGCTAAATTGGGGAAGTTGCAAGAGGTACTGCAAGTACAATGGGACAACTTCAAACAAATTTCAAGCAAAATTAGCGTATAAATTTTAATATATTGGTATAGCATATCCAATAGACAGTACATTAATTCACTTTTTTCCCGTCTACTTTTCCGAATGCAAAAGCTAGTGAGAAAGTGAATTTTTGAAAACAAGAGGCAAAAATCATTCGCTGAAAAGGTCAATGCAATCACGTTTCATTTACTATAAAAAATTCACACGTTTATTGATAATCGTTGAACAATATAGACATTACGTTAAATTAATTTGTAATATTAAAGTGAAATAAAATTTCGATGAACCATGGCGTTCTTCTTCTGAAATTGCCTAACAATATTTTATAATGTTCAAATGAATATGTATTATAATACCTTAATGCATGAATACATAATGGGACCCGGACTGTAACTGCATCATTCTTTTCTTGCTCAAAATTTAATAATCTTTTATTGTTCTTTAATAAATCACTGGCTTTACTGTATTAAGGAAGCTTTTGAAGAACCGGACGATAATGAATCTAATTTTAAAGGTTTTTAAATTGTAAAGCATCCTGGTTATGCATTTTTAAAAATGTAAAAAAATAGAGATTTCTGTATATTCGTGTATCTTTTATTTCTAGTTTGTCAGCATGAGTCAAAAACTGGGGGTGCAAAGTTATTCTCTCGTTTTAATTACCATCCAATGTAAGTAGGCCCTCCTACAGCTTTTATGTTATAAATGTACTCCACATCTGGTCACATCCCTCAATGTCACGTGACTTCCGGTTTGCCTCCTAGTGGCGTCCCCGGTTGCATGAAAAAAAATCTGGTCACACTAGTGAATAGCCAATATCTGAAGCCAATGTTTTTGGCACGAACATAAATATTCCCAAAAAATTGAAAGCAAAGATGAGAGATAGAGATATTTTTGCATGGTTTTCAAAAAAAAAAAAAAAATAATAATAATAATAATAATGATAAACAAAAACATTTATTAATGTGGCTGTGACAATTAAGAGAAAACCAGTCACGTGTCCAGTAACAAAATGCCACAATTTCTCCAAACATAGTAGCATGTGGAGGAAATCTTATGTCATTCTGATTATGCTGCAAGACAAATCAAGACAGACTAAGCAGAGCATTCTATAATTCATAAGTGGTTTTTAAACATTTCCTTATATAAATGATGAACTGATATACCTTCGCGTTTTTCCAATTTGAAATACATGGCGGAATTTTCCACTCTTGTTGTTCTTTAACTGTGACCTGTAAAATAATAATAATAATAAACATTATAATATTTAATTAATTGTAATAAATGCTTTTATAAACGTTATCTTCAAATTTGTTTAGTACCTTCCTAGTTGGTGAATGCATTACAGGTGCTGGAGGCGATGGTGGACCACGTGGAATTTTTTTGTTAATTCTGTTGAGGATATAACAATAGTTTTATTTTATTTTTAAGTTTTATTTAAAGCTTTTATCCAAAATCAGACACAATGGTTACCTAAATTTTGGTGGCTCCATTGGATCCTTCTGAACTTCTACCATACGAATAACCCTTTGCTTGGCTCCGGAATTAAAAGCAACGCCTTGTTGTGATGGGGTGTATCTATAAAATTTGCCAATTCTTAGAAACAAGCTAATAGATATTAAGCAAAATAAATATTAATGTCAACAATATACCGGATGTATTGGGCAGGGAGCTGCTTTTCAGCATGGCGTACAGGCATGGCTGCTGAAATTTTGTTATGGGTGATTTTTTCCAAGGCTTGGCGTGTTTTTTCAGTCAACTGAAGTCAAAAAACAAACATATGTAAAAGATTTACTTTTTGAAAGCAAATTTAGAAAACGAGAAGTGATAGATAGAATGGCCTATTTACATCTTCAATCTCTTCTTCATTTGGCTTCCTCAAGTCTGCATCATCATCCGTTATTTCTGTTGGTAACAAGTCTGTGAACTTTGAATAGATAACCTACAAAAACAGAGAGTGTATTAAAAAAAGGACACAAATGAATACGTGACATGCATACAATTTCTTGGATATGGACATACCTTATCATTGCTGTGTCCCTGGCGTGCAAGTATGTCGTATTTTATTTTCCCTTGAGCATCAAGCTGAACAGCAAGAGAATTGGATGTACTCTTTTCCTTTTTCCCCATCTCCAAAGGAAACTGTGCAACATGGATTTCAGGAAAAGCACCGCCATCTGCATAATCCTACAAACAAATCAACACACATCAACTCTTATCCCCCTTCCTATTTAATAATTCTAAAACATTTAAAAGCCAAATAGATAGACATTTTACCTCTGGGATCCTAGGGACCCAGCCTTTACGTTGACCATAAAGAGGCGCTAACCTTTGTGTTGAAACGACAGCAAACTGGTTCTAAATTTAAAACAAAACAATAAATTATGAAAACACCTCCAGGAGATAAAATGATGCATTACTACTTACAGGGTCGAGTCACTGAATAATAATTGCCATGTAGGTTTATGTAAATATGGTTGTGCCCATTCACAGGGGAGAGGGAGTAAACCTGCTTGTCCCTGTCGGAAGACATATAGAGGAACAGATCATACAGCAAGAGTCGTTGTCATGGGTAAAGCACATGACCTAAAGCTGTTTTGGCATGGCTAGATTTTTACGTGTTTTTCAGATCTAGCCAATCAGGTGCAATCTACTTCACTATGGATTTCTGGGTAGTGGTCTTCGCCGATTAAGAGGTAGTGGTCAGCTGCTGTTCGCTGACACGGGTTCTTGTGACTTTTCCCTTGTGGATTTATTAATAAACAGGTTTTAAAAATTTGGTGAATCATTTATTTACTAAGTAAAAACGATATAGTAAGAAATTTAAAGCGTGAACATGATCGGAGTGGTCGATATCCTCTTTTTCCATCACCTTGAGAGAGCGACAATTGTTTGCAGTGGCTCGACCAATCAGATCAGACCAGAGCACCGGTTTAAACTGCGTCGCCCGGCTGAATATGTGAAAACTGCACACAACTGCATAATATTTTATTTGTTTTTAATTTTTGTCTGCCCAGCTATTTTATCCGTCCATTCACCTCATAAATTTTTCTGGGAGAGGTTGAAGGACTCCTCAAACAAGGAGGGAAAGAAAATGCAAGCTTGAACGGAATCTAATTTTTTCGAGGAGACCTTGCGCCTCATTCCTTACGTGAAGACACCTTGTTCTTTCCTCGAGAAGGAGAAACCGTGATACCACCTTTAGACTCCCCAGATCTTAATCCTTGCAAGAATTTGTGGAAATGTCTGGATCGACACATGAGGCAGCGAGACCCTCCACCCCGGAATCTTCATGAGTTAGGTGATTCTCTGCTGTTCACATGGACACAGATTCTTGCTGCCACTTTCCAAGCCCTCATTGAGTCCATGCCCCGTCGCCTAGCTGCTGTTTTGGCTGCAAAAGGAGGCTATTCAGGTTATTAGGTAGGTGGTCATAATTCAGTGACTCAACTCTGTAAGTTACAGTGAGTGAGTACTTACGTATAAAATTTAACACGAATAATAAATGGTTAATACCTGCTGACGTTGTTTGATCTTCATTTCTATAGTGAGTTCATCACTTTTGTCAAATATCGGCTGCGTTGGCGCAGGCATCAAGCTACAAAGAGAGGGGGGGGGGGGAATTATTTTGTTAGTCTAGAAGAAATTAATTTTTTTTTATAACGAATTGCTAAAAACTTAAAATTAATTAATTTATTTATTTATTTACTGATATGTGCTAAAATATATTTTATTTTTATTCTCCATCTTCTCTCTTCCATTTTAATAAACTGATGAGATTTCATTAATTAAGTTGATTAACAGTAAATTGTAAAAATCAAGGTATAACAGGGTATACACCAATCACATGCAAATAAAGCATCATTCGCTAAGGTGACAATCCATATCGCAAGTTACTCTAACTCACAGAAATCTTTATTAAGATGCTATTAATAGGAAATAAAGAACGAAAATTCAAGTGGAAAAAATTAAAAGATAAATTAAGAGTAAAAAATTTGCGATCCCGAGAGCAAGCCTCGGAAATATGAATAGTGTCAATTAAACGGCATTTGGTTTATAGTGCAGCTAATTTTTTAAGTTCGAAAGATCGTCAAAATTAACTATACACAAAATAGCGACTATGAAATATGAGCCATAGATTTATCGGATCTTTACAGGTCGGAAAGTTTGATTTAATAAGCAATTTAATAATATGTATAAAGTAAATTGTTCGCAAACCTTTTCAAAGTCGCCATTTTAGAAGGATGTTTTGTTGAAGAAACGGAAACGGAAACAATGGATTTCAAATCATGGCCTGCCCACTGGCGGCAAAGGAGAGAAGTGTCGATCAGCTGAGAGGGAGAGGGGCTGAGCATAAACATTAGCAGACGAGTTTCTTCTTCTCTTATTTTATGCAAGTAAACATAAAAATAATCTGAGAATATAAAAAACAAAATTCATACGATGGTAAAATATCTTTCATAAA
>JAHWFO010019185.1:0-16533 GCA_023313115.1 Rhysida immarginata
TGATAAAGCGGGCGCCATTTTTCAACAATACGATTTTCATGCAGCGCCGTTGCAACAATACAAACTCCAACTATTTAGAAATTCGATATGGCGCTCATATTCTTTCAATTGTTTATCCCTAATGCACTGAATCACATTGTATTTATGTACAAGCAATTTAAGATAAATAACTCATATGGATATATTTTCCCTTTTTCGACGTTCCTGGAAATGACGGTCGCGTTTCCTGAATGACGATTACGATCATTCTTTATAATTGACACAAAGAAAACTTTTTCAGCAATATTAAGTCTTTATTATACTTTAGGAATTATGACTTTTAGGTCAATTACATAATATTTTATATATTAATATACAAATTGAGTCTTACAAGGAAATCAAAAATAAAGAATCACACTCTTTCTTTACTTCTCAAATACATTATTTTGCAGGACTTTTCTCAAAAGTCATGGGACACACCAATTTTACATAAAAATAAGGCATTCCCATGCAATTTAAATGTTATCGCTCATCTCAACACTACACAATAGAGATCGCTTGCATGCTAATAGGAATGGCTGAAAGAAAGCAGCTTTCGGACTTCGAGAGGAATACAATTGATGTTATCGGAAAAAATGGAAGGAAAGGTTTCACGACCTGGATTCGAATCAGGAACCATGAGTATCACACTCGTTGCCTCTACCAGTTGTGAGAGATTCCTGGGCCAACGTGAAGAAGGTAAAGCAAAGCTGTCACGCGGTCTTCTTAAAGACTACCAGGTAGTCAAGATGCAGTTCACTGATAGGACGGGCATCCAGCAATTTCTCCTATCCAACCAATCAAAACATTTGAGGAGCACATATTAGAAATTATAAATGGAAACTTGAGATGAAACTGGGGGATACTCCAATCATAAGATAATGATATTATCAGAAAAAATGGAAGGAAAAATTTCACCAGGAAACACGAATCTTGACTCTCTGGTAGTTTTTTTCCTTCCATTTTCTCTGATAATGTCATTTTCTTAAGATTGGAGTATCATCTGCAGTTTTCATTTATAATTTCTTAGGAATACAATTGTTGGGTGAGACCAAGCAGGCAATAGTGTTAGAGTGTAATATAACAAACAACTTGGAATGATGTGTCATGTATGAATATAATGTAAAATTCGTGATAGTCGAAACTGGTTCAAAGGTACGTGGTTTAATGGTATCTTTATGGTCCATTAGAAACTTACAATGTTAACATAGGGCGGTTTAAAATATGGTTCCGTGAATTGTTTATTTTAACCTTTCGTTACTTGGTTATGTCATTCATTAATGGTTTATTATTATTACTTTTATTTTTACTCTTCTGCAGTAACTTTTGGGAGGGGAATTGGCTAGGGACGCAGACTGGTGGAGCAAGAATTCTAAGACAAACTGTCGAACGACTAACGGCCGGTTGCAACAACGTCAGTTAAAACGACCATAACTTTCGGTTAGTTAACGATCGGTTAAGTCCTTTAACCGGGAAATGTTGCACCAAGCCTAGTTAAGTCTCAGTTAGCTAACCGGATGGAATATGAGTAACGAGGACTGTGATTGGTTCGTTTTGCTCCAATTAAACTTCCGGTCAACATGGCTGATTGTTGTCAATGAGCTGTTTGATAACTAGATTATCCAAATAGCGTATCAATTTAGCTGTTTGATAATTAGCATATTCTGATTGCTGTTTGAAAACTAGCTTATCCATCTAGCTTACCCAATTAGCTTATCAAACTAGCTTATCCAGGAGCTTATCCAAATAGCTGTTTAATAATTAGCTTATCCTAATTGCTATTCAAATCGCTTATCCATTTAGCTTATCCAATTAGCTTATCCAAATAGTTGTTTGATAATTAGCTTATCCAAATAGCTTATCCAGTTAGCTTTCCAATTAGCTTATCCATTTAGCATATCCAATTAGCTTATCCAAATAGTTTACCCATTTAGATTATGCAATTAGCTTATCCAAATAACTTATCCAATTAGCTTATCCATTTAGCATATCCAATTAGCTTATCAAAATAGTTTACCCATTTAGCTTATGCAATTAGCTTATCCAAATGGCTTATCCACTTAGCTTATCCAAATCGTTTACACAATTATCTTATCCAAATAGCTTATCCAAACAGCTGGTTGATAATTAATTTTCCAAACGGCATATCCAAGCAGCTTATCCAATTATCTTATCCTTTTAGCTTATCCAAACAACTGCTTGATAATTAGTTATCCAAATGGCCTATTCAAAAAGTTTATCCAAATTTATTTGCTATTAAATATTTCAAGTACATTAACTTATCCAAATAACTTAGCCAAATAGCTTCCAATTAATTTATCCAAATAGTTTATCCATTTAGTTTATCCAAATAATTTGCATAATTAGCTTATCCATTTATCTGTTTGATAATTAGTTTATCCAATTAGTTTAAAATATATTTCTGTTTCGGAATGCCATTTTGCTTCACTAACCATGCACTTAAACCGTGGTCATCGAGCGTTTAAGTTAAACCGCCACTTAACGTCTGGTTAAGCCCTAATCTCTCTTGATGCAACGCAAAAAATTTTAAACGGGACTTTAACGAAGAGTTAGTTTTAACTGACCTTGTTGCAACCGGCCATAAATTGTTCACGAGGCATCCCAAATTATTAAGAAAGCTGATAAAACCCAAAAAGTGGCATTACTGTCGATACATTTACGCAAAAAACATCTTATACCCCCACTTCACAATAAATACTATGTCTCTTGCAACTGTATTTCAAATGTATAAGGATTTCTAAACTGCACATAGGATTTCCAATGATCTAAACAAATATGACAGCTGAATACATAGGACGATTTATGCAACGTGTATCCAAGCTTCATAATCTTTGAAAGGCTCACTAAAGGTGTGTGCTATTTTGCATTGTCTGTAGCAGTTGGGACTTAGCTATTGGCCAATACAAGTTATTGTTGGCAGAGTTTCTGATAAGCCCGTTGGAGCACGCTTATCAAGTACATATCGATATGGAAAAAGAAACAGGAACCGGAATCAAAGTGATCCCATGTTCATCCATCCTGGTTAAGTCCCCAGACGCCTCTTCCTTACATTTCTGTTACTATTATGGACTACTTAATAAAAGAGCATGGAAACCGTCGACGTATTTTCAATTTTAAACAAAGGTCAAAATCCTTCAATTTTAACTGCCACAACCGTCTGTATGGTTTCCCTCTGTATGGGCAATTTTAATTTCTGTTTTAAGATGAGTGTCCAGAAGAAGTTGCTGTATGTAATTTTATATCAAAAAATTACATCCTAGTTCCTCTGATTAAACTCCAGGCTACTCATGCTTCTCTTTCGATTGATTATACCGCTTGTTTTCCATCCACTCTGATTTCCTTCTTGTTTTTTTTAATCAAGCCCAGTTCCTCCGTTTCTGAAGAGCCAATCAAGATGATAAATACCCTCGTCGATGTTAAGCCAGCAACGGCAAGAACGGAAGCCCCTTCTTTAATGATAACGATTTCTTCAGATCAAATTTTCAATTAACATGGAAAAAATTCGAGAGGATCGTGTCGAGGGTGCGCCGTTCCTCCGAAGCGATTTGCCTTTTGCTTAGAAACTCGTATGGATGGCTTGGAAAACGCTAACAGCAAATACTCAACCAAAGGAGGGGATGGGAATGTTTGTCAATACCCCCCCCCCCCTCCTCCCTTCAATCCGTCCCTCCTCCAGGCCTTTACCCAATCGGTGCTTTCAATGTTCGACGCCATTCACTCTTCCTCGGTGGTGCCTCCGATTGTTGATTTAGCGAGAAGCTGCACTTCAAACCTGAACTGAACTTAACGCCTCGTTGGATTTGGGAATTTCGGCGCAGAAAACTGGAAATTAGAGATCGTCACGCCAAAAAATAAAGAAATACTCCTAATATGGTCAATAAATTTGAAGGCGAGATTCTAGTTAAGACTAAACAATAATGAGAATCGCTTTGAGTTTTTATGTACAGCGATCAAATTTAATTTTAATTAGTTCGCGTAATAAACGTATGAAAGTTGATTCACGAATATGTGAAAGAAATTTGCATGCGCGGGATTTGCGTAATTGTTCTGGAATGAAGTCGCCTGAATATAAGAATCTACAATATTCTTTCACCACTCAACAATACGCACGAATCTACAGCGTGGGCCATAAGTCCCTTACCACTCCTTATACAATTCGTGTTTGTGGAAAGTGACGGTCAACCACTATGTGGGAACATATTAAGCCTACGGGGTAGTCATATAATCTTGAAAGCCGCCATCTTGGCTGCCCCCTAGGGTTTTAAATGGGAAGGGGGTCATGGGACACATGATTTCGGGCTATAATTTCCCAAGGAAAACAATGGTGCAGTCCGTGTGTTTATACACTACTGTTTATAAAAATCGCAACACCCTGATGGAATAGCCCAATCTGCATTAAATTTGGAGCATTTGCATATCATGGGTCAGAAAAGAAACCATTAGATTTTCAGGTCAATACAATGCGTTTTATTGTCACATTAGTATCGGGTGAAACCACCGTGGGATGCAATTACAGCCTCTAAACGTCGTGGCATTGAGTCAAACAAGCTCTGAATAAGGGCCTGGGGAATGTCCTGCCATGCTCTGTCTACACGGGTATACAGTTCATCCACAGTTGCTGCTGCAGGAGTCTGACGAGCCAATGGATGAGCAACCCTGTCCCACACATGTTCGATTGGAAACATGTCTGGTGAACGAGCAGGCCAGGGGAACAAGGGCGTCTGATGTGCTTGGAAAAAGGCGAGGTTGATGGGCCCATTGCAACCTGAGGCGCCGGTGGTTTTGAGTCAAAGGAATCCGCAACAATGGTACTCGTGCCATCAATCCTCTGGAAATCAAACGGCGTCGTACAGTGCTAGCAGACATTGTCCTGCCTACTGTAGCACCCCACTGTTGTGCTAACACTGTGGAAGTGGCTGTACGATCTGCTACACACATGCGATAGAGGTGTCGTCGTGCTGGGTCTTCCTGAGCCTGGTCTTCGGTGTGCCCTGTTCTCTTCGCTCCACTGCCTCCATGCACGCATAATTGTCGTTGCATTACGTCCTACACGAGCAGCAATGTCACGATACGACCATCCCGCTTCACGCAGACAAATTAAGCGTCCTCTTTCAAAGTCTGTCAGCTGTTGATATGGTACCCTTCGTCGTCGTCGAGGCATGGTGTTCTTTCAAGCATTACTCTGAAAATCTAATCATTTATACTCTGACCCATTGTACGCAAATATTGCAAATTGCATATGGTTTAGACCATTCCATCAGGGTGTTGCGATTTTTATAAACAGTAGTATATATTAATTCGCTCAACAGTTACAGGGCATTCCAAATGGGGATTCTCACTGTTATTTGCCCTTTGTTGCAGGTGCTAAAGCATGTCACTAACACAGAGGAGAGGACAGAGTTGATAATGGCATGGGGAGAGAGGAGTGCAAGGGCTGTAGCAGCGGAGTTCAATGAACGGCAACCTGATCGACTACCAGCGTCCCATGTTAGTGTGCCGGCCAGGTGGCCGATAGGGTTAGGGCGTGGGCTTTCTAGTTCTCGAGTTCACCTGGTCGTGGTTTCGAATCCCGCCGTAGGCATGTATGTTTGTGTTTGTCCCGGGCTGCGTTCAGATATAACTTGTGTAAAAGGCGCAAAATGACCTTAGTAGTCGACGCCAAAAATTCTAATAAACCAAACCAAACCATGTTAGTGTTGCCCGGCTCTTTAAGAAGTTCATGGATACCGGGTCCGTAGCAGACAAACCCAAGTGTGGAAGACCCACGAATGAAACAGATGAAAACACAACCGTAGCAGTACTGGTAAGGCTTGCCACGTCACCACACGGCAGTAGAAAGAAAGCCAAACAACTGAATCGTCATGCATTGTTACATCATCATATTTCGACCATTGTTAATCGTATTCCTACCAATAATAAGCCCTAAATTTGGTCGACTTATGATGATGTAACAATGTATGACGTTTCAGTCGTTTGGCTTTCTTGCTAGGAGGTGTTGGCAGTACCCGTCGTCTGTCGAAGGGCGACAGCGAGGCCAAATCACCGTGTGGTAAAACCAGGAACGTCCCACAAACGTATCCGTGACGACAGTTCGGCGAATCTTGGCAGCTGCAGGCTTTAGAAGCAGGAGGCCACGACGGGTGCCACTCTTGACAGCTGCACATCGTCGGCAACGCCTAGCCTGGGCCAACCAACATCAACACTGGACCGCTGAGGACTGGCAAAGGGTTGCCTGGTCCGACGAGTCAGGGTTTCATCTGTATCGAGCCGATGGCCGTGCCCGTGTCTGGCGCCGGCCACACGAAGCCATGGACCCCGCTTGTCAGGTGGATACCACTCAGGCAGGTGGAGGCTCCATACCGGTCCAGGGTGTTTTCTCGTGGCATGCAGTGGGTCCATTCTGCGTGCTACTTCCTACGTCGATCTGCTTAGTTGCCACTTCTTAGTTGCCACTGCTTAGTGCGTGCTACTTCCTACGTGCAACCCCTGATAGTTGCCAACAATCTCTCTATCTATGAAGATCTGGGGATGACCCACATTGGTTCCTATGTTCAAACACTTCTCAGGAACATGCTGCCCAAGATGGAACATCATGAAAATACCCTGGTTGCTGGTATCCTGGACCATTCACTCACTATCAGGGGTTCCCTCAGGTTTCGAAGACCCCATCATATCTTGGATGTCAATTTCGAGAACATTAACAAGGCCGAGTTCCCCAACTACTGGATTTGCTAGATCCTAGTTTTTCGGACTCGCTATTCGTCAATCCACAATCTGATTCTCGTCCCTACCATGAAGGGACTCTTTTCTGGATGACTTAAAGAGGTTCATCAGGCTTCTTTCCTACTTCAATGTACCTCATTTGGTTTACTTTTTGGGTGAGCGTGTAAAGTGAGCTAAAGGCTGCTGGACCACATGTACTACTTTTTCACTACACTGATCTATTGTCGATATTTCACATTTATTACTTTTGTTAATGCCCGTTGAAGATGGTGTAAAACCGAAATGCGTCGACAATAAACGCTTAAGTATCCGTATCACTCTAGACGTCCAATTATTTCTCTATACTAAGTGATACTAGTCCATTGGAAATTTTGATTTTTTCACCGCCAGATGTCAGACAAGTTAGGTTGGTTCTCCAATAGTGTCAAGTTAGATTGAAAAAGAGTTTAAGTTTATTCTTGGATAGCTTCATGAAAATTTATAACTTTTCTTCTTCCACAGAATTTTTTAGAAATATAACCCAGCAATGAGTCATATCATTTAAAATGTCTTGAGGTTCTTTAATTTTTTTTAAATTTATTCTCCCGAGTTCTTAATATTCAATTATCTTCCATTGTTCCAATATAATAACTTAAAAATATTTAATTCCCCC
The DNA here is from genome assembly GCA_023313115.1 of Rhysida immarginata. Taxonomy (NCBI): domain Eukaryota; kingdom Metazoa; phylum Arthropoda; class Chilopoda; order Scolopendromorpha; family Scolopendridae; genus Rhysida; species Rhysida immarginata. Next base: position 7,415 of record JAHWFO010019185.1, read on the forward strand.
TAGAGGCATGATAGACTGGTTTATTTTTTCTAATTGCTTCGTTGTTTCTATCGAAATTAGTTCTCTTTCCAAAAAAAAAAAATGAAATTTAAAAAAAATTAATTAAAAACACCCCTAACACATGCGCAATTCTAATGGGTTTAAATTTAAGGTGTTTTCATTCTCCGCTGATAATAGTTCACGAAATTACCATTCCCTGCAGAAATTTCTCGGAAGTAATTACTTTCGTAAGAAATTTATTACTCCCCTTCACGGTCTATAAATGACCTTTGACATTATTATCCTCCCTATAATGTCATCCTCCTTGAACTGTTATTACCCTTACCCACCTTCTCCCCGCAGTTTTCATATTACTGGATGACACTGATCGCCTGCAGTAAAATCTGAAGGGAAAATTTGGAAGATTACTCAGTCAGGCAGAGATGCCCCGTGAGATAAATTCGAAGCTCCCGTTTTTAATAGAAAGTTGGGAATGTTATCATGTGGATAAATGTGATAATGGGATGATTATTTCAAATTAAATTAAATAATTATTTAACTATTTTAGTGAACAAAGCATGAAAGAATTTTTCGTTTTATACATTAAACACTTGAGCTCAAGGGACAAATTATTGTTCACAATATCCACTGCTTCCTAATCTCTATTGTACGAGGTCTGTTCAAAAAATACGTAGACTGTTTGAATTGCGCGGACCCTGTTGGTCCCAATCAAAATCGCTTGGTGTCGCCATCTTCTGACAGATCCGCTGATTACAAGGCAGTTTTTTGATTGCAAATATCAGTATTGGTTGATTAGCTACGCGGTTATTTGTGAAGTGTGTTTTTTTTTCGTTTGGCGGATTTTTAGAATGAGTGACTTGAACGAGCAAAGAGTTTCTGTGAAATTTTGTGTTAAACTCGGAAAAACTGCCACTGGACGAGTGGAAAAGGCCAGAAATGTGGACGAGAGGTGACTGGTTGTTTCATCACAACAACGCTCCAGCCCATTCAGCCCTCAGAACTCGAGAGTTTTTGGCCAAACACTCGATCACTGTTCTTCCTCACTCACCCTACTCACCTGACCTCGCTCCTTGTGACTTCTTCGTGTTTCCCAAACTCAAAAGACCTTTGAAAGGAAGGAGATTTGAGACGATTCCCGACATAAAGGCAAATGCGACGAAGGCGCTGAAGGACATAACAAAAGAAGCGTTCCAGGACTGTTTCCAAAAGTGGAAACACCGTTGGGATAAGTGTGTGCGTCGGGGAGGAGAGTACTTTGAAGGGGACCCAGATGTGTAACTTCTGAATAAAGTATATTTTGTTTTATGACGTCAGTCTACGTATTTTTTGAACAGAACTCGTATACGGAGGGTTGTTTCTCGTTTATAATGACGTTTGAAGTGCATGAGGATCATGAAATTTTATACGTGACTTCCAAAACAACTGAACTTATCATTCCGTTCCTCATTTTCAAATTTGCTGCCAAAATGCCTTCAAAATTTGAATCGTTCAGGGAGTGAAAGTCGGAGCCCTTTCTGACACTGATTCCTCTTATTCCAAAATAGAACAACACTATAAAGGAAAAGGTTACATTATTACCAAGAATGGTATAACAAAAGTTATCAAACGCAGAAGACAAGTGGTTCCAAACAATTGATAGTGCAGCGCTGCTAAACGAAAAGCGCACCCCCCCCCCGTTCTTCCCGTATAATGTTTACATTCGAATAATGAAGAGGTTAGTCCTTAAGGTTGCGATTGCCAGCACGATTGGAACCTCTGTTGTATCCGTAAACCGTATTATTCGTAAAGTTTTGAAAAAAGAACGCCGTCAAACGGCCCGAATTTACTCTCTTGTCAAAACACACTGCAAAGAGGTGAACCATCTGTATTAATGTATTCATTTTCACTGTATAATCACTTTCAGATATTGCAAAATTTCATCAAAAAGGAGTCCGAGCAACGCCGGGTATATCAGCTAGTAATAAATATACAGGGAATTGAGTACAGATTTTTTGGGAGATGATAGAAGAGGTCCTTCGGACAGATGAGGCAACGTTTACGCGAGACGGAATGTTCAATAGCTACAATAGTCATCTGCGGTCTCATGTCAACCCATGTGCAACACATGTTAACAGTTTTCAGCATCGTTTTTCGTTGAATATTTGGGCTGGCATGATACACAATATCCTGATTGGACCATATCTCCTACCATGCCGTCTTAACGGGCAAACATACCTTGGTTTCCTGAAGGAGGAGCTCCCTGGTCTTCTTGAAGAAGTTCCACTAATGACCAGACATTTGATGTGGTTTCAACAGGACGGCGCACCTTCGCATTACACAAGAGCAGTTAGAGATTACCTAAATGAGACATATCCTAGTCGTTGGATTGGTCGTGGCGGACCAGTTGCTTGGCCACCGAGATCGCCAGATCTCACACCGATGGATTTTTTTAATGGGGAAGCATAAAATCAATGGTGTAGATACCGAAGAAGAATTGGCGGCTCGTGTTGTCGCGGCAGCAGGTGACATCAGCGACCGTGCAAATCAACTGTTTCCACGCGTACATCAATCCATCATAAGGCGTTGCGAATTGTGCTATGAAGCAAATGGCGGTCATTTCGAACAATTGCTTTAAAAGTTATTACAGTAGATTGCTTGTGTTAATTGTTAAAAATAAAATAATCTAGGCCTACCAACGCACACTGCGTCCCGGTGTCATTTGATTGTTCAATGCAGTATTGTAAGTAAACGGAGCTGCGGGGACCCCATGTTCATAGACAAAAAATACTTCTAAGGACCTCTTCTATGATCTCCCAAAAAATCTGTACTCAATTCAAAAACACCCTGTATACTGGAGATCAACCTCCAAACATCAGGTAATGATTTTTCAATGAAAGGAAAAATTCTGTGACCTGGATTCGAACCAAGAACCTCGGGTATCATATATTTATTATTTTTCTGTGAGTTCGTCAAACTTTCTGAAGGTTGGATAGGAGAAATTCTCGAGCCGGGTGCCTGCCTCCCATTGGGCTTTCAACCTTGACAGCTAGGTTGTCTTTAAGACACCTTGTGACAGCATGGGCTAATTGGTAGAGGGGTTGGGCATATGATACCCGAGGTTCCTGGGTTCGAATCCAGTTCGCTGAATTTTTCATTTTTAAAAATTTAAATTTTTATTTATTTATTGATCGTAATCCAATACGAGTTTGGTACCTGAATGGACCTGGATTAACGACTGCTGTGATCGTGAAGATCGTATCTCATTGAGGGCCGCCCATCCAGTGACTAGCCGTGCCTGGTGTTGCTTAATTTCCCTGAAAAGTGCTTAACTTCGTAGAAAAGTGCTTATGTGATCGGTTTGTCCAGCTGTCCGTCCGTCTGTAGACACAATTCCCACAATTCATTGCGTTGCAATAGAAAGAGTGCATGTATTGAATTGCTGGAAGAAACGAATTATCCTCCCATTCGAGAAAACGCGTGCTGAGAAAATGGGTTCGGCTCTGCGCCGTGTTCTAAACGTTAATGAGATGGTGCGCGTGCAGGATGCACGTGTTTGACGATTATTGAAAGGGCAGATCGGTCTCTAAATCAAAAGAATATTTTTATTCCTAGGGAGGTTACTATTTATTACGATAATACGAAAACAAATTAACTTTTTCACAGTCTGTTTGCACCAATCCATTAATATGGGACGGAGCACGAACAAGTACGAACGTGAGATAGCCGGAATAGGTACGTGCTCTAATGGCACGTGCTTTAATGGTACCATTATAATACCCCCTAAAAAATTTCCTATAATCAGACATGGCATGTAATATATCAAACAAATCGTCACAACACATCATAAACGAATATATAAGAGTAACTAGTGATAGTAAATATTGGCACGCGTACGTGCATGGACATTATTTATGAATATAACGCGTAAATAATGTTAGTGTGAATTGTTTAGTAGTACGTGTTTTAATGGTACCAAATGGTACCATTGGAACTTTCAATGCTAAAATATGGCATGTAATATATCAAACAACTCGAAACAACGTGCCATGAGTGAATATAGCGAGAAAATAATGATAGTGGGAATTGGTTTTGTAGCACGTGCCCTAATGGTACAATATAATATTGTTAGAACTTTCAAAGGTAAGATATGGCGTATAATATATCAACCAACTTTTTACGAGTTGTTAGATCTATTGTTATCCATAGCTTATTTGTATCAAGAGCTTAATTCTGTTAGGCTTAATGGTATCTAAAACTCATTACTGTTATACACATTGCTAATTAATAGTAGTTAATCGCTTGCTTCAATAGTAGATGATAATGTAGAAACACTTTAGTAATTTAATATAAAAAATAAGAGATGCTTAAACATAACGCTTCAGCAATTGAGGCTCACTTCGTTTTACATTATGTGGGAATTCTTACAAATTAAAGAACTTTTATTTTTTTAAATGTATGAGGAATAACTTCACTCTCCATTTACCTTTCAGTTCTTCAAGTATATTCGTTTAAATTCTCTCTATACATTATCTTACTTAAATAGAAATTTACAATTTAGTTTTCATATTTATTTATTTTCTCTAAAGTGTTTTAAAATGTTGATTAATTCTATATATCCATGTACGATGCTATAACACGAAAATGTGCTCCCTTTATCCGCTTTGGCGGTAAAATCATTCTTGTTATTTTTTTCATTGAAAAAATCATTATCATAATAGGTGTTGAAGAAATGGGTTCCAGTAGACTTACAGTAAGTGTTTTCTCGTCATCATAAACATGCAGTTGATTGGTAGTGCGAGAAGATCTAAGGAGGGAAAATTCGTCAACAAAGAGCAGCCTCGCCACCCTCACGCTGAAACATCGCCTCGGCTAACTACAAACAAAAAGTTTTATTAGTTTTTAGATGAGGGCATATTTGCAGAAAGTACATGAATGTAAGTTCTATAAATATGCTTCCCCCACATATCAGTTTTCGAATGCAGCTGTACATCATATTAAATAAAATCGCTCCTTAATTTCTGTAGTAATTAGAAAAACATAAATTAAAATTGAACATCGAAGAGCAAACTCTTAAACTTTTTAATTTTTCTACTTAATCATTAAAAATGAAAGACTAACTCTTTCGTGGCCATCTTAGTTCAGTTTCCGATGTTAATTAAAGAAAATAGCCAAAAGCCAAAATACTAAAACCAAATGAGCTTCACCTAATTAAATACAAATTCCAAACGTCGCCTTTCAGAAATGAAAATTGAAAACCGGTTCATTACGCAAACTTTCTAGACTCTCAACTTTCCAGCATAACTCCAGCCGGCATTCAGTTCTTTATGACTGGATAGACGAATCGTCCAGCAAAAGTCTTTTTGGAGTAGCAAAAAAAAGCCATTCAATTAGCTTCGCACTGTGGATATTAGATACTGAATGCTTTCAGAGGAGAAAGATCTTATTTACACCAAGTCTTTTGTGATGCTGCAGAGCGCATCTAGTAAATGCAACGAGTTTCCTCCTTCTCTTCTATCGTTTCTCCTCCTCTCATTTTATTCACCCTGAAGTCAAGCCAGCGTATAAAAACTCCATTGCTCTTTCTAGTCCCTGCAAAGCCAGGTTCTCTCTTTTCTATGCAATCTCGTCAGGTGAAGGCTTTGAATGAAAAGCTTTCTATTCCTTCATTGTTAAGTTGCTTCTTTCACGTCTACCCGTGATATTTTTTTAAATTTATTCCTCTAAGGTTTTTATGGTAGAGTTTATCAGGTGTGTGCCTAACTGATGAAATGGGCAGATTTAAGCTCCAAATTATAACTGGGAAATATAATCCCAATAATATTATGAAAACTTTGGAAAAATGAGAAACTCGTTAATATCATTTAATAAAAAACTGAGCACACTGAGCAAAAATTATAACATATGAGTCCAGAAAGTCTTTACGACAGAAAACACGGTTATAATCATTTATAGTTTTCAGTGGATGTTGTATTTTGAGAATTCCTAGCGGTACATATGTATGCTCTGCCAAGAACAGAATTACTGTCGAAAGCTTGCCTTAAGTCGAAAAACAGAATCCACGTAGGATTGCAAAAACAGTGACCTATGAATTAGAACTATCTCTGAAAACTATGTAAATTACGTGTAGTCCTTGTTATACAAAAGAGTTTGAGGTCATGTGATACAAGCGTGTAATTATCACCCATATAAGAAAGATTTGGGTGAGTCTAATCAATGAATGTCAGATTCTAAATTTTCAAAATTATAAATAAAAGAAATAAAAAACTCTTTCACCACAACTCTTTTTTGTTGTGGTGAAAGAGTTTTTTATTTCTTTTATTTACTATTATCCACATACTTATTTTTTCCTTTTTTGTCATATTAGTACACATTCCGTTTACTTTTGTGCCTTTATTCCGGAAAATTTTTCATTCAAAATTATAAATGAAACAAGAATGATTTTACCGCCAAAGCGGATAAAGGGAGCACTTTTTCGCGTTACAGCATCATACGTGGATAACCAGATTTAACCCACATTTTAAAACACTTTAGAGAAAGTATAAAAATATGAAAACTAAATTAAAATGTAAATTGTAAATTACTATTTAAGTAAACTAATGTAAAGAGGGAATTTAAACGAATAAACTTGAAGAACTGAAAGGGTAAATGGAGAGTGAAGTTATTTTTTATATACAGGGTGGCCAGATTAATATATACAATTTTTAACAAGGCCGTATGCTTTAAGTATTTTAATACCTGCATGTAACTATGGTGGAATACATTGTCAAAGGATCGAAGAAGAGAGTCACACGCTGTTTTCCATGGAGTGGTCCACCATGCAGCCCTCCATTATCTTTCTGGAAGATGCCGTCGCTCGCGCGGAAAAAACAGTTCATGGAGGGGTGCAGGCGGTCCCCATGCAGATCGTCGTAAAAAGTAGCACGCAGAATGCACCAATGGACCCATTGCATGCCAGGAGAAAACACCCCAGACCAGTATGGAGCCTCCACCTGCTTCGTGATCCCCACCAGACAAGCGGGGTCCATGGCTTCGTGTGGCCTGCGCCAGACAAGGACACGACCATCGGCTCGATACAGCTAAAACTGTGACTCGTCGGATCAGACAACCCTTCGCCAGTCGTCAGCGCCCAATGTCGATGTTGGTTGGCCCAGGTTAGGCGTTGCCGACGATGTGCAGTTGCCAAGGTTCGCCGAATTGTCGTCACAGATACAGTTGCGGGACGTCCCTGGTTGTACCACACAGTTGGAAGCCGGGTGACCCGGCGAACACCTCTGCATCAATGAGGAATGGGCGGCAGTCCGCTGTCCGAAATGGGTTGTGACCCCTCGTTGGGTGTACTCTCGATAGACCCTTACAATGGCTGTGCGGGAAAATTGCAGGGTGTTGGCTACATCTAATATTGAGGCACCCATCCGCCTGGCACCAACAATCATCCTCTGTCCAAACGCGGATAGCTCTCGGCGTGTTCCCATTTCCGTACCTAGTTTTGCTTACCCACAATGTGTGTATCAAGGAGTCCTGTGCACTCGCATTCCGAAAATGGAAGCAGCGGGAGCTGTATCATTACGGACAGGGAACCTGATTGGAGGGGTGTGCCATGACGTTTGGTGAGTGAGTGTATATTCGTGACACTTCGTGACGATTTATTTGATATATTACATGCCATATATGGTTATAGGAAGTTTTTAAGAGGTATCATAATGGTACCATTAGAGCATGTGCCATTAGAGCACGTACTTATTCCGGCTATCTCTCACGTTCGAAGTTGTTGGTGCTCTGTCCCATATTAATGGATTGGTGAAAACAGAGTGTGAAAAAGTTAATTCGTTTTCAAGTTATCGTACTGTGCTAAAAAGGTGACTTAGTTTCGAATCTGGAGTCCGGAGAATTGAATCATGATAAGGTTTTTAGATACAACAAACAAATATATATTATATATAGTACCTAAACCTTTCATTTATTTAGGGATGTACTGGAGAAGAGTCTACGAGATGGAGCAATTCTTCCTTCATCCCCACGATATCCCGGGGAAAAATGCTGCAGTATTGGACAAAGATCGAGACTGAAAGACTGCATAACCTTGTGGAAGCAATGCCTCGAAGAATGCGTGCTGTAATAAAAGCTAAAGGGGGGTCCAACGAAGTATACTAGAGTAAGCGACTTTTTAGTTTATTTTTTTGTATTCGTATTATATCGGGTGGGCAAGAAATAACGTGAGGTGTTCAGAGCTCGCTAGCGGGAATTCTATTAGGCCAAATGCAGTACATTTTGGTGTATATACTTAGTGGAACATGCAGTTTCGATTTTTGCAAAAAAAAAAAAAAATAGTATCAAAAGTCGCCATAAGGGGCGCTAATTTTAAGAAAACAATGAATACCTAATTGTCAAATGAACAAATACCGTACAAACCAACTTTAGTAACAACAATAAACAATGTTTTATTTTTAATTACAAATGTGTTTCAATATGACCACCATTGTGCTGTTCCAATAGCTGCATGCGGTACACGACATTTTCTACGGCAGCTCGCAGCATATCTGCATTAATTAGTCTGCTATGTAACGTTATTTGATCCTTTAAGGTTGAGAGGTCAGGAACATGTGCTTGATACACAAGGCTTTTCAAATATCCCCATAACCAAAAATCACAACGGTTGAGATCAGGCGATCTGGGTGGCCATACCATGGGAAATGCACGACTAATTATTCAGTTGTCTGAAAAACGTTCTCGCAAGATCTGCTGCACCTGACGTCCGATGTGCGGTGGCGCACCATCCTGCATAAAAATGGTAGAATCCAGACAACCCTTTTCCTGCAATCGTGATATCACAAAATTCTCAAGCATATCGGCATACCTGGCAGAATTGACGGAACAAGTCACCGGTCCACGGGGACGGATTTTTTCAAAAAAGTACGGGCCGATGATGAAAGAAGCAGTAAATGCAGCACCATACTGTTAGTTTAAGTGAATGCATAGGAGTTGGCAGACACACTTGTGGATTTGATGCAGCCCAAATACGGCAGTTGTGGGTATTGATATCACCATTCAAATAAAAATGTGCCTCATCACTCCATAAAATTTGCCATGGCCATGCATCATCCACTTCCATACGTGCTAAAAATCTCAACGAAAAGTCAGTT
>JAHWFO010019186.1:0-18024 GCA_023313115.1 Rhysida immarginata
TTGAGGTAGAAGGTTGAAATTTGGAATGTAGCTTACTATGGGTATGAGCACTTTCACTATTTAGTTTGGTTTTGATTGGCCCACTGGGGTCGGAGTTTCGGGAGCGGAAGTTAGAGGGGACCAAAAGGTCTATGCGTACTTATGCATATAAAGGAGTGAAATTCGGAATGAAGATTCCTCTAAGCAAGATCAACATTATTGTGAAGTTTGGGCCAAATGGTCCCAATAGGGTCGGAGTTGGGGGGGGGGGGGGCATTCACTTGGTCTTTAGAACTATGGCAGCATATGGCGTGTGATATATCATTCGATCAGAAATGATGAGAAACGAAAGAAGATAGAGCTCTCTTTCATCTTCTAAATAATACGTTCGAGAAAATCAATCTTTCAATTAAAAAAATAGGGGGCGAATTAAAAAGTGCAGATAAAAGGGTAAAAATAGATGACCTCAGCGCTTCCGCTACTTTCCTATACCTTTCTCGGGAGGATTAATTTCTTGTTATTTTACTGCATTAACTTTCTAATAATTTTATCAAAACAAATTTTCGGATATTATGCCACATCTTTGAGGCATTATTTCAGTTCTTGTGAGAACGTGACGACGTGAGCGCCTAAAGGCATCTTCACATTCTCTTATTTGTCCACAGCATCCGTTATACATGCAATAAGCACGTCTCGTGTATTGACTGCCGTTTTGTAAACCTCCACTTTTAACCAACCCCACAAGCAGAAATATAAGCGACTTAAGTCGGCTGATTTTAGAGGCCACTCTGTTCACCCGCGACCAATCCAGCGGTTAGGAAAAGCCGCATATTGTAACATCCCCAAGTGTGTAAATTGTTTTTTACTGGTCACCAGGAGAAGGCCACCCCTACTATCCGGAAAAATCTAACCACGGGGGCTAATTGAACTGAGTGCGATGTTGAGCGCGATTGAATTGATCGATGTTGAGTGCGATCTGTTCATTGAGTGCAGTCAATCGCCTTGGTTACGTGATCAATTGCCACGAAATCTGAAGTTATACAACAAATCGTCTGTTCCTTGGTGTCGATGTTTTTTTTATGATTTGGCCCCGCTCATCCACGGTTAGTGTTTTTCTTTCCTCGAAAGTGGATTATGGTTATTGCCAACCGAAAATTGTTAGGAAATAAAATCTTGTAAACATTCCAAGAAGCTTTAGCTGTGAAGCAGAAATACAATCATTAGTGCATGTAGAGCCATTGAGCAATCGTCCGTCCACAAAGCGACAGTCGCGTGCGCATGTTCACGTCAACAGTGCTTAAAAGATAAAAGAAAGAAACAGTGTACTCATTCTTGTCGAGTCGAGTGTGTCACGACGCAGTGGAAGAAAAACTAATTTTAGCAGAGCTAATTCTGTGTAGAGAAGCACTAAGCAACACAATTTGTAGGGAGATTAAAGAAAATATGATATATTACGAAAAAAGAAAGTACAATATAAGAGCAAAACTTGCTATTGAATGACTAATTATGATAAATAATGTCTTAGCACATTAATACTAATATCTAGCCTAGCCAAAAAAAACACTATCATTTACAGGCAGGGTTTAATCCCGAAAGACTTAGCAAATGTTCTCTAAGCTAAAAGAGTTTCCTTTACACTCAACAAACGGGATAATAATTATCTGAGAAAGTAATCATAGATAGCAAAAATGTACAGTCAGGTGCAAAAAGGTTTTTACCTACTCCGAAGGGGCTGAGCTTTCTGGATGTTGATCGGTTGCAAAATCTGATACTTGTGCTGAGAGTCAAGGCAGATTAGAATAGACCTGTCCCTTCTGAATGAAAATAGGGTAGCAGGTATACGCTTGGGATGTGCTCGTCGTCTGCCCTTTCCTGACAATAATAAGCGATAGCGGCTGACAGCAATATCGCTAAGGTCTCTGCCTACTGCCTCGAATGGCAGAGTCCGAATCCGATATATATAAATTATTGTTCATTATTGCGTTTTTGATTTCGTTTAAATTTTAAACAGTGTATGTAAAGAACACCATAAACCGATTAAAGTTTTTTTTTATCCAGTGTGCAATTTGATCTGTTTATTTGAGGGTTTAAAAAACTTTTCATGTTAATTGTCATGTCATGCTTTATTCTATATTTTAATAAAATATACACTAATTCATACAACCGTTACTTTTACAAAAATCCTCTTTTGTTCAACTCATTTAATATTCTCTACTATTAAAATAATCCTATATATTAAAACGCAAAGTATTTTTTGTAAGAGCATAATTGGCACTTCTGCGTATGCGCATCTGAAGCCAACAAAAAAAGTTACGACAATCCATCAGAAGCCAGGGATTGTTGTAATGAGACAATATTCAATCATTGTTTTGAATTAAATAAACTGGAGATTTGCAGAAATAAAATCCTGCCTTGATCATTTTATGACGTTTCCTTGTGACTACTGAAAAACTCTGAAAATGTTATGTTAAAGGTTATATCGTTAGAAAGAGCTTTAAAAACTGATCAATTTTATCCGCTGACACTTCATGTCTCAGTACTTTCAGAGAAATTTAGGTTAAAGCTATTTTGATTTTATATATTAACTCATTTATTATTCTTTGAGCATAATGAGACATTGAAGCTCTGATTATTCTATTTTTTGTGCATAATGATTATTCTTTTTGTTGCTCTGACAATTTTTTATTTTATCATTTTTTAATTAAAGCGATGGGGATAAATAATAAGATGGGGTGTTCTCCGTCAAATTTTGACGGGATCCATCTAGTTAAATAATAAATTTTAAAATATTTTCGGATGGTTATGTCATAATTGTCGTTGATTATTTTATATACACACAAAAGATGAGACTTGTAACCTTTCGAGCAGTCAAAAGAAAATAGCTTCCACTTACTCCCAGGGAATAGGGAAAACGGCACTCCCTATTCCCTGCTTTCACCTGTAAATTACTTCCGCATCACACCAAAGGGAGCGCTGCATCAGCTTATCTCTTGATCACGCATATAATTATATCGATACTGTGCACCATTTATGTTACACTATTAACCAAATAGATTAGTTTATTATTAATAAAACAAAAATTCTCACCAGAACAGCCAAAATAATCTTTTTGTCAACATAGTTGAGCACGTAACGTAAAACTTGCCTACCCCCGATGCTAAGCAAAAACTTAATAGAATCGTTCCATAGTAAGCGTGCTCAAATAGATACCTGGAAAAGGTAATGTCATTGGATTGAAGTATTGTAAGGAAGCCGAACAATTTTGACTTAGGTAAAAACCTTTAACGCATCGTAACAAATGGGGTGTATTTAATTTTTGCGCCGCCTGGTTTCGCCGGTGCTCAAGATGTTGGATTCACCCACTTTCCATTAGGTAGAGTCAGCAGAATTCCTTCTTTTTGTGACAACTCGCCGTTGATTCATGGGAATAAGTTTATTTTAAATAATTCTTTGTTATGTTTTATAATAACTATTCTTTTAAACCGAAATAAAGAAATAAAAGTGAAGTATAAAAAAAAATAAAAAAAATCTAATAATTTTTAGTCTTTCATTTGAAATATATTTATCTAAGACTTATTCTTGGAACTATTATGACATAATCTTTTTTTCATATTTACTTTGTTTGTGACATAATCTCTGACATTATAATAAACAGATCCAGAAACGTTAGCCTCGAAACAGATTTAGTTAAAAAACTTGTGAACATTCCAAGAAGAAGCTTTAGCTGTGAAGCCATGACCTCCATCATGCTTACGATACGGGAGATTAGCCGACGGAATACGCTTCCCTTGATGCTGCCTTTTTTGATTCTGTCGAATATGTCGTCCGCCGTCCGAGCACGAGTTCCGCTTCACGGACAATGAGGCCTCCGGGACGCCTAGGCTGGCGTATGTCGGTCGAACGTCTTGATTGTGACTCTTCCTTTCATGGAGACGGCTAATCTTCATAACGGCCTCCGTTGGAGTTCGCTGCCGGGCAAGGTGCTGAGACGACGGCAGCGGCAACCTCTTTCCGTCAGATGGTCCTGGTTCCGCACGGCGACTCTTTTCAATACAGCAAGAATTATAGTTAATGTGATTACTACTACAAGGGTTACTTGCCGATTGTCTTCCGTGCTTCTGGGATTCGTGACATTTCTTCAAAATCCTATCCGGCCATCTCATCTGGTTCGGCTGGCTGCAGCTTTTGGAGCTGAGGCTGATGGTATTGCCTCAGCGGACGCCTAGGCAATGGACGATATCCACGATCAGTGAAATTTTTATAAATACACACCCCACTATTCCGAGATTACACGCTTTTACACGCTGGCACAACGGCATTACACACACAAATTACACACAAGAGGTAGCAAGCGATACGAGCCTTTGCAGAACTGCTTCAGCTTCACATTCATGAATTCATCTATTTAAAGATTATTCAATTTTAATTTTTTACAATATGAAGTATTAAGATTAGTTATAGAAATCATACCAATACTAGAGTAGAACAATTTTTTATTTAATAATTTAACAAAATTATTGAACAATTTAACATGCTCGGCAGCTCGGCTCGGTGCTCGGAGTGCAAGTCGGAGTGGAGTGGTTGTGGGTAGGAGACCGGAGAATAATCTAATAATCTAATCTAGATTTATGGTCTGGTCGATTACACGCAATGACACACAAAATTTTTTTTACACACACCTGACTCAAATTACACACAAATCGTGTAATTACACGCACATTGGCAGAAATTGCGCATGCTTTATAGTTTTTCTGCCACCTGGTGGCTTATTTTGAAAGCGTTCAACCGGGTCACCATGTGCGCTACCAACACTGAAAACATAAATTACTTCACATAATATTCACCTGTGATAACTCTGATACATTAATTTCTTTTTCTTGATTTAGTTTTCCACAGGGAGATTCTCTGTTTGCATTTTTAACTTTTGTTCGTTGAGAATTATTTAATGCAAGCTCAAGCTAAAGAAAAATTAAATAAATTAAATTTGGCATTATGAAATTAAATAATCACGACATTCTTAAAGTTCATTAATTTCTGCATGAAATATATCCATTCAATCTATCATAGCATGTTTTTTTGTTTTGTTTTTGTTTCTTGTTTCTTTTTAACCAAATTTTATAATTAGCCTTCTGATTATAAAATATTGCATATTTATTAAAACCTAACATACATATAAAAGTGCAATAAAAATTAGAATTCAAGATAAAAATTAAAAATGCATGTATTTTGGGAGTATATAAATTAAATTTATATGAATTTATATAGCTTACTCAAAACGATTTAATACATTGAACCAAGGGGTACCATATCCCCAAAATTTTTCCTTCCCTTTTCTATTTGTAATTATGATATGTTTGAAGAGTTTCTGCAGTTTAATTATCCTCTCTTTAAATATATTAAGATGCTTTTTTTTAACCATATCAATTTTTAAAATTTTATTAACTATTCCCGAATATATTAGACAAAAGGGTAGCATATTCCCGTAATCTTCATAGTCTTTTAATGTTAAACGTAATTTACACTTCAACTCTTCATAAATTATTATACTTCAATCTGAAAACTGTCGTGAATTTAACGGATAAAATATGTAAAAATTAAAACTATTTCTTCAAACTGAAAATAAAAGCTGCAGTAAATATATAATTATTTTGATCTTTTGGAAAACAGTGCCATGTGGTTGCTTTACTTTTATAATTTTTTCAGGGAGGCACAGTGCAATTAACGCGAGTCACGCTTTCATACCCGGAATGAGGGTTGACAATGTTGTTACTAGAGGGCGCACAAATTACGTGAACATCGTTCATTATTAATGCATGTAAAGCAATTGAGCAATCGTGCGTCCACAAAGCGAATCTGAAATTTTTGGAAGGAAATTAAAAAAAAAACAAAACACTGTCATTCAACCAATAATCAGTTAAACAGTTGTGAACAACTGATATATGGCATGTCATATATGGCATATAACACTACTTAACGCAGTTTAATAAATGTCGGATAGTTGGAAAAATGGAGCACAAAATTTGATGGGCAAATTTACGTAAGAAGGAATCCGAATTCACGATATGATGTTTATATTACTGTAAAGGTATAAAATATATTATTAACCCAAAATCCAGAACAACCTGACCAAATCTATTCTAACTCAAATCGTTACTTTTACATATTCCAGAGAACAAGCGGCAGATTTTCCGTCCCAGTATGAGCGTCTCGAGAATTGGGCCAAATTTGCAGAATTGAGGACACACTCAATTCTGTTCAATACACAGAAATCTTGGCGCAATATGCAGACGAAAAGTGCCCTGAAGGAATGTGGATTTTCCAATAAGACCACAGCCTATCCATATGTAAAGACACATAAGACAATGGACGGAGACAAACATGAGCCATATCCCAGTCTTGGAGTGGCCTCCGATGGGTTGCGATTTGAGCCCAATTGAAAATGTCTGGGCGATTCTGAAAAGGCATTTAAGAAAATCGAATGTTAAATCATAAAATCCAGATGAACCGTGGGATCTCAACTTGAACACATGAGAAAGATTACGGACATGGGATTTGTTGACACAACACCTCATAGGATCAATGCCACGAAGGATAGCGGCAGTTGTTGAGATTTCGGGGGCCTGCGGCCGTTTCTGAACAATATTTTCAATTAGTTTCGTTTCATTTATTTATTAAAAAAACATGAATATTTACGCTCTAAAGGAGGATTTCGCGTGAAAATCATGAAGCAGGCAGAATTGCAGTTTCCATGTCTTTATTCTCGTTTATTGTGAATTCAGAGAGCATGTCACATAAGCAGGAAATATGATAAAACAAAACATCATAAAAGTTCCAAAGCGATCGTACCATCTTAGATTTCACAAGATTTCGTGAAAGCGGGCCAGTTGTCACTAAAAGCCAGAATTCTGTAAAAAGTGGGTAAATCCAAAATATTGCCCACCGGCGAAATCTGGCGGTGGAAAAATTAAACACGCTCCATTGCCACGATGCGGTAAGTGGAAATTTTAATGATAGTATTTGTACTATAGTCCTTCTATCTCCTGGTCTGTGCACGGCTATTGTTATCTAGGTTAAAGTTTGTTCCGTAGACAATATTGTCCGCTAGATGGCGGTAGCTGCGACTCTTCAGTAGGCTCTTAAGTAATGAACAGAAATAAAAATGCCCCCGCCAAGATCAATACGTTAATAACTTAGGTTCTGTAATACCTAGGATAATGAATTTTGGAGAAATAATAAGGTACATAAAACTTTGCACACCATTAAAATTTGATCGTATTCCAACTAGCAGTTTCCTATTTGCGCATTGAAAATCGTAACAGTGTTCACATGCGAGTACTAACCACCACGTGTTACGAAGTTGAGTGCGGAACTCGGAAACTACTCTTTGGAATTCGAGTGAATTTTAAAAGTATACGCAGGTTTATAGATCCTAATATTCCTTCAAATTTCATCATTCCAGATCTTAAAGAACCTGAGTTATCAACTGTTGATCTTGGTGGGGGCATTTTTATTTCTGTTCATATCTTAGTTAGCGTTAAATTTCGGTCCCATGTTCATAGGAAAAATATTGTTCCCCGCTATAAACTGTACATGTTATTTCATTCTTGACTTAACTTTCTGAATCACCCTGTATATTGTTGATCTTTGCATAGTGTTGATGCATTGCGTGTTGACAACATTGTTGATACCTATTGTTGCACAAACTTTTTCTTGCATTTTTGGTCATGAGATATATATAGTTGGTCCGTGCAGAGTGTTTGTGAATTGCGTGTTGATAACATTGATGATAAGCATTGTTGCACAAACTTTGCCTTGCATTGTTAGTCATGAGATATTTCTCAATAATATGCCTTGCCAAAACCATTTATATCGATATTTTATCACTAATTATTATTTTTTCGAAATCTGAGGTAGACAGTGACCTTCCTCATGCTTTGAAGGTCAAAAATTTCATCAAGATCAGAATAAAACTGTAGATTTGTATAAGAAACAAACAAACAAATCCACAAACCCACCCACAAACCCACAAGCATCCTTCTTCATATATACAGGGTGTTTCAAAATTATGTACAATAAATTTAGTGACATATTCTTCAGGTCAAAAGAAGACGAAAATGTTCTGTAGCACTTTGTCTGGAAACGATTTGTTTGCGAGTAATCCAATATCATACAGTAGGGAAGCACGGTAGTTAGCGGACGATATTTTAGCAGTTCCAGCGTTTCGACCCAACACTAGGTTGAGTGGTTTGTTCCATTTAAACCTACTTTAGGGTTGTTCCATTAGTTGTGTACGGTTGTTTCCATTACTGTAGTTTCACTACTGTACATCCACTGGGAATATCAATTTCAGAACGTTTGCGTGCTTTGACATACGCATAACGATTTACGTTAAAAAAAAAGTCATGTACACGTATTCCAGTGCAGAATACACTGACATGCACCTAATGTATGGTGTTGCGGACGGAAATGCTGTGGAAGCAAGAAGACTCTACCAAGAACGCTTTCCGAATAGACGTTTGCCAAATAACCGAACATTTGTATCTGTCGACGGACATTTGAGGGAGCGTGGTTCCATTGGCCGTCAAAAGGACAAGGGCGGCCTGTAACACATTCTCCGGATGAGAAGGATGTGATAATTGACATCATACATGATGAACCACAGACAAGCACCCGTCGTATTTCTTCCATGGTACACATTCCACATTCATCTGTTTGTCGCATTCTTCACCGTCAGCTTTTGCATCCATACCACCTGCAACTGGTTCAGGCACTGAACCCAACGGACTATCCACACCGACAACGATTTTGCCAATGGATACAACGTCGTCATGCTGCAGACCCTAGTTGTCTCAGCCAGATACTTTTCACGGACGAAGCAACCTTCACCCGGACAGGAATCGTAAATTCTCACAACCAGCACCATTGGGCAGATGCTAACCCGCATGTTACCAGAGCTCGAGCGCATCAAGAGCGTTTCTCCGTGAACATTTGGTGTGGAATTGCCGGAAATAACTTAATTGGCCCTTATGTGTTGCCGCCACGATTGACTGGGCGAACGTATCTTTTGTTTCTGCAGAATGCATTGCCAGAATTACTGGAAGATGTTCCTCTTTTGATAAGATCTAACACGTGTTTCATGCATGATGGCGCTCCAGCACATTTCAGCCATGTTGTGCGAGCACACCTTAATGCTGCATACACGAATTGGTGGATAGGTCGAGGTGGACCGGTACTCTGGCCTGCAAGATCACCCGACCTTAATCCCTTGGACTTTTTCTGTGGGGTCATGTGAAAAGGATCGTCTACAGCACAGAAGTTCCTAACATTATGGATCTGCGACAACGAATTGAAAATGCATGCCAAACCGTTCGTAATGCTGGCGACGAACTCTTCCATGACATCAGATGGTCGCTCATGCAACGAGCCGAAGCGTGCGTGCGAGCTGGTGGCGGGCACTTTGAACAATTCCTGTAATTTGGAGCCACGGGTTTAGTTGGCTGTATCGCGTAAATAAATCGTTTCCAGACAAAGTGCTATAGAACATTTTCGTCTTCTTTTGACCTGAAGAATATGTCATCAAATTTATTGTACATAATTTTGAAACACCCTGTACATTATTTTGTTAAATGTGAGCAAAACTTAATTTTCTACTACTGATTATTTCATGAACAACATTTAAGAAATTTAATTCGTGCATTCGCCATTATATTGTTGATCGAGCTTTGCCAATTTATCGCTTACTTCCTCGTGTTATTATACAACATTTCTGCTGAAATATTAATAATGGGCCTTTTTTAAACGAGAAAGTGCGAGATTATGGCCGCGCTCATACTTGATCGAAATCGAGACTGACTGGTGAAGCGCAGCTTGCTGCAAAGGAATGAATGCTTATTCAGTCCATTTTTTTAAATGCATACCACAGTTATCATTGAAGAATGTAAAAGAAATTGTTAGAGCCAAGGCTTAAGGAAACGAGAGAAATCTGGAAACTATTGATCAAATCAAACCGTTCTTTGTTTTCAGGATGCAAATTACAATTCTCAGGACATATATAAAAATTTTCAGTTCCTTCTTCAATGATGATCATTACTTCAAATTCATTTGAAAAATGAGGTTTATTTTGTCGTCGTTGTTGTTGTGTTGTTGAATAACCCGCAATGGACTACGTTCTTTTCAACTCACTATTATTCCTTTCCCGAGTCCAAAATTCGCCATCTTAATTCTTCATTTTTTCCCGAAAGCCTTTTGATTGTACCAACCTGGTTTCATGTGGTGTACTTTTTTATATGTCTGCTTGTGAAATTTGTAATTCTTCTATATCCTTTTGTGTTTCATTTATCCAAGTATTGGCTAGTTTCAATTTTGACATATATCTGAAATTTTTTCCTGTGGGCCTATTGGGGTTTATTCTTTCAAGATTTTCATAAAAAACTATTCTCCTTTTCCTAACGGGTACAGTATCAGTAATTTTTTCAGTATGTGTATATATTTCATTTTGCGACGTACTTTAAATATTGACCCCAACATTTTTCTTAATATTTTTCTTTCAGCTACCTTCAGTTCTTGAATTAACATTTTTCTGTATAAAGTGCTTCTAGACGTATTACTGTTGTTTAGTGCTAAAGTTTAGCGTTGAATGATATTGACTTCTTATAGATATCTTTGGTGAGGAAATAGGCCGATTTCATCTTACTGACTCTTGCTTTAAAAGCTTTTTTCTCTGATCCGTTTTGTTAAATTCTCCTAAATACTTGAACTTTTATTTATTCTTTCAAATTGTCATATTGGGTAGTCTTGACGTTCGTCATAAACTCTTGTTTTTGGAAGGAGATTCTTAAACTATCTCTTTTAACGTTTTTATCATATGTGTTATTATTTTCATTGCATGGATTGCAATAAACTATCATTGCCAGTGCGTTTACATTTATATTGTTACTTGCACACAAATATGCAGGTAACAAACAACATAAACCAATATATGTGCTAAATTTTTGGCCACCACTGTATATTGCTAAAGAGATGTAAAATTAAAATGATACAAAAAAGGCAATGTCTAAAATAATATAAATTATGGATAGCAAAAAGAGAAAAAAAAATCTTTCAGGAACAAAGATTGTTTATTGATCTTGCCATATTGATATAAAAATATAACAAATAATAAAAACAAAAATGAAAATAAAAAAATAATAACAAAAATAACATCCCAATATAATTTTAATTGATTTCAATTAAAATTTATTATACAAAAGGTATTTGTTAAATTCATGAATTATATTCAATATAATTTATATCAAATTTTAATATTAATTAACGAAATTATAAATAAATAAATAAATAAATAAATAAATAAAAGTAATGATAGTATAGTGATTTTCTTTAGTCATTCGTTTTGGTCTATTTCGCAACACTAATTTATTTGGAATAGCCTCCTTCTTAACTAATCTTAATCCATTAAGTGAATCCGTGAAATATCCTGAGTTACAGCTTTTTTCAGTTGGTTTAATGTAAGTTTCGAACATTTAATGTTTGTTTCATATCATTTAATGTCTTTTTCACATCATTTAATATTAGTTTCAAATCATTTAATGTTTGTTTCATAACATTTAATGTTTGTTTCAAGTCATTTAATGTATACATTCCGATACTTTATTGCATGTTTCAAATCGAATAGTGTAAGCATTCAAAATAAATAATGTGCGTTTCAAAATTGATAATGTGAAATCTACATGCATAATGCAAGTTTGTAAAGAGTTTACTGTAATGTAAGTTTGTAAAGAGTTTGTTGTAAGTTTTACAAAAAACAAATACACCTTTTATGAACTGTGATTTACAGAAATACTATTCATATCCGGAATAGTGTAAATTTATAAGAATTTAGCAATTGTATGTAAGAAATTACTGTATGTAGAAATACAGTAAGAAAGTAGCATTGTACATATATGTACTATAAAAAACTAAAATGAATGGAAATGAAAATATTTGTACACAGTAAATTACAATTGTTCTTCTACTTCTTCAACTTCTGGGACATCAGATTGAATTTGCGATCAATAATCCATTGCCGTTGGTTGTTTGGGATTTTTGCATTCTTACAACCCTTTTTTCTTTGTCTACTACTGCACTGTTGTTCCTCAACTGGTATTTGTTGTTGCTCATTTTGCACTTGTTGATTTGGTTCATGCACTGACTATTTTACATGTATTACAGTAATGTAAGAAAATTTATATACATACATGCTTTGTATTTACAATATGTAAATACATCTATTTACCTCACTGTTTTCAAAATGCTCATCAGTGTTAAAGTTTTCGTCTAATGAATATAATGCAGACGATGGAGCCTAAAAATTTTACATTTGCATAAGATGATGATTACTTTATGATTACTTGCATATACAAGTATAATTACTTGAGTAGATGAGGAAGAGTCATAATGGCCTTTCGTAGCTAACTGCTGTAAAATATTTTCAGCCAAACTCATCTTTCTTCAAATGTCGCCTGGTTTAGCAGAATTGACGCTGTAAAGCAGTATAGTAACCTTAGAGGGCGATTTATTTCACATTATCAATTTTGAAACTCACATTATTTATTTTGAGTGCTTACACTATTCGATTTGAAACATGCAAAAAAAGTATCGGAATGTACATTAAATGACTTGAAACAAACATTAAATGTTATGAAACAAACATTAAATGATTTGAAACTAACATTAAATGCTTGAAACTTACATTAAACCAACTGAAAAAAGCTGTAAAATCCAGTGATTAAACAGTTACGTCTTTATTAATCTATAAATTAGCACATATAGTGCTTTCCCGTGTGTGAATTTCACCCGTCAACCTCGTTTTCAATCTGCTAAGGACGCCGCCATTTCTCAAGTCTCGTAAACGTGAAAAAGGCCCATATACATTGATATATTAATAATAAAGAAAAACTTTCCTAATCAAGACTCAAAATCAGATTTCAATTAAAACAGTTTGACGTCACTCATTATGCCAAAGTAACGTCAAAAAACGTCCCTTTTGCTAAAAAACAATACATGACATCCACCAACGTGATTCGAAGTCGACTGATTGCCTGGAGCGATTAATCTCACTGATTTAATGTAATGCAAAGAAGCCGAACATCGTTCACCTAAGTGAAAACGCTTTTGGAATGAACTGTAATGGTTTATTTTTAGCTCTATCTAATTATTAAATTAATCTACTACCCTAACCCCCAATTTGGTTCCGGAAAATTTCCCGTCCCCATTGGGGGGGGGGGGTTCTACATAATAAGTACGGACATCTCATCAATAAAACTTTGGCTTTATTGCTTCTTTTTCTCATAAACAAAATAAAAAACATCAATGTAATTCTCAATTAGCTATAACAACTGATTATTCAGAAACTTATTAAGGTTTGTTTACTCTACATAACTTATCGAGGAATGACAAATATAATTCAAACACTTCCTCAGCCCAATTCAGTAGATAACCCTTATCAAATTTGATTTTCACTTTTGAAATATGCACGCGATTACCTATTTTTAACTGCGGTGTTGTTTGTGGAGTAACAGTGTAATATCGCCACATTTTCAACCACAGTGCCGGTGCATTCCGATCATTAACTTCAGATTGTGCGATACACAGTGACCTGTGAATACGATTGTTGTAGCTTAGCACGAGATCAGGTACGGTGTCGATGTACCTATGTGTGCTGGCATATGTAAAATACTTAAACATCTGGGTTTTTAAGGTACGGTTAAAACGTTCGGCTGTTGCAGCCTTCACATCAGATTCGGTTGCAAAGAAATTAATGTTGCATGATTTAAAATAGTCTTGAACTTGTTTATTTAAAAACTCCCTTTATCCCTTTTTGACAGGCTTTTTGAAGCACTTACCCTGTCTTCGTTTTTAGTGGGACAACCCATGCAAATCGAGAGAAAACATCGATGCAGGTGAGGAGAAATTTATATCCCTCGTTCTCTTTTGACAGATTCGATAGATCCACCAGATCAACTTGAAACTGGTCGAATGGAGAAAAAACCCTCATTCGATTGCGTGGATAACGATGCCGAAGAGGTTTATGTAGCGTGTAAGCTGGAACACCAGTTAACCATTCACCAGTCTCTTTTTTAGAATGATTTGTATGTATTGCCAAATCGCGCACACCACCAAACCCAACAGGGTGTTGAGGGTTTGTAAACGCTTCATCCATGACGCGATGGTAAATAAACCATTTGCAACAAACCTGTGAATTTAAAACAGTTCTTAAAAATTGTATAAGAAGTCTCGCAGGACATGGAGTAAACAAAACGCCGTTGAATATCAAATAAGTAAAAAGAATTCATCCTACCGAGGAATAACGAAACAATTTTTGCACAGGGTATGCAGCACAGAAAAAATTCTTGCATACGTTTCATCAAGCGGTGAAAAAAAACTGCACCCAGTGCAAAGCTTTAAGCTGGAGAAGGCCATAGAGCTAAAAACGGTGACGGGATTTTTCTGCAACTCCAGAAAAAACGCGGTTCAGAAACCGCATTGCTGTCAAATGACAGGAAAAATACCTGTACGTCACAGGTAAGGCTGGAAACAAAAATCGCAACCATTGTTTTAAAGAGAACGAAAAAAACATGCAAAGCAGATCACTCTCATATCCTAATACCAAAAGCGAATAGAAAAAGTTGTATACTGAAAGAGAAAGAGAGAGAGAGAGAGAGAGAGGGGTGAGCGACTGAATATCGCGTGGTGGTGAATCAAACAACGCGTTTATTAACTTCGGTGTGGCAAGGCTGTGCAAATTGGTAAAGAGAGAGCCAAGTATGCCTCACCAGCATTGAGAAATGTGAAATTTGTATTTTTATTTCAACATTTCAACCGAGTTCATCCCCGAGAAAAAGCAATCATGCAAGCAAAGGCAATCAGTGAGAGAGGCAAAAATGAAAAGAAAAGAAATTTTAAACAGACTACCTTTAAAATAGGCTAAAAAGTTAGTGAATACGTACATTTCATCAAGCTGTGTGAGCTAGCTGTATTTATGTGAATTCAGTCACCTGTCAAACACTGCATCAGGTTGTGGGAGCAAACAAACACCCACTGAAACGAGACAATGCAATGCAATTTTTAAAAATTAATTGAAAATTAAAAAACAAACTGAGCATCTTGAAACAGAAGTAGTTAATTAGAAGGGAGTGTAAAGCAAAATGGGAAAAATTTGGTTATCGTAGAAACAAAGATAATTAGTAATTAGGTGAAAACAACTTAGGATGCCAGTTCACCCCGAGTTAGTGGGTATATATAGCACGACCTGAGTAACTTATATTGTGAGATAAAATCACAAAAGCCCCTTTGCAGTGAAATTCCAACACCAGTGCATAACTAAGAATATGAAATTAATTAATTTTATTATCATCAGTCCCAAGGAATCAGAACATGGCCGCAATTACGTCATTAATCATGAAGACGGCAGTAACCAGATGAGTGAGAACACCCAAAAAAAGGTCCACCACCGAAAAGTTAAGGACCAACACCCAAAACAAAGACCAACACCCCAAAAAAAGAAAAAGATCCACACCCTAAACTAGGGCCAACGCCCAAAACAAGGGCCAATGCCCAAAAAAAGGACCACACCCAAAAAAGAACCACACCAAAAATAAAGACCCCACCCAAAAAAGGCAACACCCGAAAGTTAGAAAAATGGCAGGTAAACAAAATTAAGATTAAAAAATTAAAATTAAAAAAGAAATTTAAAAAAAATCAAATCAGCTGTGACGTCATGGGGAAACCCATCACGTGATCAGAAAATGGCCGTCTGTGACGTCAGCATGGTGGTGGGGGTGTGTCGTCACATGACACGAATACTGCACGCTGATTGGCTGCTTTTGGGCCACGCCTACCTCATTAATATGCGCCTAACGTGTACTTCTCCTGCTAACACTGGAGATAAAATATTCAGAATGTGAGCTCATGCTTACACGCTTGCTCTAACAACGTAAGCTAAGCAAGAGTAAGAGTGTCCTCTAATTCAGAATGCGTTCTTCACAGATTTAGCATATGCAGTCGCTCCTCTTTTGATACCAATTGAGTATGAGTGATTAATGAGGTTGGGTGGTTTGCTCAATGCAATGCTCAATTTGACAACGCCATCAAGCTTCAGGCTGTGCATTTTATGGATACATTCGCTAGAGAGCAGCAACAAATAAACAGTTACAGCTTTTTTTGCGAATTTAACTAAAATGTATTTTAAATAAAAAATATAACTTGTCAAATAAAATCGGTACTTTGCTGAATTAAAAGACACTTGTAAAATAAAAAAATGTGTTTTGTGAAATATAAAAAGCAGCTTGTGGAATTTTCAAATTTAATTGAGTAAGCGTAAACTGTGCTACCATCAGAGTAGTGGATAGGCCCCATCGAGACGAAATTGCATTCCAAATGTTTTTTGGACCGATGCATAGTTTTCGAAATTTTACAGGGTCTTCACTTAACTCGACCACCCTTTATAAAGGAGATTAAAAGGGGTATGAAAGTGGAAAAAAGTTGAGGGGGATATTTTTTACCCCATTCTTCTCACTATCTCTTTATCCTAGTTATCCTCGACTTCTTAAGCCGCATTTTTTATCCCCCGTTTATTACCCTCGCGTTTATCCCAAAATACTTTATCACGTATTAAGAATGAGCGCTATTGCTCATGAGCATTGAGTAGTAGCACGAGTAAACGTATGGAGGGATCCTGAACGGAACTTCGCTGTGGGCGTATTAATTATTCAATTTTCTCCTCTCCCTCTAAAGACTGTAATCTATACAGTACGTTCATGGTGTGAAGCTTATTGGCGTCGTCAAATTGAGCATTGTGGGAGTCCCCCAAACTTACTCTTAAAAGAGGAACGACCGCAATTACTACTGCTCTAGCTTATGGTCATGCTCTTCCTTACACTCTTACCAGCGAAAGCAAACGCTTACGCTGTGTCTTACGTGAACAAACTTGGAGCGAAGCGGATCGCAGCGAAAATACCCAGAGCACTATTTCTGTTAGTGTGTCTTACGCGAGCGAATCCTAGTGGCGAGAGGTTGAAGCGGCAAAGAGGCGGGTGCGAAGAAAGCAAACCAGTTTGTTTTTTTTCGCGCGAACGAAGCGGTGTCAGCCATAATGGAGAAGGAAAACTTGATTTTCTGCGTACAGGAAGACCAAATTTGTGGGATCAATGAATAAAGATTAACATAACCATCTTTTACAATACCCAGAATGGAAATTAAAAAATTATTACGTGAAATGGAGATTGAAAAATTGTGAATAAGATTAAATTTGTGCTTGAAAAACTTCATTAAAACTGATTCTTAAAAAAATACTTTGAAGGCACATCTATTATAGTAATTTGCAAAAATTAAGTTACTATTTGGTTATGATAACTATAAGGTCAGTTCTTCAATATTAGGTAAATACTTGGGGAAAGTCTTTATTATTTATTTACTTTTAGAACTTTATTTAGATTAGAGTACGTTGCCATCAAGCCCGTTTACAGAAATTTTTTAAAGACGGTTTTGATTTCTCAAAGGGGAGGTTTATTTTTCTAATTAATCCTCCACAAATAAAGAGGGTCAATGCCCCGGTAAATCCAAAAATGCCTTAGTGATTTTGGATATGTTTTCTTGACGCGGAGAAATAAAATAAAATAATTCCATTTCCTCTTCTTCGTTTGTAAAAATTTTACATAAGAGTTTTCCATTAGCAGAAAACGACGTTTATGTGCAGATAGCATGTGTGGCGAAAAATAATCAGACTGATCTCACTGTAATAACCTCTTTAGCTCGCTGCACTGAAATCGCTCCAAGGTCGCTCAAGTAAGAGTGTGAGCATTAGCGCCTATTCTGAATACGCTTCAAGAAACCCGCTTTATGCGCTACAGTAGCGACCGTAAAGCGGCAAAAATTGCAAACACTGACGTGAATTGTTGGCAAAACACCGGTTTTAAACAACTGAAAATGAAGGTTCAGCTGAAGTGCAATTTTAAGTAACTGTAGAAATGGGATACTTTTTTAGTCCCAAAATATTAAAGAGGCAAATGT
>JAHWFO010019186.1:18124-36630 GCA_023313115.1 Rhysida immarginata
TCTAAAAAATCAGGTCATATACATGATGACAATTTTTCCCTGATAGGGTAATTACAGGAAAATGTTTGCCACAGATGAAGGTAAATCAGGGGAGCTACATCATAAGGAGTTGTCCACAAGGTACGTCATCCATCCAAGTGGGAGGGGGTTATAGTGGAATGCTGACGGTGAATGACGAGGGGGGGGGGGGGTTCTGCCTAAAATGACGGTAATCACTAATCAATTAAAACTAATTTAAATACATAAATTAATGTAAATTTATAATTGACTTGAGGAAAATTTTGAGACTCAACCACTCCAATTTCACACGGGAGGTCCAAGGAATTAATTACAGGAGCAGACGAGACGGTTTTACCACAGATGAAAGAGATATAATTAATCCGTTATACTTAGATTTGTTCCATGTTGCACAAAGTTGATTTTTATTTTTAATACGCGTTTCGGTTTTAAACCATCTTCAGTTAAAGCTTACAAGATTTAAAATGTGAGTAATTTATAATCCCATGCTAATTAACATATAATGCTAATTGCGCCCATCTGGGCACTCTTTCTTCTCCAGTCAATTGCGGGAGAAATTGATACGGATGAAGAGTGAATTTCTAACAATTAAGTAAATGTAGAAATTTTTGAATAAATACATAAGAGAATGTTATAAACACATAAATAATAAACAAACTGATTAACTAATGCCCTTAAATTGCTAATCAATCAATAATAAGCCATGTTAACAAACCAATAGGCAAGTGATTACATATATAAATATGGGTGGAATTTAATGAAATCTACACTGCCCTGCCAAAAGTATCGGTGTCGTGTATTTTAACTGTACGAACAGAGTGGGAGCAAGGAGGTAATATGCTAAACAAATTAATATCTGAATATAATTAAATACATAGACTAGCAGAGCTTGTTAGCATATAGTGAAAACTTTAAACAAGAATTTATCAGTCCAGATCGTCTTCATATGATGAGGAGACCCGACTATCAGTGGATACCGCCGAAGCATTGCACCGAGTGGTTTCAACTAACGTTCGCTCCGTGTCTCTAGTTGCCTCGCTGATTGCTGGTTCCAAGTCGTCGGGGTTTTTTGAGAGGTAGAACGCCTGGGCTGAGTTAGGCACCGCAACATGCGAGAGCGGCGACCTATTTAGGTTTGTCGACCGAGGAGAGATTGTACTGTAGGGAATAGAATATGAGATTAGTAAGAGTCAATGATTCTTAACTTACTTAAATTTCAATAGAATATCCTAGCATATATCTTAATACGGCACAATACCAGACAACGCGGCGTTGCTGTCCGAGCGCGGACAATCTGCAGGGCGCCCTGCGAGAAAGCCGGCTGGATAGGTTGGCGAAAACGCTGCCTCGCTATATCTACTTCTCCTCGGGAATAAGTAAGGGTGAGTGTAACACAAAGACTCCTGTCCTTGCTGTCGTGCTATCGTTCGTTGAGGCGCGCTATCCAAAATAGAGCCTTCTTGTACGTGGTCCTCTGATGCCGAGAGCGGGTCGGTCTCGTCTCTGGTTCGGTCGGGGGTCGTGGCTACGTCCTTAACCTCCAAGGTTAATGCTGGCGTGGGAGTCGAGCTATAAGCGTCCGGGTCGGTTGTACGGTCGTGCTGAAGCTCCTCGTTGCTCACGCCCGTCGGAGTACTTAGTGCATTGCCCCCTGCAACAATTTCACGTAAGTTCATACACATAGCATAATGATGCTTACGATGCGGGAGATTAGCCGACGGAATACGCTTCCCTTGATGCTGCCTTTTTTGATTCTGTCGAATGTGTCGTCCGCCGTCCGAGCACGAGTTCCGCTTCACGGACAATGAGGCCTCCAGGACGCCTAGGCTGGCGTATGTCGGTCGAACGTCTTGATTGTGACTCTTCCATTCATGGAGACGGCTAATCTTCTTAACGGCCTCCGTTGGAGTTCGCTGCCAGGCAAGGTGCTGAGACGACGGCAGCGGCAACCTCTTTCCGTCAGATGGTCATGGTTCTGCACGGCGACTCTTTTCAATACAGCAAGAATTATAGTTAATGTGATTACTACTACAAGGGTTACTTGCCGATTGTCTTCCGTGCTTCTGGGATTCGTGACATTTCTTCGAAATCCTATCCGGCCATCTCATCTGGTTCGGCTGGCTGCAGCTCTTGGAGCTGAGGCTGATGGTATTGCCTCAGCGGACGCCTAATCATGAGGTCTTAAAATCTAGGCGCCCAGGCGCACATGCTATAAATGGCAGGCAGCCCATACGGGCTGCGTGACTTATCCAAACGCCTCAAAAACGAGGCCCGTTCACATCTGCCGAGGTATCAGAAGGCCATCGGAAAGGTGAAAAGGAAGGTCTGGTCTGGTCTAGGAGAAATGTACCAGCCCGTAATGCTGTATCAAACGTTCCAAGATCGACTTTGCAAACGGGCACTCGTAAAAAATGTGGCTGACGGTCTCGGCTACGCCGCAATATAAACATCCAGTAGACCGACCACCCTCCACTGGTGGAGACGTTGGAGGGAGGAAAATCCGTGATGCAACAGTCGCCATTGGTAATTAAACAGAGTTCGTTCACAAGCAAAGGATTTTAATAGCTTTAGAACTGCTGCCCACGGATGATCAGGGTAGAGTCGTAAGATGTCAGTGGTCTCCCTGGGTCGGACTGCTTAAAAAGCCATGCAAGACGAAGATGACCCCAATCTTGTGGATCAGTGCGACGTAGCATGGGAAAAAAGTCACAATATCGGTCTCAAAAGTCACATAGAGCTTTGGCTGGTGAAAATTCATTGTCACTGGCAACAAGAGTGGTAATGATAGCCTATTCACCTTGAAAAAGAACCGAAGATGAATATACACAAAGTTCGCCCAGATGGGAGGCGGGAAAAGGAATACCCTAATCATCGCAGCCAGTCTGGCTGCAATAAGATAGAGCTTGATGTCCGGTAAACCTAATCCTCCTCTCTCATATGGAGCGAACAGGTACGCTGCACGAAGTGGATGACGCCTTTGGTAGAAGTTACCCACGCGCAGTTCACAATCGCACTACGTAGTCTCTGAAGGTTTTGGGACAAAGGCAAGGTGAATAGGCATTTAGATGTTAATACTGGAAGGACATGCGTTTTTATGAACCTCACCTTGACAAACACAGAAGTTGGGAAACGAAGGTGTCTGTCAAGGCGAGTAATGCACTTCTCAACCACTTGTTGCCAGTGCATAGAGTCCATAATCGGTAGAAAAGAGAAAGCGTATCCTAACACTGTAATTCGGTCGCACCATGTTATCGGGAAAGATTTGAGATAGTCCACAGTCCATTTCCCGATAGCAATACCTTTAGACTTGACCAGGTTGATGGAAATCCCCATCGAAGTACTAAAGCGGTCGAAGGTCTCTTTATAGATGCTCAAGGAATACGGATCGGTTGCAAATAGCACTACGTCGTCTGCATAAGCCAAGGTCCTGATGTTTATGAATGCAGCTGGCAGATCGTATCCTCTAACATCTTGGTAGCGATTTAAGTATTGCTATAATGGTTCCAAATAAAAGATGTATAGCAGGGGAGAAAGAGGACACCCCTGCCTAACACCCTTACACAGATTGAAGGTACAAGATATGGAACCATTAACCGCCACACATGATGCGGCCGAAACATACAGTGCGGAAATGATCGTGGCAAAAGTCCGAAGACGAAGGTGTCGAAATACTTCAAAGAGAAACACATGGTTCACTTTGTCGAAAGCCTTTTCCTGGTCAAGGTTTAAAACGGCAAGAGTCTGCAGACGAGCACACGCTTCTTCCATTAAACACCGAATCGTAATTAGATTATCGGACATCCTGCGTGACAGAATGGAGCAGGACTGTCCGGGATGGATAAAATCTTCAGCGAAAACTTCCAGTCTTTGTTGAAATACACCAGTGAAGACCTTGTAGTCGGTGTTGAGAAGGGTTATTGGCCTCTACTGGGTAACCAACTCTAGATTCGGCACTTTGGGGAGTCCGGTGTGATGGGAGACGGGTCTTCGATGATCGAATTAAACACTTGCACCAAAAAAGGCCCAAGAAGATTCCATGTCGCGTTGTAGAACGAGTATGGTATGCCATCCATACCCGGGATGGACTGGTGACGGCCGTCCGCTGACAGGGACTTCTTGACTTCGTCTTCGGTGAAGGGACGAGAGATAGAGAGGTCAGCATCCTCAGAAAAAGGTCTTAGCGCCTCAATCCACTGCTTCGTTTCGTCTGACGGAATGATTGGGTTATCGAAAAAGGATGAGAAATGGGCGTGAAAAGCTGACAAGATGTCGTGGTCAGAATTCACTTCCCCATTTTCCACCACCAATCGATGACATCGTTTTTTGTTGGCACGTCGTCTCTCCTCGGAGTCAGTCACCCAGGAAAGTTTGGCTCTGAGCGCTGCGCCAGTTGCCTTCCGGATCATTAGAGCGTTGATCTCGCTCTTCACCTGACGAATCTCCATCACGAACTCCTCCTTCGGGGTGGATACTTGGAGAAGGCGGAGGATCTCTTGCAACATGAGGGGATGATGACGTCGACAACGAGCAGCATCTAACCTAATCTTCCGAAAGAACCGTTTGATCTTGGTTTTCAGTTCTAACCACGAAGCAAGTGTAGGAGGCACATTACGAAGATGTCTTTCAACGAACTGAGCGAACACTCCCTTGTATTCCTCTTCGTCGAGCAGAGAAACATTCAGAAACCAATTGCGATGGACTGCAGAGCCTGTAGATGATGCTGGAAATGGAGGATTCCATGACCATATGATGGCACTATGGTCGGAGAAGGAACATGGAATTACCTCCATTTTACCCGGAGAGTCAGCAAATGCATTGTCGACGAGAAAAAAGTCTACTCTTGATGTAGTGGGCCCTTGATGGAAAGTAGACCCAAGCTGATTACTCTGTGAACTATGTGTCCATAGGTTGAACAATGCATTTTGCTGACACAAACGATACACATGACCAGACGAGAAGATGTTGTTGTCGTCTGGATGGCAGTTCAAATCATCAGCAATCACTACAGGCAACGATGAACACAAAAAGTTATTTAAGTCACTGAAAAACGTTGGTTTCTCTGCTGTTCTACACGGTGCATATACATTAAGCAATCGGAAATTGACACCAGATGTTGAAATGTCCAAAGAGATTATCCTGCACTCGCAGTCATACACACAGTTCGACACCAGAATGGAGGGGTTGAAGATAATGGAGGCAACCCCTTTCCCATTTGGTGACGAAGAGTTGATAAAAAATTGTCCGTTGGTGTATTGACTGCGAAGGCCCGGAAGGTCGTAGCACTGTTGTGAAGTGGCGAGTTTTACTTCTTGAAGTAGCAAGATGTCCGGCCTGTACAGGGCAATGAACGATGACAACACCGATTGCTTAAAAGAGGAACCAAGAGAACTCACGTTCAGGGAAATGACCTTCATTGAGGATGTTTAGTGGCGCACCTGCTGACCTGTGTCCGGTTGAGACTTGGGCTTCCCAGATGTTACAGGAGGCTGCGTCGTTCTTCTCATCGGAGATCGCAATCGACCTGATGAGGTAGAAGGGCTGCGCTTGTGGCTCGCACGGCTGTCTTTCTCGGGCGAAGAAGTGGCTCCGCTCTCGTCCTTATTCCCACGATGCCGTCTGGATTTTTTCTTGCGAGGGCTCCTTCTCCTCGCAAGCTGATCCTGCTGTTTGGCCGCTGAAGGCTGTGAAAAACCAGCAGATGATGTCATCCTGGATGGTGACGACGTTTCGATGATCCTTGCAGGTTGTGATGACGTTAACTGCGCTGGTGGAGGAAGGGTTGGAAAGTCCTCCACTGAGAACACTGATTCTTCTCCTATCGAAACGTTTATGTCGTCATCTGCAGAAGCTTCATCTTCCCCCATCGGAACATCGAGTGATGGCTGAGGGAGAGGTGTAATCTCTGGAATCTCCGGGAACTGGGAGACAGGGGACGATGGTTGCTCCCTCTCAGGCTCCAAAGATAGAGATGGAAGCGAAGATGGTCGAGGTGGTGGGGGCATCAACTCTTTGTGTTCCCGGGGAAGAGGCTGAGGAGTTGTTGAAGCCTGTTTTTTTCCGTAATGGTGAGAAAGGCGACGAAGCTCTGGTCGGCACTGGTGACTTGGCCGGCGATGACATCTTGGATTGCTGCTGGGATGACATTGTCTTGTGCGTGGATGGAATATCTGCTGGCTCTGCAAACACCCTCTCCGGGCACTGGTGAAATTTGCTCACGATGCGATTGCATGCATCTCATTTCTTGAGGAGAGGGCAGTCTTTTCTTGAGGAGACGTTTTTTTGCTGTACCAGCAGCACTGCCTTTGACCCTTGTAAGACACGCGAACTTTGTTGCCGTGCATTACAAGGTTCTCTGGAATGTCCCTCTGAAGGTTCATGTCCACTATGATGTCACCAGTCATCTGCAGGGGAGAATCCGGATGAGTCGGATAGGCTACTTTCTTCACCTGCCCGTTGTCGGATATATAACGCTTCAGGTAATCTTCTTCCATCAGCGGCGAGGCGGCCCGGATACAGATGGGCAGATATCCGGGCTCAGCATACACTAGGCGGACGGTGGTTTGCCCTACCTTGACGTAATCCGCAGTCACAACACGGTCTGCGATGTTTCGCTGCCGGCAGAGCATCCTCCATTCGTTTTGAGAAAGTCTCTGCACGACAGAAACAGCAGGATCGCCTGACGGCAACACGGGCGGGATGCCCGTCTTAAAATAAAGTTCTTTCATAAACATGCCGACGGCTATTGGTCCGTCGGCAACCATCAACACCATGTTCTCCATGGCTTAGAGAAAGAAAGTTCGGAGGAGGGGGTGAAACCTCCTCCGGGGGTTACCAGGGGAAAGGCCACTCAAAGTCACAGAATCACTCACGCACGCGTTGGTTGTTTTTTGCGGCGTGAATAATTATTAAGTCCAAGAATTTAAAGTCACTCACTCACACAATCACTATTCGGCTGGCTTCCTACGGCTTTGGTCGACTAGGCTGGAAAAGTTCCTAACTGTCAGAGAATCAACCACCATCTGTCGTTCTTGCCTTTTTCTTCGCCTTTTATTCGGGGTTGGAGGATTCTGTGCTGAGACTGCGCACTTCATCCTCCAATCCCGAGGCTCTGACTTCTCCTTCTTTCTCCAATCCTGAGGCTTCAGAATTTCTTCTCTTGACGGGGTCTGTCTACTACGGGCGGGGGTGCTTTTTTTCTGATCTTCTCTTTCCCTTATCAAATCCTCGGAAAAATGTTTTGTAAAATTTTTCTTCCGACGGGGTTTTGACAATCGGACACCCCTATATTCGTGTCTATGTGGTCTCACCCTGTAAGATGGACGTGACATATTAAAGACACGACTCATCAGTGGTACAATTCGCTTCAACTTGCTGTGCGAAATAGCCATTTTAGCTCCAAAAATTGACATCGTTAAATATGTTAACGATCTTATTCAGAAAATGCTTCCCAGCAACTCGGCCATCTTTTCATCTATTGATATTGATACCAGTCGGGTTGTGGTGAGGCATCGCAAAGACACCCTGCGGGACATCACTGCTGCTTTTGTAGCGGACCCAGACGCCCACTCACCAGCCGCAGCTTGTGACCCATCAGTGCGTACAGTGTAACGTGCCCTCCATGAGATTGGCTTCTGTGGGAGAACCGGAAAGAGGAAGCCATTCGTCACAAGGTTGAATACTGTTTGTCATCTATGATGGTGTACGGAGCGTCGTCAGTGGATTAGTGATGATTGGTGGAGCGATGAAAGCAGTCTCACCCTCCAACAAATATATACAGATCGACATCCGCCTAATGAAGGGAATCTGAAAAATGAACAGTTGTTTCTGTTTCTTCGATTCAAGCAAAATTTCGGCATTTTTTCAATTTTGAATCACATTGAGGTCGTTGCGCACGGAAACTGAAAGTTCAACTGTTGTGTGCGGGTGTGGAGACAACTAAACGAGAACTACGTCCCAGAGTGCCCCGTACCCACAGTGAAGGACTCTGGCAGTGGGGTCATGGCGTGGGCCACGTTCTGTAACAACAGGCGTAGGACCTAACACCGGTGTCGACAGGGGTAGGACTGAATGCCCCCCGGTAGCAAGAGATGCACCTACTTGGAGTGATGGAGATCTATGGCAAGTCATCAGACTGCTTCTTCCAGCAGGACAATGCCCCACGTCACGCTTTCACCACAGGCACGGTTCGGCCGTGCGAACATCTGGTTATTGTCCTGGCCTGCGCAGAGTCCAGACTGAACACAAGCGAAGCATTGTGGGATGTGCTGGAGCGTCGTGTAGGGATGCACATATCCCCGATCATTATCATTGAATGGCACCGTATTACGCCAGCGGAGTGTAAACAACTTTAGGACAGCCTTCCTCTTCGTGTTGAAGCAGTATTTGCAGGCAAAGGGTGGCCCAACGCGTTACTGATGACAACATAGAGGGCACGTGGAGCGGGGTGTCCAGATACTTTTGACATGGCGATGTACTCCTTATATTTATATAAACTTATACGAATAATAGTATAAGATGAGAAACAAAATTCTTAACTCTTAATCCAACGCTAAACAATGTTCTTAAGAAGTATTAACTGACAAAACAGGGGGAAAAGCAAACACATAATTATTTGGAATGACAAATAAACCAGTTTGCTTACAGCACTTCAACAGGCAAATCTCGTTCATCGCAGTCACCAGTTTCCAAATTTCTTTGTAACACTTGCATTGTCTCTTAAAGTTATCCCGACTGCTTGTAAAAAATGTAGAATATTCCCATATGATGCAGATTATCTAAGTGTGCAGAAAACTTGCACAAACGTGTTTGCCAAATCTGTGGTCTTTATTTCCCTTCTGTCAAGCGCATGGAACTGCACAAAGCAGTTCATGGCAAGACCTCTAATTTGAATACTTTTTTCCCCGACATGCTTCTACTACAATACTTGCACTCATAGATAATATTACCTGCAAACAAAAGGAGAGACTTGCAGTCATCTATTGAAGATAACAATGATATTTGTGTGGCTTAGCGAATATGATATTTCTGACATGTTCTTTCTTGAAGCAACCTCAAAAAATACGTCTCTAATAATTAAAGATTTGGTGAGTTGGGCTACCTCACCATGGATTAAAGATCGTGTAAATATTTCAATAAATGGAATGTTTTTCCTTTTATGATGACATTTTTATTTATTACCTCAATATATCTTGGTTAATAAAATTTAATTGTCACTTTTCGTGTCAGGGTGATATATGACCGATGAGGAGGAGGGGGGGGGGGTATACAAAAATATGACTTGCGCTGACACGGAGGGGAGGGGGCATAAACTTACTTAGAAAAAGGGTGACTTAATTTGTGTACGACCCTTAAGAAATTTTAAAATAAATCTGAACCAATATTTAACAAGTGAAAAATATTGCATATACAAATTAATAATTAAATTCATTATATTTATAACTTGATAAAAATACATATAGATTTTGTAAAATTTTGTAAATCATGTTACAAACATTTTAAAATTGTGACGTGCAGTTCACTTAAAATTAATTCAAATTCGAGTATAATTTTGCAATCTTCATTTAAATTGATATCGTTTTGCTCTTTCTTTCATTGAGAAAAATCACGATTTATCTTGTTTTTCTCTATTTTTGAATATTATTAAAGAAATAGGAGGCTCTTGCTTTTAGCGCGGTCGTTTTTTTGCCTGCGATTTTTAAGAGCTCCAAATCTGAGACACTTAGCTCAGAAGGAAAGTAAAACATATGTTCACCCCATTGTTGCGAGATGATGAATGCAGACATCTGAGTCTATTTCTTTTCCTTCGCTCTATCCTTTTTATTTTCCTGTCTTAGCTCGTAAGATAACGGGAGGGGCAGAGACAAATGAAGAAAGAGACTGGCAGTGACCTCCCCTCTAGTGGTGCCTTCGCGCCGCCATTACGGGATTGGCAAGAAACGCTGATCATCGGAGGCAATGCATGTGAATCAATCGCAAACAATTATTTTTTATTATATCTACCCAAGATATCTGGATGAATTTATTATGGGACCACCAGAAAAACTTGCTCTATCAAACAAAAAATAATCATCCAAATCGGCCCATCCGATAAAAAGTTATTTGGTGATAAATAAAGTTATTCGGGGGTAAATAATTTAATCTAGAAATGATACCCATGTTACGATTTAATTTCTGTACTAATGAATTTACGTGCGAATCCCAAGACAAATCATGGGCCAATTCAATCCAAATATTTATAATTTGATGATAAATAAAGTTATTCTTAAACATAAATTAAAAAAAAAAAGTTTAAATGGAAAAAGAGGAAGAGATTATATTAAACAATTAACAAGGAAAATTCTCCTTTATAAATTATAATTTGAAAGTTAATAAAATAAAATATACAGTTCACTAATTATTATCCAAATTATTGTTGATTAGTACGAGATGTACAAATTATAATCCCCCCTTCTAATAACTAACTTTACGAAATTCTCATACATATTGGTCAAATCGTTTTTTAGAAAAGATCCAATACTTCAGTTCACAAGTAATTATATTATTTGTTAATTGCTTATTACAGTATTTGGATTAATAAACTGATTATTTTATTGAACTGAGAATTATTTCTTCCTTTTCGTTTTTTGTTAAAAAAAAACAACAAAATAAAACAATTTAAGTACCTTTTCAAAAATATTTTAGGTTACCAGGATTTCTTTTAATTTAAAATTTTAAAATCAATTAGTTAATATTTGATAAATTATGTTAGGTTTGTTTATTGATAGCAATTAAACTTTTAAATATCCTTCCAGTTTAAATGTCCGGCCTTTACAAATATTCCATTATCAGATTAACAAAAATTAAAATTGCATTTTTTTTATTTTGTGACGCAGCTTTTAAATTTTATTATAAATGTAGTATAAACATCTGATATTTCAGTAAACATAGGTATAAACGTTTTTATTGTGATGAATACATTAAAAAAAAACTGTCACCCAAGAAATAAGCACCAAGCTCTTACACCCTTGTATAATAGCTATTTCAAAGCTAAACAAAAAAATTAGAAAACGAAACATTTGCGCTGTAGATTTCCAAAGGATGACATTCTTCGTAAAAAGTGGATACATCTTTTATTTTGGCAACAAAATTATACAGAATTTATTATTAAACATTAAATTAATGACAAATTGATTGGTATTAAATTTACCAGGTTAAAATTGAGTGCAGGGCACAAAACATTAATTCATGTATAACTCTAATGAATATAATCATGAATCCATATCAGATGACCTATTGTAGCTATTCACCGTATTGGACCTCGCTCTTCTCAATCCCCTCGTCCAATTATTGCTCAGATGTCCTCCTCGTCTCTTAAGGACTTAATAATTAAAAATCGCCGGAGATTAAATGTTATTAAATCGCCGGAGATCAAAAATAATCAAGAATCGCTGGAGAAAAGGTCAAATGTATCGACGATGGTTATCGTCGAAGATTTGACTGCTGCCAGGTACTCTCTATTACGTGCGGCCAAAGCTAAATTCGGTCCCAGAAACGCTTGGAGTTTTGGCGGCCGGATCTTCACAAAAAAATTCTTTGGGCAAACCGCATCGTTTATCTTCTATTGCTGATTTTCCACAGGTCAATTAAAATTATTCTAAATTTAGCTGATTTGTTTTTGACCAGTTAAAGTCTGTTTATGTTTTTTTACTTGCTAACTTTGCCTTAATCTTTGGTTTGATTTATAAAACGTTTATTATAATTTAATTGCTCAATTTGTCAACCTATTTTAAGGTTATAATTCATTCATTTTTTTATTTATGTATTTATTTCCTTTTTGGTTGAATTGTAGTTTTTTTTTGTTTGTTTGTTTGTTTTTTTAATAGTTGAGTTAATGTTATGCTGTTTCCGTTTTGGTTCCATCTCCGCTGTTGTTCTAATTCTATTTCAAATCTTACTTCTTTCTTTTTCATTTCTACCTCTTTTCATACTTTCTCTTTAGTTATTTATCTTTGCTTTTTCTTTAGGAACTTTTTCCTCCGTTAACTGTTTTTTGCATATTTTTTTTTTAATACGAGTTTTTGTTTTTATTTATTTATTGGTTTGTTTTTTCATTTATTTATTCATCTTTCTTTCCTCTTCACCATCTCTCTATTTATTTTGGTTTTCTCTTTCTACCCTTGCCTGTGGATCGCCGTGATTTGTATACTGAGATACTTTCTCCTTTAAATTTTTTTAATGGCGGCCTACAGCCTTCCGACTTCGTTAACTAACTTAAACTCTCTTATTAATTCGCTTCATGCCACAGCAACTGATCAATATTTTTCTCTTTTCTATGTTAATATTCGTAGCTTTAATGCAAACTTTTCCGCTCTGTTGACAACTTTATCTAGTACCATACTTATTCCTAAATTAATTATACTTACTGAAACGTGGACTCGCAACTCAGCTGAAGTCCCTACAGTCGACAATTACAATGTAACTTCCATCCATCGTCCTGATAAACGTGGAAGGGGCATCTGTATTTATATTTTTAACTCCTTACATTACACAATAATACCTGAAATGACTCATATTTCGAGTGATCTCGAAATATTAACCTTATGTATTAACGATAAATATATTATAATGACAATATATCGCCCTCCTTCAGGGTATTTCTCATCGTTTTGTACCGCACTTTCTTCCATACTATTTGATGCTCAATTGTCTAATAAGCAAATTATACTAATAGGAGATTTCAACATCGATTTTAACAAACTCTCCACATTTCTAAACTCTTTACTCGATCCCATTTCCCGTTCTGGCCTTATCGCTATTTCTGGTTCATTTACCCATTTTTCTCCTTACCATCGATCATACTCGCTATTGATCAATGCTTTACTAATTTTAACTCACCTCTTCTCAGCCAGTCTTTAGATGTCTCCATTTCGGATCATTTCCCCCTTGTCTGTATTTTTAATACAAAAATTTATGGCAAACGATTTCCAAATCCAGATATTCGTTTACGGAAAGTGTCAACTGGTCGTATTGATGTGTTCAAGTCTTTTCTTAGTTTAACCAATTGGACTTCGCTATTTGCTAATACGTACGATACGAACCAAATTTTTAACATTTTTATCTCAAGTAAGTATAGTAACCCTGACCAAAAAGAAGAATATTTTGTATCGTAAGCTTCGCCGTAAGCACTCACCCACTATTAACCAAGCCTATAAAACTCTTTCTAACAAGATAAAACAATTGGTTAATAATTCTAAACGTTTGTATTATACTCGTTTATTCTCTCAAATGTCCTCTAATAAACAGAAATGGTCACATTTAAATAAGCTATTGAAAGGTTCTACGTCTATAACTCTTCCTTCCCAGCTATCCCACAATCCTGACTCTCCTTCCCTTACTACTTTTCTTACTGCTCTTGTTCCTTCTTCTCCTCATTCAAACACCTCTCTAGTTTCTTATCCTTATAAGATTGACCAGAATCCCTCGTCATTTTTCGCATTCCCTACTTCTTCGGAAGAGGTGGGAAAAGTCATCACTCAGTTGAAATCTTCTGTTGTCCCAGATCCCCATGGCTTTCGTTCGGATATCATTCTAGCTGTTAGCTCTCTCATAGCGGCTCCCCTTGCTTTTATTTTTAATCAATCTTTATCCACTGGTACATACCCCAAAGCTTTGAAAGTATCCAAAATCACACCAATTTTTAAGAAAGGAGATTCTAATATTTATTCCAATTATCGTCCTGTTTCATCATTACCGATTTTCCCCAAAATTTTCGAAAAATTGTTTTATTTCCGTCTTTCTCAGTTCACTTATTCTTTCAATCTATTAACTCCTTATCAACATGGTTTTATACCCCATCGCGGTGTAGAAACTGCTTGCTATGACTTGATGAGTTTGCTTCTTCTGAAATGAGTACAAATAAGCATGTAGCTTCTATCTTTCTTGATTATTCTAAGGCATTTGACTCTATCCCTATTCCACTATTGCTTTATAAGTTGTCTAATTTTTATAATATTCAAGGTCCTCCATTTAATTGGCTTTCAGATCTTTTAACTAACCGAAGTTATTACCTTGAACTTAATGGAACATCTTCTGCAATTCTTTCACGCAATCTTGGGGTACCACAAGGATCGATTCTTTCCCCATTGCTCTTTAACTTATTTATTAATGATCTGCCTAATACGCTGAATATGGCAAACCCTATCTTGTACGCAGACGATGTGACTCTATCGCTATCCCGCTCTAACATCTCCCAACTATTGGACGATATTAATAGTGTTCTTTTTGAACTGAAACGCTGGAATGACGCGAATTCTTTATCTCTTAACACTGCCAAATCAAAATTAATGTTTTATTACCAACGTAATAAAAGTAACATTCCTATCAATCCTCCTATCTATTATGGTCTTCAAATATTATCAACTACAAGTTCTTTCAAATACCTTGGCTTAACCATAAAACATGACCTTACCTGGGATTTGCACGTTGACTTTCTTCTAAGAAACCTTAACAGGTACCAAGAAATGATCTCCCGACTTCACTATCTTCCTAATTACTTATTGATACATTCTTCTCTGCTACTGTATCATTTTTTGGGGTTCATTAACCTCGTATAACACGACTAGATTGTTAAGACTACAGAAATGGTTCCTACGTACTATCACCAAATTTCGTATTCCGCAATCTGTTTCTCATTTTTATGCTTTACTTCAAATCCCAACGGTTCGTCAGATCTACTTTATACAATTATGTTCCTTTGTTTTTAAGGTCATAAATAAACAGCTAATTTTATCCCGTCCTTTCAATATTATTTCACAGTTAGATAAACACAATTATCCTACCCGTAAAGCTAGTGATATTCGTTTACCAGTAGCTAAGACCAACTACTCCCGTCGCTGCATTTCATATGCCGGTTTAATGTTTTGGTCTTATTTACCAGAGGATGTTCGGGATATTCCATCGTATCCGCTTTTTAGAAAAAAGCTTAAAGCCATTTCTTTTATGGATCAACGTATCGCCTATCTCTAATTTACTCTTAACGGTTTTTCATTTCTTCTTTCTTTAGCTTTTTACCTTCTGTCCTCTTTCCCATTCTTTTTTGTTCTACTTTTATTGTATCTTTGGTTTTGTTTGTAATCTAATTATTATTTATTCTACTTGTTTTATGTATGATTTTGAATGATATTTTATGCATATTTTGTTTATATAACGCACAGTGAGGTCAATACGACCCTTATTAGTGCTTGTCTGGAATGGTTTGTCACGTTTTCTTTTTGGTTTTTTTTTTTTGTATTTATTTAGAGGGCTTTGTTTGCTCCAACCAGTTATGTTTATTGTTAATTCTTATCAGTTTTTTGTTAATTCTGTTGTCATTTTCTAATTATTCGTTAACTAATGACTAATCTCGTTATTTATTTGTCTATATTTATATATATACATATGTATATGTATGTTTTTGTTTTTCTGTATTTTGACCCATTACGTGCGGCCGGAGACCTAACTCGTCGTTCTATGACCATACCGGCCCCGGATATGCACTGTTTGTAATAATAATTATACTTAAATAAATAAATAAATAAAATATATGGCTATATATGACGCGTCTCAATATTATCCAATCCCTGATATTAAAATCTTGTCAAAATATTGTGATTCGGCAGAATTCGTTTCTAGGTCTGTAATTAAATCTATAATCTGCATTCAATGTAAAGAAGCGTTGCAACAGCAATATCAGAGCTACCACAGCCTTAATTTCATTGAGAAAAAAAAAATATTGAGGCCTTATCACACCATCGAAAGATGTAGTATACCGTAGAGAAAATATACGCAGTGTCTTATCACGACTTTTTATATTTAAAAATCAATAAAGAATAAATCAATTTAAATTTTTTGTGTAACTGAAGCTATTTTCGAAACTTCGAGTCTTCAAATTTACTTTTTATTTAGCAATACAAATGAAAATATTTATTTGGTATTAAGACTGATTAAGTTATAAGAATCAACTTTATTAATAATAAAAATCAGTTAAGACTGAAAAAATAAATTCACTCTTCCTCTAGATTCATTTACTTTCACCATGGATAAAGAAATAACTTTGCTTCTTCAGTTTTCTTCATCTATGATTTCATTTGTCTCTGGCTAAGCCTCCATTATTACAATAACGTTAGGAGTTGCGAGTTGTACGTGCTCTTTTAAAAATTCGTAAGGCATTGAATCAGCTATTGAAAGTCATTAAAAGTTTACGTTATCGTTAGTTAATTCAATAAAGTTTTTTTTTAAAAATCAGAAAACAGGTTACGCTTACTA
Organism: Rhysida immarginata; assembly: GCA_023313115.1. Lineage (NCBI taxonomy): Eukaryota > Metazoa > Arthropoda > Chilopoda > Scolopendromorpha > Scolopendridae > Rhysida > Rhysida immarginata. Next base: position 34,424 of record JAHWFO010019186.1, read on the forward strand.
ATACCTCTCGAAGACATCTACAAAAATGGCTGAAATAACATTGGGAACATACGCCACCTTAGGTTTCTGCCATTCAATTAATGGCGATCGCTGCACTTCCGGTGGCACCAGTAGCGCTCAGCAAAATGAATAGGGCACTGCCTGTCTCTTACTTTCATTTGTCTCTGGGAGGGTTGGAGAGAATGGATGCTGATCGGAGAGGAGAGGGTCGAGAGAGAGAGAGCTCTTCACAGAGGAGAAGTGGCGCATGAAAAGCTGTACTTGATAATTCCATCAGATTCTTTATTCATTAATGAAAAACACCTGTGAACAGTAGATAGCATATTATATGGACATCGCACCAAACAAGAGTAATTCCCTACACATCCTTTCCCTGCCATTTTGTATCTATTTTGTACAGGCCTCCGCAATTCGCGCTGAGGAGGCTGGCATCGGTACGCGTCAGTTGTTTTTTATTCCATCACCAGAGTGCGCCACAAGTATAAAGAACTACGCTGTCTTGAAGCGTATACGGAATCTGTAGTACCAGCCAATCAACATTCAGCAAGGCGTGAATTGCAACATGGCATCGTCGAAGAAGACAGAGTACGTCTGATGACGAAAATGTGGAGGATCTAAAGAGCAAGCATTCAAATATCAAATGTGTGGAACACTCTTGTGTGAAAGCTTTTTATAACGTGGCTTCTGTGAGGAATCATGTGTCCGAAAAGCATGGTAATGAGATTAAAAGGCCAAACCACGTATTCAACAGCTAGCTGTTAATATCCATAGCATACCAGGGGCGTAACTAGGGGGCTGTGTTCGGGAGTTCGGACGAATCCCCCCCCCCCCTTTTATTCCCGGATCTAAGTTCACTTGTTTTTCTTTATTTCTACTAAAAATCTATTCTAAATTTTATCCCCCCCCCCACCGAATCCTCCCATGTAAAATCCTAGTTACGCCCCTACTTACTCTTTAATAAATGAGTTGAATCATCGTAGAAGTACAGTGCACTTGTTCAAAGAATTTTTTAATACAGGGTGGTAGCGAAGGGAACTGATCATGCACGAAAGGATTTTTAAAATAATTTATGTTTTAACACAGAGGCATCTTAAGTACATGTATATTCACTTAAAGACTCTTGGGATGTTTAAAATAGTCTCAGTTTGGAAATACTCATCTATCGAATAACCACTTTAGCTTTACCACCTGTGCTATGCAAATTGTTTTCATGGCACCAGTGCCATATTCATGTGTTTAAAAAATGCATTATTTATTCGGACGTTTTGTTACTCTCCATGAGTACTGTACTATCTACAATTAATTTTTGTTGCCTTGACTTTGCTCTAACTCTGTATAATATCATCTCAGAGATTATCTGTTGTGTTTCACTGCATTTGAGGTGATGTCCTCTAATTGAAATATATGGTATCCAATTTCAGATTTTTATCTCTGGTTAGCCTAAGACGAAAAAACAACTAATTCTAGATATGTTTATCTTCGGAGACCAAGAACAGCCACCTCATCTTTAAGCCAAAGCCTCATTTGTAATAGAAGTGGTATTTATAAACCTGCTGGTAAAGGCTTTCGTCAAATTAAAAGTCAAGGCTCATGCAAAATAGGAGGTTTTTGTACGTCCTCCATTGAATTTATGCAGAAAGATGATGGAAGTATAGAAACAACTTTTTTCTCAACTCATTTTGGACATGATTTCTAATTAGGCCATATTTATATTCTACAAGATAAAAGAGAAAATTGCAGGTAATTAAATATTAAAATACAGTTTCAACAATGTATTTATTTAAAGCTTTTGTATTTAATACTGAAGAATGATTGGTTTGCAACAGTATGTTTATGAATGTTCAAACTGTTCAAGAATTAGGATAAAAAAATTTAAATAATTAAATATTTTCATAATCTTGTTATAGATATTTGTTGAATGACTAAATTGTTGTTGCGCAGAATATTTGTAAAATTGCATTTTTAACAGTTAATTTTTTTTCAGGAAAGCTTGCTCAGGATGTAACCCACACCCGCTTTATTCGAGACATCAGATCTTCAGTTGAAAATAAAGTTGACCGCGTAAATTTGACAAATCGCAAAACTTGGCTAACATCAGCATCTACTAATTCCGAGAGCCGTCATTCGAATGAATCAATCAATGTGGAAGCTTGGATTGAAGAACAGAAAAGGACAACTTACAATCCAGTTTTGGTGTATAAAGGAAA